>JAMJFZ010003921.1:1800000-2130000 GCA_026225945.1 Cricetomys ansorgei
CATCTGTTTGCTTTCTGGTCCCATTTGATTGGAGCACTTTTTGTTCATCCTTGTACTCTAAGGCCCTTCCTATCTTTAAAACTAAGATGTGTTTTTTGGAGGCTTATTACAACCGTCATAAGCAGGGACTATTGTTATCTTTATTTTATGGATGGGTAACTTGAGGCATAGATAGTAATGTGCCAAATTTGCACAGCTAGTAAGTAGCTGAATCAGAGTTCATGTCCAGTCTTTTGGTGTTAATAACTATTTATTTCTTTTACAATTAAGTAAGTCTTCATGATGGTACTGTTTTAAATGTCTTGATATCAGATATGTGATCCTTCCTTTATAACTTTGATATCAACCTGGTATGTTTGTGGTACTGTCATTTTTTAAAGGAGTCCACCAATTCAATGGAGACCAGATTCTTACTGGCAGATAACCTGTACTGCAAAGCTTCGGTTCCTCCTACTGATAAAGTGTGCCTGTGGTTGGGGGTAAGTAATGTTATAACCACAGCTAGTGTATTTGTAAACCAGTGTTTTCTGACCAGCAAAATAATATATTTTCTCAATATGTAATGTTTTTATCTCCCTTTGATTTTTAAAAAGATTGAAGGTGTAGAGTTCAAGTAGTACTTATTAGAAACTGACTGGAATTATGAGGGTTTTAAAGATTACACATGTTTAAAGTTTTGCCTGGTCAAGACAAAATTGACTGAACCTATTCTTCCAGTTGTGTGTGTGTGTGTCTGTGTGTGTTTGGTGGTGAGTGAACTCAGGGCTTTGAGTATGCCAGGAAAGCATTCTACCATGGATCCACAGTCCTCGGCCTTTTGTCTTTTTTTTAAGAAAAATATCATACGTAGCTCAGACTGTCCTTCGACTCATAATCCTCCTGCCTTTGGTTACCAAGTACTGAGATTGCAGGCATGCCATCATGCCTAACTACTTCTCCAGTTAATGTTTTGTCTTTTTAAAATGCCACAGAAGGAAGAGAGTAGGAAGGGGGTGTGGTTCATTTGGTAAAGTACTCGCTTTGCAAGCATTAATACCTGAATCCAATACCCAGAATTCACAGAAAAAAACGTAAGACATTGTGTGTTTGTGATCCCAGCCCTTGGGAGTCAGAGATGGGAGAATCCCTAGGATTCATTGGCCAGTTAGTCTAGCCTAATTAGTGAGCTCTGGGCCAACAAAAGACCCTATCTTAAAGGATGGGCAGTCTTCCTGAGGATGATACCTAAGGTTGTGCTTATGTCTACATAAATACACACATACATACAAACATTTATATAAAAACATGTAACAGGAAGAACAGAAGTAAAATAGTACTGGTTTATTTCTAATAAATATTTCTTGTCAGTAAGAGTGTAACAGTTCTAGGAGTTGGAGAGATAGCTCAGAGGTTAAGAGCATTGGTTGCTCTTCCAAAGGGCCTATGTTCAATTCCCAGCACCCACATGGCAGCTCACAGCTGTCTGTAACTCAAGTTCCAGTAGATCCAACTCCCTTACATGCAGACTAAACACCAATAAATAAATTTTAAAAAAGTGTAACCATTCTAGAAAGATCCCTATAAATTTAAGGAGAAAAAGATTATAAAAACTTTGAGGTTAGAATAATTAAAAAAATTATTTTATGTGTTTAAGTGTATTTTGTGTGCTTGCATGAATGTTTGTGCACCAAGTGTGTGCCTGGTGCATGGAAGCCAGAAGAGGGCATCATATCTCCCTGGAAATGGAGTTAAGAGCTGGTTGTGATTTGCTATGTGGGTTTTGGGAATTGAATCCTGGCCTTCTGGAAGAATAGCTAGTGCTCTCAATACCTGAGCTATCTCTCCAGCTACTAGACTCTATTTAAAATGATTTCATAGATGTTGTCCATTTTTTTATTTTATTTATTTTTTTATTATTTTGTTTGTTTGTTTCTTTCTTTCTTTTTTGGTGTTTTCTGAGAAAGGGTCTCTATGTGGCCCTGGCTATTCTGGAATTCACTATGCAGACTAGGTGGGCTTGAACTCACAGAGATCTGTCTATCTTTGCTCCCCCTCCCTCAAGTGATGGGATTAAAGACATGCACCATTATGCAAGCCAGCACTGTCTGTGCTTTTTCAACCTTGCTTTCCTTAGTGCCCTGACCTAACTAAACATAGATCTTTTACTTTAAGCAAGCTCCCATGTAAAGTAGCAACTGCACAGTGCCTACTCTTTCCTGCTATCCAGAGTTCCCTATTGGAGGGATTTTCTCTTGTTGTTGCTATTTCAAAAGGTACTTTTGTGCTGTGAAAGATGGACCACTGATGATGGAGAAGTTTACTTTTATCACATAGTTCATCCACCAAATTTTTGTTAATTGAGTTAATTTCAGTTTGTCCATGTACATTTTTTTCTATAACTTAATTTCCCCTGTTTGTTTAGTCTTAGTTCTGTGTTTAAAAGAAAAGATCCAATGTTTATCACTTAGGCTTTTTTATTTTTAACATTCTTTGAAAAGTTTATACATGCATACAATGTGTTTTTGTCATATCTAACCCCACTATATTCCTTCATTTCCCCCAGGCACCTCAACTTGTTTTCTTGAGTCATATCGTTTTTTTTAAATCATTATTAATAGCCCCCTGAGTTCAGTTAGTGCTGACCATATATTGATAGATGTGGGGGCCATCTGCTGAGACATGCAACTGACCAATGGCAACATCTCCAAGAAAAGTGACAGTCTCCCTTAGCAGCCTTGAACTGCTGATAATTCCTCAGCTAAGGGGTCAGGCCCCTGAAGCCCCTCCTCTATCTATGCTGGAATGTTGATCTCATACAGGCAACCATGGCTCCTGTGAGTTGATTTGTGTATCAGCCATATCATGTCTAGAGGACAGCATTTCACATTTCTTCTCTGGCTTTCATATTTCTTTCTGCCCCCATCTTCTGTGATGTTCCATGAGCCTTGGATTGGGGGAAATTGATGTAGAAAATCTATCGATGGCTGAACAGTCATAGTTGCTTATTCTAAACACTGATCAGTTATGAATCTCTTCATTAACCACTACCCAATGCATAAAGAAGCTTCTCTGACCAAGATTGAGAGCAGCACTAATCTGCTAGTATAAGGAAAATATTAAGGCAATTTGACATGACTATTTAGTGAAAGAGCAGTAAGCCTCACCTAGAGCCTAGTCATGAGCTACTAAAGCTTTGTTTTTCTTTTAAAGCACAGAAAATATACCTGAATGTATCCATGTGGAATAACTGTCTGCATTGTTTTTGTGTGACCACTTGGTTCTTAAAATTCAAGTATTATTTCAAGAAAGATGAATTTTTTTTTTTGTGTGTGTATGTGTTTCTGAATGTGATTTTGGTTCCATTTGTTCTATCTTTTGACAAGATAATAATACTCATATATTGGATCTCCTTTGTTTTCAGTATCTGTTATGTTCTCTATTTTGGTCTTTTTCATTATATGTGATTTTCTTTGGCTTCTTCTCAATGACTTCTTGTTTGCCCTTGTATTTACTCTGTTTTGTTTCTTTTACTCTTTAAAGAAAGATTTATTTTTATTTCATGTCTATGAGTGTTTTTCCTACATGTCTATATGTGCATCATTTGTATGCCTGGTACCTGTGAAGGCCAGAAGAGGGTGTTGGATACTCCAGAGCTGGAGTTACAGGCAGTTGTGAGCTGCCATGCAGTTTATTGGAACTGAACTAGGGTCCTCTGCAAGAGGGATATGTGCTCTTAACCCCTGAACCATCTTTCCTCTTCCTCTTTTACTTTCATCACTCTTTACTTTCATTTTCTTTGCTAGCTTCTTTCAACTTTTTTCATCTTTGTTTTATGTGTCTCACTTGAATGCTTGAATTCAGATTTTTTCCCATAGACTACCATCTCCCACAGTCTTTCCCATTTGAGCAAATAGTCATTTGCCAGGGTCCAGTCTCAGCAACAGGATGAGGGTCAGGGAAGGACCCGAGGAAGGGACAAATGGATCGGTGATGAGAAAGAAAGAGGTGAAAGCACGCTAGATAAAGTAAAAGTTGGCTCATGATTCAGCCAGGGAGTTCACTAGTACTCTTCACTTTTGGCTGAGATCACCCCAGTCTTTTATTTTGTACAGAACTTTTTTCAAAGTCATCCAGTTATTGCATTACATAAAGGCTTTTTTTTTCTCCAGCACCATCACATTAGTCACATAAGCTATTGTTTTACTTTACATTTTTAGAAGTAGATCAACAATATCAGAAGCAGACTAATGACGTCATATTAGTTATGCAAGCTATCACTTGTTTTACTTTTCATTTCCAGAAACAGATCATGTAGCTAGGGGTCAGCCTCAGGCTGTCGTCAGGGGTTACAAAATCAAACAAGCACTTTATTTTTACTGAAGTGTGAGCAGACTATTAAAGTTTTACTTTACAGTCTCAGGGGCAATTATCTTGTGTGTTCTTGTCTTTCTAGACATGCTAACTCCCCTATCCAGGCTCTTTAGCCCCTGTCTTTACTGGGGAATTGGTGCCTTTTGTGCCAGGAATAATTTTGTCACACAGTGCTCTCATTCTCTGTGTATGTCAGGTCAGAGATATTAGATACAAAACAACTCTTAAGTTTACTTAGGGCATCTCGGACTTGAGGGTCAGTAAGATTGTTGTTATTATTTTTAGTGTTAAAGTCACCATGTCCTTGTTTTCTACAATGTGTCCCTTTCCCAATTAGTAAGACCTGAGTTAAGATTATTTTTAATTTTACCAATAAGTAAAACAGACACCACGACTGAAAAGACTATCAGCAACTGTTCAGCAGAAAGAAGCGGAGAGGTAACTATCTCCTTGATGTGCCAGCAACCTGAAGCTTTGTCAAGCAGTTACGTGCACTGCCATGGCGGTGTAGTCACCAACAATCATTAAGAACAAAAACCTTTCAGTAATCTTTGACTCTTCTAACTTATTCTGTTAGCCAAGCCTTCAGCAAGCCCGTCTTCCAAATATATTGAGAAGCTAACCATTTTTCACTTAATTTGCTTTTAGTACCCTGCTCTACTCCATCTTTATGACCATGACTGTGAAAGTAATGTATGCATGTTTTCTGTAGCTTCCATTATAAGATAGTACTGACCCGGTGGCTTTAACAACAGAAATTGGTTGTCTTGTGGTTCTTGGGGGCCAGAAGTTGAAATCAGGGTGTTTTTTTCCTAAGGCCTGTAAGGGAAAATATGTTTACTGATCTCTATCTTTATGTGTTTTTTTTATGATCTATGCATATATGTGTTTTCTCTTTTGTGTTGACACATGTAAATGACCTAATTTTAACTTGGTTACCTTTGTAAAGAAATATGTTCATGTTAAGACTTGACGCTTTTTTGGTGGGAGAAAGATACAGCTTAATCCATAATATTTATTTCTGCATAAGGTCATAGGTACCAAAAGTTAGAGTTTCAATATATCTTTTGATAGACACAGTTAAATTAAAATTAACATCTTAATTTATTTTCTTACTTCTGCCCTTGTATTCCAAAAGCCTTTTCAAGCATAGTGGGCAGAACTATTCTTTAAGATCTGTTGGGTCATGCCATTATTCAAACTTTGCAGTGATTTCTCATCTCATTCCAAGGAAAACCCTTTGAATGGCTGGCAAGTCCCTACACAGCCTAGTTCTCTTTGGTACTTCTTATTCTACTTCCTTACTTAGCCACACTTGGATTTCTCCCTGGACCTAGAAAATGCTGATAATTTATTTTGGAACTTACCTCTGCTCCAGCTGCCCAGGTTATACTTTTAGAACATATGAGACCATGTCATTTCTCTAATGAGGACTGTATTGTTCCTCTGTCAAAAGCTAGGCCCTCTATCTCTTTGGTACAATGTGACTTTTTACTTAGTCTCACAAATATTTCTTCTTGTGACTACTCACAGAGTAAGCCCCTTTGCTTTTTTTTTAAAAGAGATTTGTGTATGAGTGTGAAGTGTGAATGTGTGTATGTGTGTTAGTGAGAGAAAGAGAGCGAGAGAGAGAAGGAGAGAGAGAGATTGTCATGCGAGTATGGGTGACCACAGAGGCCAGAAGAAGGCATCGATGCTATGAAGCTGGAGTCATGGGCAGTTGTGAGTTGCCTAACATTGGTGCTGTGAACCAAGCTCTGGTGCTCTAGAAGAGCAGCATGCAATCTTAACCATGGTGTCATCTTTGCAGCCTCTTGTGTTGTCTTTTTAATATTGTGGTAGAGTTACAACATTCCTATGTTAATTTGAGGTATTTAAGTTGTCTTTGAGTTTCTTCTCTAGTGAATAGCACTGTGGCCAATACTTACACACGTGTAAACTAGTAAAGAAAGGGCTCACTTTTTGTACATCTCTTGGAGATAGAATTGTTAAGTTTAAGAGTAAATCTATGTACTACATAAAACAATTTTTTGAGGCAAGGTCTCATTCAGTGCAGAGTCTTAAAATCATCATTTTATTGGGTTTAAATGGCTCCTTTGCTCAGGGTCTTACAAGGCCAGAATTAAAGTGCCAGTATGGATATGCTCCCTTCGAAGTTTGTGGGGCAAGGCATCTATTTGCAGCTTCATTCCAGTGCTATGTGTAGGACTGAAGTCCTGTTTCCTTACTAGCGTCTAGAGCCTTTGGTGGCGTGTGGACCCTTCTGTCTTCAAAGTCAGCTGGGACAAGAATAATCCTTCCTATATTTCAGATCTTTTCAGTATTTCCTTGTACTAACACCTATAGAAAATTCTATTCTTGTGGTCTGATATAGATTAGGCTTACCCAGGTAAATGTATATACTACATAAAACATTTTTTGAGGCAAGGTCTCATTCAGTGCATCTGGTACTATCTATGTGGTAGGATCCACTCTCCAGAGCCAGTTTTCAGGGATTAGGATGGGATATTGTGGGTTTAGAGAGCCATAATTCTGCCTAATATAGAAGTCTATCATA
The DNA here is from genome assembly GCA_026225945.1 of Cricetomys ansorgei. Classification (NCBI taxonomy): domain Eukaryota; kingdom Metazoa; phylum Chordata; class Mammalia; order Rodentia; family Nesomyidae; genus Cricetomys; species Cricetomys ansorgei. Next base: position 1,806,908 of record JAMJFZ010003921.1, read on the forward strand.
AAAGGAATCACTTTTGTGATTTTATGTATCAAAAGTTCAAATACAAACAAAACTACACTATTGGAGAAGTTAGGAAAATGATTACCTTTGCTTGAGAGTGTTAGAAAGCATCTACATGTAAAGAGATAGTCTGATATGTTTATCCTTTGTGTCTGACTTAAAACTGTTGTCTTTCAGTTAGCTTACTGGTATTTATGTTATTTGGAGTTCATATATCTACTGTGTGCCACTTTGTTGCTGTGTGTAAAGATCCTAAATCATCTTTTTGAAGATATTGTATCTCTTTTTAACAATTAAGATAAATTTTACTGGGGCTGGAGAGATGACTCCGTGGTTAAGAGCACTGACTTGCTCTTCGAGAGCTCGAGTTCAATTCCCAGAAACCACATGGTGGCTCACAACCATCTATACTGGGATCAGATGCCCTCTTCTGGCGTGCAGGTGTACATGCAGATAGAGTACTCATATAAATAAAATAAATAAATCTTTTTAAAAAAGAAAATTTACTATTAAAAAGTATACAGTTTTGTAGTTTTTAGTGTATTCATAGTTGTGCAACCATCACCTCTTTCTATCTCCAGGACATTTTATTACCTCATAAAGAAACCCCATTTCTGTTAATATTCATTCTACATTCCTTCTGCTACCTCCTTTCCTCTGGGTCCACTGCATTTGACCTGTACCAGATGGCCGAAAAACAATAGCAACTACCAATTCACTTTCTTTTTCTGTGTATCAGCTCCACTCCTTTATTGCCCCAAATACCCTGTGTGTGTATAAACCACGTCTTGTGTTTTCATTATCAACTAATAGATATTTGGTTTATTTCTCCTTCTTTGCTATTGTGAATAAGTTTGTGCCAACATGTATTTTCAGTTTTTTTGTGTTATTTATGTGTCCTGGCTTTTAATGTTTGTTTGCTTGCTTGCTTCCTTCCTTCCTTTCTTTGTTTTTGTTTTTGCTTTGTTTTGTTTTTTTGAAACAGGGTCTTTATGTGGCCATAAACTATGCCACATAAAGTCCTGATTTTCCTAGAACTTGCTATGTACACCAAGCTGGTCTCAAACTTCACAGATATCCTTCTGCCTTGTTATTTGAAGTTCTGATATTAAAGGCATGAACAATCACATCCAGTCTATTAATGTTAGCTTTTATTATTAATGTTAGTGGGATTTTTTTGTTTATTTTGGTTACTGTTTTTTAGTTATTTGAGGTTTAATAACTACCATTATAGCCATCATGTTCTTACAGAACTCAGCCTTTCCTAAGCTAGGCAAGTGTTCTACCAATTAACTACATCCTCAGTCCCGCCCCCCCTTTATTATTTGAGACAAAAGTTTTCCTATGTGGCCCAGGCTGTCCTTGACCTCCCACTCTTCCTGCCTCAGACTCTCAAGTGTTAGATTAATGCTTTTTTGCTTTATGTTTATTTTTTTTGACAGAGTATTATATAACTATGTAGCTGAGGATGACCATGAACTCCTGACCCTTTTTGCCTCTTCCTCCTGAGTACTAACCTTGCAAGTGTGTGTTTTTCTATTTGTTTTTCTTTTTTCAGACAAACTCTTACTTATATAACACAGACTGGCCTTGAACTTGGAATCCTCCTGCTCAGCCTTCTGAATTCCAGGATTATAGTCATGAGTTTCTATACTTTAATACTTTATATATATAATATACTTTATATATTTATAATATATATTATAATATATGTAATTATATATTATAATATATATATAATATACTTTATAAATATATATATTTATATAATATACTTTAAGCTTTAATACTTGTTTGACAGATAACGCATTTACATGTAATTTAAAGGTACAGAAACATTATCTTAGTCATTTTCTCTTGCTATAACTGAATTATCACAGACTGAGTAAAGAATTGAGGTCTATTTGATGCATCTGGAAACTGGGAAGTCCAAGAATATGGTGCCAACATCTGGTGAGGGCTACAGGCTGTATCATAATATAGCAGAGAAGATCATGTGGTGAAACAGTAAACCTACTAGCTTAGCTTTCTCTTTTTACAAAGTTATTATTGCCATTATGAAGGTTCCTCCCTTAGGATGTTGTCTAAATCTGATTACTTCCCCAAAACCCCACCTTCAAATATCACTAGTATATGAATTTGGCACTTTTCATTTTGGGAGATAAACGTTAAATCTATAGCAAGAACATACTGTGAAAAGCCTACTTCTCATTAGCACAGTGTACCCACCTTTTAAATAAGCAACAGTCTATTTCTTGTTATCCTTCAAGAAAAAATTTATACATAGGTAAGACCATATTCTTCTACCTTTTTACAGAAATGGTAACACACACTGTTCTACTTTTGCTCATTTCATTCCATATTGTGTGTTTGATTTTGCATATTGATACCTCATTTTTTAGCATACTTGTAACTCAGGGTCAGCAAGTTTTCTGTGAAGGGTCAAATAGTAATATTTTCTGTTTTTTCAGACCACATGGTCTTTATCTTTTCTTTGCTGTGGCAAAGTATAAGAAAGCAGACTAGTTTGACCCAAGGGCTGCAGTTTGTAGACACTTGCCCTAACTTAGAAAGCACTATGGAGATTGTTAAGTAATTGTCATCACTTTCTCTCTTCAGGCTAATGTAATGCTTGAATATGATATTGATGAAGCTCAGGCATTGTTGGAAAAGAATTTATCAACTGCTACAAAGAATCTAGATTCTCTTGAGGAAGACCTTGACTTTCTTCGAGATCAATTTACTACTACAGAAGTCAGTATCCTTTTAACAAATAAACAAAGGGAAGGTGAAAGATTAAAAAAATTTTGGTATTGCTTTCATGGGAAGAATGACTTTATTCTTAAATAAATGTAAAGTTGGAGATTGTATAAAATAATGACTGTCTTATCTGAATCAAAAAATTTAGAGATAAAATAATAAATTTGAAATGTATAGAGGTGCATAGTAGGTTCACACTGGTGAATAAGGTTTTTTTTTTTCAAATATTGGGATACCTTTGTAATCATATAGTTTTATTTCACAACCATTTAGAAGTCTCCTGTAAGTTAGGTGCAGTAGTCCATGCTTGTAATACTAGGACTTCAGAAGCTGAGGCAAGAGTATTATGAATTTGAGGTCACCCTGGGCTACACAGTGAGAACCTGTCTTTAAAAGTCTTTGCAGTTTCTGCAAGTGTGCTAATCCAAATGAGTCATGAAAATCAGTGGAGAGAAAAAGGACTTTCCCTATTTAAACTGCATATAAAATAGGTCCATAGTAACTTCATAGCAATTATAAATAAGTCTAAGTCCATGTATTCAACAGCAAGGTAATTTAAAGTTTGGGAATGATAGATATGTCCTGGAGTTAGGCCAGGGAATGCTTTTTTAGGAGGTAAAACTAAAGCTGTTTTGAAATACAGTACAGAATTTATAAGGGAAATTTGGAGGGGAAGGTATGCTTACAACAAACTCTTCTACTCTGTTCTCATTTCATTTCTGTTGCTGTGATAAAACAATCTGACCAAAAGCAACTTAGAGGAAGAAAGGATTTATGTGGTAGGTGGTAATATTCATCACTGAGGGAAGTCAGAACAAGAATTTGAAGCAGAAACCATATAGGATGACTGCTTCTTGGCTTTCCCACACTCATGGTCAGCTAGCGTTCTTATACAGCCCAGGACCACCTGCCCAGGGAATGGTGCCACCCACAGTGGGCTGGATCCTGGATCCTCTTACATCAACTAATCAGGACTATCCCACACACAAATGCCTCAAACCAGTCTGATTGATGACTCTGGGCCATATCAAAATGACAGCTAAAGTTAACTGGGACTCTCTGCTTTGTCTTTTTTCTTCCTGTTCCTGACACACTCAGGTAAAACACCTGGGTGCCACCCTTCCTTCAAACTTCTCTCTTCCTAACAACCAAGAATGATTCAGCCATGTCAGCTTTTCTCCATGAAGCTTTCTGTTCTGTGATGTTACTTAGTTTTGGTGCTCTAGAATGTATACATAGTAGATCTTTATATCTCTAGCATGAATTTACCAAGTCATACATATTTTTTTAGTCCACTGGTTGTGGTATTTCAATTATTAGCTGTTGTATATAATATATGCATATAAGTAGTCTTGAGTGTCTCACACTAGTTTCATACCTCAGCCATTGTCATCACATGCTATGATTCCTTCCATTAACAGGTTCTTCTCTAGAACAGTGCAGATTTCAAATAACTACAGTAGTTTTACTCGCCCTTAAAATGTCCCAAGCCTTTTATGTTTTCTTCTTCATTTGTTCCTCTTACTTGGAATGATTTCCTTTTATTTACTTGGAGATACTCCTTTATCCTTCAAATGTCAGTTTAAGTATCAGAACATTTCTCAACATTTTCAAAACCTGTCAGTTTTTTTCTGCTACTTTGCACACAATACTTTGTTTTTCCTGACTTAACCCTGATTTTTTTTAAGTGTAGGAATTGCAGTCTTCCTCCAGCATGTAGCATATGGTAGGTAAGTTCTTAGGTAAGGCAAAATATTTTTTTCAGGCTTGGTGTTGGGGTCATCATCTGACTAGTGATGCAAATACTTAATTAGCTGTGAAATCTGAAGGACCTAGGAGGATTAGACCTTGTAGAAAAGACAACCTGTTAATTGTGAGATAAAAAAATGAGATTTAATAAGAGAAAGTCATCGAGGTGAGTCCTAGAAACTTAGAGAAGTGCCATTTGTTGTTGATATAATGCTATATAAACTGGAAAAGTTAGAATGGTGGACAGACATTAATAAGCTCTAATGAATCTGAATTTCATGAGCTTATTCAAGGCTTTGTAGAGTGCCTAGTCAAAAGCAGTAGATACTTAGTAAATTAAAGGTCTGTTAAACCTAGAAAACAGTAAGAGATAAAATTTTTAATAATTGTACTAATTTTAACGTTTTATGCTGGAATATAGAATGCTTTTTGAAATTTTATAGGCGAATAATTAGTTTTAAAACTTGACAATAAAATGTAGTTGTAGATGTAAATGTGGATGTAGATTCACCAGAGGTAGACATTGGTTCAAGGCAGAGTACAGTTTATTCTTTTTTTTTAAAAAAAGATTTATTTATTTATTTATTTATTATTTATCTATCTATCTATCTATCTATCTATTTATTTATTTATTTATTTATTTATTTATATGAGTGCTCTATCTGAATGTATGCGTACATGCCAGAAGAGGGCATCAGATCTCATTATAGATGGTTGTGAGCCACCATGTGGTTGCTGGGAATTGAACTCAGGACTTCTGGAAGAGTAGTCAGTGCTTTTAACTGCTGAGCCATCTCTCTAACCCTGGCAGTTTATTCTTTTGTCTAATTAAATCACTGGTTCTTGCCTGGAGCCCTGGAGCCTTAGAACATTTTGCTGTCTTTACAATCTGTCTTAATCCTAGAACTGGAAGGCTTCAGCCATCATACAATCTAGAACATTTAAACTGCTAGCAAGGCTTCAATCTTTGCCTTTCAATATCTACTTTTGACTGGGCCACTCTGACTAGCTTCTTCTGAACTCTGACTCTTCTGGTTCAACTCATTCTGTTCTGGGCTTCTGCCAAGCTCTGCTGTGTCTGTGTCTCTCTGTAACTGACTGCTTCTTTGACTCACTACTCTGTAACTCACCCCAGCCTCAGCTTCTATAACTCCTTCTCTGTAACTGACTCTTGTTCTAACACTGTAACTGTTCCTCAACTGACTCTTCAGCCTGCTTCTCAACTGATTTCTCTTACTGATTCTTCTACCTACTTCTCAATTGACTGACTCTTCTGTCTGCTCCTGAACTGATTAACTCCTGTGTAGCTCTCTTACTGAACTGAGAAATTGCATTTTCTGGTGGGAGCTGAGCATGTCTTTATTCTGCTAACTCTTCCTCTGATTTGTCACTTTGCCATTCACTCCGACTCATCTCAGATGTTACTTCCTGTGTGACACCGACTCCTTCTGAGTTCTGCTTCTTGTGTCTGCTTCTACTGTTTTTTCTAGGCATTAAATGTGTGGACCACCACTGCCATCTGAATACTGGATTAAAGGTGTGTGTGTGTACATTCCATTTAAACCACACAGGCCTCTGAATGTAGCTCCTGGAATATAGACCCTAGCTTTCACACAGGGCTATTCCTCTACAAGAAAATAATAGGAAAAAAGCAGTGTCAGACACAGTGGTGTACACTATAGTTTCAAATATTTGGGAGTTTGTGGTTGGAGTCTGATTTGAGTCCTTGAGTTCTAGGACAACATGGACAATATTGTAAGATTCTGTCTCAAAAATTGTTGAGAGTATCTAGCACATGTTTAGTAAGTGTAGTACCATAGGTGACTAGATATATTAAGCAATTATTGATAGGAACTTTAGGTTTTGGTAGAAGTTAATTCCAGAATTTTCTTAGCAATTGATAGTATACCAGCATGAGTGCCAGCAGTAGTTGCCACTAGTATTTTTGTTTGTATGATTTCTGTGTCTTTGTTTCACTGTATGAGTAAATAGTAATTTCAATTGTTATCTTTAGAATTATATTTGCATTTTCTTTGACAATTCTTGCAGATATGGCCAGGGTTTATAATTGGGATGTAAAAAGAAGAAACAAAGATGATTCTACCAAGAACAAAGCATAACACTGGCAATTGAAAATGTGATTCAGGTTCCCAAACGTAAAATAAGCCAGTGTTTATCCTTAATATTGATGTAACTTTGAGTGATTTTTTTTTCACAAGAATAATTAAAACTTTAAAAACACCATTTTATTTATTTATGAAAACAAAATTACTTTCAAATATTTTATGAAATTAACAGTATTTTTTTTTCATATTTCCCTACAAAGTAATGCTGCTTTTGTTTTATTTTATCTGTTATAAGACAACTCTTAACTGAAATGGCCGAAAACTGTGAGGAATGCTATGGAGGCTGCTGAATGCTGAGCACCAGCACAGTTTACTTTTCCTTTATTGATTGTTACTCTCACTTGATATGGTAAACCTTTTAGAGGCAGAAAAGACAGACAGTTCCAATATTTGTAAACTTGTTTTTCTTTAGTACTTATAGGACATTATCATTCTTTGTTGCCATTATGTTCTGTAAATGGGATTTCATTCTGCTCAACCAGGAGCTTTTATGCTATTCTGAACTTTTCAGAAAATGAATATTTGCTTTCTTACACAGTTTGAGGGCTGTTGACATATAAAACACTTTGACCCAAATAAGTGCTGTTTCTTTACACTGCCAGTATAAGGGAGACTTGATCATTGTGAGAGACCACTACCAATTCAAAACTTTTAAGATAATTTTATATTATGTAACAGTTCTCCAAAGCACCTTGAACAGGAATATTAACATAAATGTAAATCTGCATTGGTTGAAAAGAGTTGTAAGCTTTTTATTTGTGATGAAATTACATAAGAATGATAAACATGGTGAAAAGCCATTGGTACTGCTGCAAAAGTACTGGATGATACAGAGTCTGGTTAAAACACATGCATGGTATTCCATCTCAGTGTAGTAAAACGTATACTTGTTTCATGTTTTGTACTTGTATTTCATGTTATTAAAGCAGTGATATTCAAACTGTTGCCCGACGCTTTTTTCATGTTATTCTTTGTCTTAATTTGAATAGGTTTCTGGCAAATGCCATAAATTAGGTAAAACAAGCATTTATATTGCATGAGTCTGGAAGCTGTTAAGTCCAATTGAGATGCAAGCGCAGAGCCCTCATGAAGTACTCATTTCTCAAAGCTCCCATGTTCTAATACTTGGGGGTATTAGACGTTTGTTTTAACATGAGAAAAACAGTTCAGATGATGTCTGAAGTTAACATGAGTCTCTTCACATTTTTATGAGGGTCATTTATTTGTACATAACTAGTATATTTTAAGAGCCTTTCATATTTGTAGAAATGACAGAAAATCCCTTTGGAAGGAATACAGATAAGCAAATAAGATTTTAATCTGAAATATACTAATATTTCTTTTTTTACTATTAAGATTTTAGACAATGTATTTTGGTCATGTTTTTTCCTTTGCTCGACTCCTATCAAGCTTTCTTGATTTAGTTTTTCTTTTATGAATTTTCAAAATTTTTTGAATTTGAAGTTTGCAAGTATTATTTTCCCACACTGTATACTGGTACTGATATCCCTGTTAATACAAGAATCGTGTTTCTTTTCTATAAGCACCTATTTTGTCTTTAATATCTATAAAGAGATAAATATGAATTTCTAGGTGATGTAAAGAATATGAAGAAAAAAAACTCTGTAGTGATAATATATGTTACAAATTAATTATTCAGCAAATATTTATCTAATTTAGCATGAGCACTATTAGACCCTAATTAATGAATCTATTTAATCTTACCTCTACAAATCATTTCTCTTATAAGTATATGTGTTTTTAGAATAATATAACCATATAGATGATGACATGACATGATATCGTCAGACTTGATGTGCAACTTCAGTTTAACTATTCCATTATAAAATGAGTTTTAACATTTGAGAAACATTGAAAAATAGTGGGGGTGGAGATGTTGCAGTCCTTAATCAACCAACCTCCTTCCTTCCACCCTTCCCTTCCTATCTCCCTTTTTTGATTAGAGGGTGTCACTCTGTAGCCCAAGCTTTACTGAAACTCAGTGTGTATCCCAAATCATCCTCAGACTCATGATCTTCCTGCCACAGCCTCCCAAAACCTAGGATTACAGGTATGTGTTACTATGTCCACCCATTTCCGTGTTAATCAGTATCCCTGTGCCCAGCATGTATTTCTTGTATGCATAAACTTACTGAAACAAATAATTGTATGTTTGTAATGCATTCATACACTTAACATGAAATTCACTTATATAATGCTCTCTTGAGACATTCTCAATGTTCTCAAAGACAAGAGAAATGGTTTTATTGGTTTATATTTTAGAAATTGTTTATATTGGTTTATATTGGTTTGTATATTACTTGCACAGTTACTTTCCTTGTTTGAACTTTAAATAGAATATTGCCTAATGTTTCATCTGACAAAAAAACTGTTGAAGTTCAACTAAAGAGTATACTTTTGTCCCTTTGACACTTTGACACTTTTTTTGATGGTTTGCTATAGCCATGTTAAGCCATATAGATGAACCTGATGTGTACAGGACTTTTCAGCAATAAGTTGGATGGAGATAGACTGATCAAATAGGAAATATATTTTAGATATTTTTAGTTTCTTAAGTAAACCTGTCTTAGTCTGAATAATTTTAGTTTCCCTGTATCACAACTCTGAAATCTAGAGAGTAAAAATAGAAAAAGCAAGAGGGTCAATGAATAATATTTTCTTGATTTTCCTTCAGTTCCTATGTTCAAAGCTACTTCAGTCCATGGCTAGACTAGATTGAGGATGGACTGCCGGCCTGCTTCCCTCTCTCCCTGCTAGCCTTCTTCCTTCCTTCTTCTCTTCCTCTCCTGCCAACTCCTTTTTTCTTTCTCTCTCCCCTTTCTATTTTTTGTGATAATTTTTAGGTTGACTCTCACTACATAGCTGAGGATAACCTTGAAATTCTCATCCTCTGCTTCTGTCTGCTAAGTACTGGAATTATAAGAGGTGTACTCCACCATGTCCAGCCAGGCAATAATTTCTCAATGAAGTAGTTCAGAAATGGCTTAAAGAGTGGAACTTTTATCTATTGCCACTTGTGGTACCTGCTTGTAATCTCAGCACAAGTCCAGCCAGAGCTACAAACTAGCAAACAAAAAGTTAGGTTTTGTATATGCCTTATCATAGCTTTCAGGAGGTAGAGGCAAGAGAACTATGAATTCAAGGTCATTTGGACCTCAAAACAAAACACAACTGAAAAAATTTTTTTGCTTTGTGGACTCACCAAATCCAGGTATTTGATGTGTTCTATCACAGCTATGATTTGAAAGTTTCTCTCACAGGGTCTCTATTGTGAATGAAGATTTGATCCCACAAGATGGAAGTGTTGGAAAGTGCCATGGAACCTTTGTGAAGTAAGACCTAGTGGGAGGTCTTTGAGGAACTTGAAGCATGCCATCAGAAGGTGGTTCTTAGGAAAGGTTTGCTTTCAAAGAAATGTCTGGCTATACCCAGCTTTCTCTGCTATTGGTTTGAGAAACAACCACTTGGTTCCACCTACTATTGCTGCTTACTCTGAAATGAAACAGAAGTGGCTTTTACTAAGCCTGTATTATGCCATTTAAGCTTTCAGCCTCTAAAACTAAGAGAAAAACCTGTATAAAGTAGCTGATCTTGGGTTATTTCATTATGGTAAGAAGTTGACTAATACTATGGCATTCTCTTGGTTTGTGTATGTTCATGTTGAGTGAATGTGGGCATGCATGTAGAGGCCAAATTTGGGTGTCAATCCTCACCAATATTGAGACAGAGTCTCTTATTATTCACTACTGCATATGCCAGGCTAATTGACCCTTTAAGCTTCCAGAAATTCTCCTGTTTTCACCTTCCATTTCCCAGTAGGGGCACACTGGGACTACAGTGTGCTGCTCTGCCTACTTTGGGTTCTACATGGGTTCTTGGGTTCCAACTCAGGTCATCAGACTTGTCTGGCACTTAATCCACTGAGCCATCTCACTAGCCCTATGCTTTTACTTTCTTATTTGAGCTAATACAATTAAAATATTCTCAACAATTTTCAAGTACACACAGTGTTATTAACTGTCATCATATTATCCAGTGGCAATCTTGAACTTAGTCTTCCTAATAAGAATTGTGTGAACTTTGACCAATATCTTCTCACTTTCCATACTATCTAGCCTCTGGTAATCACCATTTTACTTTGTTTCTATGAGTTGGACCTTTTAAGATGCCATATGAGAGAGATTGTGTGATTGGTTTATTTCACATGACACATGTCTTCTAGTTCCATGCATGTTGCCACAAACAACATAAATTTATCCTTTTAATGGCTAGCTATTATTCTAATGTGCCTTTTACTAAATTCTCCCTATTTATGCATGTGTTAATGGACATAGCTTACCCATTTATTTGTTTTGTTTTTTTTTGTATAGGACTCAGGGACTAATGCAGGCCAGACATATGCTCTCCTACTGAACTAGACTCCTGTGAATAATGCAGGAAGGAACATGGGAGTATAGTTATCTCTTTGACATACTGATTTTTATATCCTTTTTGGAAATATACCCAATAGCAAGATTGCTCAATTATATGATAAGCTTTAGTTGTTAGAGGAACTTCATGCTGTTGTCTAATTTATATTTCCAACAAGAGTACACAAGGTTTTCTCCGTATCCCTATGAACATTTATCTTTCATCTTTAAGAAAAAAGATAGCTATACTCTGACAGATGTGAGGCAATAACACCTTGTGGTTTTGATTTGTATTTCCCTGATTATTAGTGATGTTTATCATTTTGTCATATACTACTGTTCATTTATGTAACTATTGAGAAATTTCTGTTCAGAAGATCCTTTGCCTACTTATTATTTTAACAAGCTGTTTATATGCCTAATTTGGTTATTATTTCCATTATCAGATGTATGGCTTACAAATCTATTTCTCCTGTTCCATAAATTTTTCTTCACTTAGTTAATTGTGTGGGTGTCCCTTTGGCATATTGATTTTGTATCTTTGGGATATTAACTGTCTATTTTGTACCATTGGGCTATATGGTCATTTTTATTCAGTATCAATCTGTTTTGATTACTATGTCTTTGTATTTGATTTAAAAATCAGATAGTGTAATGCCTCTGGCTGTGGTCTTTTTGCTTAAAATTCTTAGACTATTTGGGTTTTTTTGTGCTTTAAAAAGTTTAGAATTTCTGTATTTTTGTTTAAAGTATTATTGCAATTCTAATAGAAATCAAACAACCTGTAGACTGCTCGGGATCATATAGATATTTTAACAGCATTCTTCCAAGCTTTGAATCCAGGGTTTCTTTGTTTGTTTTTTGTTTTTGTTTGTTGTTGTTGTTTTGGTTTGAGTTTTTGTTTTTCTTTTTTGTTTGTTTTTTTCAAGACAGAGTTTCCCTGTTGTAGCCCTGGCTGTCCTAGAACTCATTCTGTACACCAGGCTGGCCTTGAACTCACAGAGATCTTCCTGCCTCTGCTTCCCTGGGATTAAAGGCGTGCGCCACCACCTCCTGGCAGATTTTTCTTTTTAAAATCAGGGTAATGGTGGCCTTTTAAAATGAGTTAATAACTATCTATTTCTTGTTGGTTTTTTAAAAAGAGTTTGAGTTAATAGTAGTTCCTCTTTAAATGTTTGGTTTATTTCAGCAGCGGCATTCTCAGATTCTTAGATTTCTTTTTAGCAGGAAATGTCTTACTACTAATGAAATCTTCCTTATTTTCCTTCTATAATGGTTTTCTTTCCCCTTTCCCTTCCTTTGTTTTCTCCTCCCTTGCATTTTCCCTTCCTCTTCCCTTCTCTCTTCCTTTCTCTCTTCTTTCTCTTTCCTTCCCCTTCCTTATCCCATCTTTATATTGACACAGGCTGGCTTGGAACTCCTGTCCTCCTTGGATCTTCCTGCTTCAGTGTCTCAAGTAGCTGTGACCACACTCTGTTCAGGTTTTCTAGTTCTTGTGATTTTGTATGTTTCTATGTTTGTTTCTCCTTTTTTTCTTTGTGTGTAATTATATATATTTATATATTTTTATAATTTTATTTGTAATGAAATCTTTATCTCTTATTTATATCTTTCTAACTATTCATTTCAGGTGGGGTATTTTCTTTGTACTAATGCTGGACTTAATTTATTATTTTTTTACTTCCTTTAGGTAATGATATTAGGTTATTAATTTGACATCTTTGTCTTTTAATAGACTTATTTATTGCTATATAACCCCCTCCTCTTAGAATTGATTTTCCTGCATTCTGTAAATTTTGGCATATTGTATTTCAAGATGTTTTAAGTGTCACTTTTAATTTCTTCTCTCTTCATTTGTTGGTTGTATGTAAGCATATTTAATTTGCACATATTTGTTAGTTTTCTGAATTTCATCTTACCATTTTCAGCTTTCATACTCTGTAGCCAGAAAAGATATATTATATAATTTCAATGTGTTTATATTTGTTGATTTGTTTGGGGAGTAATATAAGGTCTATTATTTCATATGAACTTCACAGGCATGTCTGTTCTGTTGCTGTTGGATGATATATTCTGTATATGTTTGTTGGGACCATTTGATGTACGGTATAACTCAAGTTCAATGTTTCTTTATTAATTTTCTGCCTTGTTTATATCCATTTTTGAAATTGGGACATCAGAGTACTCTAATATTAGTGTATTATATATTCTTTCTCTTTAGATATGTTAATATTTACTTTATATATGTATATGTATATAGCTATATCTCTTACGGCTATTTCTTGATGACACAACTATTTTCATTATATAATGACCTTCTTTGCCTTGACTTAAAGATTACTTAAAGTCTACTTTATCTGATATAACTATAGTTATCTGTTGAATTATGATTTGTTTGGCTTGGTATATATTTTAACTTCAGTCTATATTTTCTTAGAAGTTGAGTCTTTTGGAGGTAGTATCTTATATATTATAGGTCTTATTGTTATTTTATTGCAGTTCTTGGGGATTGAGCCCAGGGCCTTGTGCATGTTAGGCAAATGCTCTACCATAGACCTACATCCCTAGTCCTAGTCTTGTTTTTTATAAATCTATTCAGCCACTACATTTTTTTTTATTAGTGAGAAGGGGGTAGTGAGGGAGAGAGAACCATATAACCTAGGATTTCCTTTATGCTAAGAAGGCATTTCACTACATGCTAAGTAGGCACTGAACTACATCCCCAGCATCTGGTTGGGTTATTTACTTTTATATTCCGTATAATTTTTAAAGGGAAGAACCTCCCACCACTATTTTGTTAAATACTTTCTGAGTGTTTTGTAGTCTCATCCTTTCTTTACTCCCATTTCTCATTTCTCTTAGTGTGTGCCTGTGTGTGTAATAAGGTGAACTTCTCTGTCAGTATTCTTATTCCTTATTTCTTATCCTTTGTGTATCTACTGTAGGTTTTGACTTTGTTATCATGAAGCTTTCTCTTAAACATCTTGTAGTTATAGTAGGCTATGATAAATTGATGTCAATCTAACTATGATTGCACAAAAACCTCTAGATTTTTACTTCCTCTATATCTTTGCTCCCATTTTTGTTTTGTTTTACATGTCACAATGTAAACTTTTGGTATTGTTTATTTTTAACACATTCTTGTGGCCATTATTTTTAATAGTATACTACTATTACTCAGAAGTTACTGTGACCACTGGTGTTAATGTAATGACAAGCATCTGCAGTCCCAGAAATCCTATCTGGAGGTGGGAGAGGTGGAAAGAGGAGAGTCACTGGTCCAGTTAGCCTCCATCAAGCAGTGCAGTCACAGAAGCAATGTGAGAGACCCTGCCTCCACAATGTGGAAGGAGAGAACTAACTTCCAAAAATTGACCTTTTACCTCCATACTCATGTCATGGAACCTATATGCTTCATGATAAACACAAAGTCAAAACCTACTGTAGATACACAACGGATAAGAAATAAGTAATTAAAGCATACTGATGGAGAAGATCACCTCATCACCAAAAAAGATAAAAAGGAAGAGAGTAATACATATTATTTCCAATAAGATCATATTTATAATCACTGGGGAATAGGATTTCAACATGACATCATGGCAATACAATTTAACCCATTGATGTATAATTTTCAGACTCTTTAGGAAGATCTGCTTTGAAGTGTAGTGGTGGATGTGTATGATAGATTAAATTAGAAATGTCTCCTGGAGGCTCAAATATTTGATTCTTTGGTTCCTTGTTGGTGACATTGGTTTGGGAAGTTATTGGAACTTTTTGGTCCTGTAGCCTTGCTGGAGGAAGCACATCACTGGGATGAACTTTGAGAGTTCAAAGTCTTGTCCCAACTAACAGTTTGTTTTCTCTGCTTCATGCTTGTGGTTAAAGATCTCTCAGCTTACTGCTCCAGCCACATGCTGCCAAGCACCATGATGGGCTCACCCCTCTGGAGGAACCATAAGCCAAAATAAACTCTTCCACAAGTCACTTTTTGTTGTTTTTCACAGCAACAGAAAACTAACTAATACAAATACATAGCAGAACAGTACTCCACTTCCTCTCCTATTTCTATGGATGAGTGCCTCTGCAATCTTAGAAGATATCTGGGTATGGTTAAGCCTGCCTGTAATCCCAGTGCTACATAGTATAACCCTGTTTTAAGTAGACAAGGTCTGCAAGACAGCTCAGTGGTAAAGACACTTGTGGACAAACCTGACAACCTGATTTCAATCCCTGGGACCCCCACATAGTAGGAGAGAACTTACTCTTGCATTCTGTCATCTGACCTCCACATATGTTTATGGATATACAGATAAAATGTAATTTAAAATTTTAAAGCAGAGAAAGTCTGGATAACCAATTGATCATGGAACTGATCCCTGGAGAAGGCTAAGTCTCCTTTTCCCAGAAGCCATTGGTTGACTATAAAAGTGGGGCCTTGTGAAATTTCTCCTATCCCCATTGGCATGTCACTAGTGATGTCATTATACTGGTCTTGTTTAGGTGACCATTTTAATAAGATTTCATAGGTACAGCATCCCTATTAGGTCTAGAAGATAGTCTCTAGCAGCAAGAGCAACACTAAATATGCTCAGTGATTTTTATATATAACAATAATTATAGAAGAGGTCATGAATTTGAGGAAGTTGGTTGGGGGGTACAGGAAGAGTTGGAGGGGGAGAAAGAGGAATGAAAGTGATATAAATACAGTACTCATGTATCAAATTCTCAAAAAAAATTAAAGCATAGAGAAGAAATTCTGGTAGTTTTCCTGTGTTCTCAATCTTTATTGAATTTTTGTAGCTTTAAAAATATTTTTGGTGAAACTTTGTGGGTGTAGCTTCTGACATTTCTAGGAGACAGTCTCACAGCAAACTTCTATTCTTCTGGCTCTTACAACCTTTCTTCCCCAGTCAGCCTTAGGTGCCAGAGTTGTGTTGTAGATAGATGAATTAGTTGGGTCTGGGCTCTACAATTCTGCATTTTGATTGGTTTTGGTTTTCTGTAATGGTTTCCGTCTATTGCAAAGGGGAATTTTTTTTTATGAGGGTGTTAGCTACACTTATATTTGAAGATTTGGAGCTAGAAACTGCAGATGAGAAAGAACATAGGACATTTGTCTTTCTGGGTCTGGGTTATCTCACTCAATATGGTCTTTTCTAGTTCCATTCACTTAACCTGCAAATTTCATTTTTAGCTTATTTATTACTACCAGCATGCTGTATATCTCATTTTAATTATTTGTTCATCCTGGAATGTAAGTTCCAGGGGTAGAATTTTTGTGCCATTCTTCACCCATCCCTAGTACCTACAACAGCACTTGGCAAATATCATCCTAATACTGCTTTCATGAATGAAGTGTTGTTTTAAAGCTAATAAAATATGCCCAAATACTTACAAAGGAGTGAGTCTGGCTGCCTCATGGAGAGTATATGAGAACCAATGTCACTGAAGATGCTGTGGGTATGAAAAAATACTTAGGAAATTGCTGTTGAAAGCTATAGAAATCAGAAGTCTGAAGGTTTCTCTGAAACATGCTTCATTCTGTCCTGAAGAAAAAATGTTATTAAATTCAAAATTAACCCTTTACATTTTACCTTTTTTTTTTTCCTTATCAGTACCTTCTTGAAAAAAAATTCTTTTTTAGGTTTCAATTTTATTTCCTCTTCCAATGAAGATTAAATTTCTACCTTCAGGGAACTTATGGTATGGATTTTTTGTTTTGTTTTGGTTTTGGTTTTGAGAAAGGTTCTCACTCTGTAGCCCTGGCTAGCCTGGAATTTGCTGTGTGTTGTAGCCTTGAACTCATAGAGGTCTACCTGCCTCTGCCTCCTGAGTACTGACTGGTATTAAAGGTGTGCACGTAATGTGTAGTAGAACTCACGTTTTTATAAGAAAATACTCAAATGCACAGTAGATACAGTCATGAGGTGTCATTGGTACAATATATGTGTTTATGGTCTAGATACAATTTCTATAATGCAAAGATATTGCTTAAATAAGGTAGAGAAAGGTGATATTTGAGTTGCATACTAGTAGGTTAAAAAACTTATTTAAAAAGCTAGACAAGGAAAATCACTTGAGTTCCAAGATGTAAAAGAAAATTATACTTTTAGTGAATTTCAGAAAATAAGGGTATATCTTTTTCTTCTGTGTTCTTCCTATTAATGTTGATCATGTATAGTGTTGGATTATCTTCATATTACTAAATTTTGAGAGCCATTTATATATTCTAGTTACAAAATTTTAATCTGATATTGCAAATATTTTCTCCAGATCAATGACTTGCCTTTCCATTTTCTAAACAGTCATTTGAAAACCAAATAGTTTTCATTTTTTTCTGTCTCTGTGTGTGCTTGTGTTCATATCTGTAATACATGTACACATTTGTGCAGATGTACACACATGTGTATGTATGTGCAAGTGGAAGCCAGTAGGACAGCCTCAGGTATCATTCCTCAGCTGCCATCCCCTTGTTTTTTTGAGACAAGGTCTTACAATGGCCTAGAGCTCATGAATTAGGCTAGGCTGGCTGGTCAGTTGACCATGGAGATCTGCCTCTCTCCATATCCCCAACACCTTGGGTTCTAATGATTGAACTCAGGTTCTAGTGCTTTCAAGACAAGCACTTTACCAACTAAGCCATTCCTCCAGCCCCTTAATTTTTATTAAGTTATACTTAATAGTTTTAAAAACTGTCTAGTGTGTTTTTTTCACTGGGGATCAGCACTAGACTGTTTGCCTAGTATATATGAGGCTTGGGTTTGATTCCCAGCACCACAATAAACAAATCAAATGTCTCTATATATTCCTATTTGGTTTATGATCTCTCCTCCTTCTATCACCCCCTCAGTTTTTGAGACAGAGTCTCATGTATTCCAGGCTGGCCTTAAACTCACTGTATAGCTAAGGCTGACCTTAAACTCCAGATCCTCTTGCCTCCATCTCCCAAGTGCTAGGATTTTAGGCATGCCCCGAGAGATCCAGCTTTCTATTTAGTTTCTTCCAGAAGGTTTGATTT
This sequence comes from Cricetomys ansorgei, assembly GCA_026225945.1. Lineage (NCBI taxonomy): Eukaryota > Metazoa > Chordata > Mammalia > Rodentia > Nesomyidae > Cricetomys > Cricetomys ansorgei. Next base: position 1,824,994 of record JAMJFZ010003921.1, read on the forward strand.
TGGCTCTTTAGTTCTTACTCAATTTCTGTGTGTGGTGTGAAGTAAAAGTCAAGGTTCATTTATTTGCATAAGTACTCCCAATTCTTTCAGCACCATTTGTTTGTTGTTGTTTGTTTTGTTGTTGTTTTTGAGACAAAGTCTCTCCATGTAGCCCTGGATATCCTGAAATTCTCTATTTAGACCAACCTGACCTCAAACTCATAAAGGTCCACCTGTCCCTGCCTCTTGGGTGCTTGGATTAAAGGCATGTACCATTTATACCCAACTTTCAGCATCATTTGTGAAAATATTATTCTTAGACAAAATATGTATAAGCAAAGAAAATGGGGATGGTAGGAGAGTAAAGTTGGTCTGTAATCCTTGATTTTGAGTCTTGATTGCTGTCCTAGTTAGATTTTCTATTGTTTTGATGCAACACCACGACCATGACAATTCTTATAAAGAAATACATTTAATTAGGGCTGGCTTACAGGTTCAGAGGTTTAGTCCATTGTCATCATGGCAGGAAGCATGGAGGCAGGCAGGCAGACATGGTGCTGGAGGTTTCTACATCTGGATCAGTAGGCAGCAGGGAGAGAGAGACACTGGGCCTGGCTTGGGCATTTGAAACCCCAAAGCCCACTCCCAGTGACACACTTCCTCCAACAAGGCCACTCCTACTCCAACAAGGTCATACCTCCTGATGCCACTCCCTAAGCATTCAAATATGAGTCTGTGGTGGCCGTTCTTATTTAAAATGCCACCATTGCTAAAATTATAGTATTATTTTCTTCCAGTAATAGCTGAACATTTCATCAAATATTTTAGAAAATTTAAGTCAAATATTTTTATTAAAACAGCTGCAGTTTTGGTGTTCAGTGAACAACACAACTGCTAATAATGAAAATTCACTTTCATATATGTTACATGTAGATTTACAAGTATAAATTTTTCAGAATCGTATAAATTGTTTAATACTAAAAAAAAAATACTATCCTTTCCCCATTAATTTATGTCACTAATCTCTGTCAAAAATTGGGTAGATTTTAATGTATAGGCATGTTAGAGGAATCCTCACTGTGTCTCCTTTAAACAAACAAAATATATGGAGACACTGAAAAGAAAGTACCAGTAGAGCATTAGAAAATAGCAAGAGAATCCCTAATACTTTGGTACCTTGCTCTGAGCTTGCCACTTTTTCTTCTGGTCTTTCTACCACATGGCAACCTGACATGCCATGGCAAAGCCAGTTAACTAAAATTGCCTCAGGAAAATGGAGAATACCAGAGAAGGAAACATGGAGAGAGAGAACATCTGAAAAGTGACACCATGGTGTTGATTTTGAACTCCCAGACTCCCATCTGCACTATAAAAGCTTAACTCTATTTCTAAATTCTGAGAACTGAACCAAAAGATGGATAACTGCTCATTTTCCCAGACTGATCACCAGATGGTGGCTAACACAGGGAAGAGCTATGTGGCTTTGAAAGTTGAACTGACATTGGAATCATAACACACAAAGGGCCTAGAAGATTTAAATAATCATAATCACATAATTTGAATACATTATATTTAAATGTATGGAATATAATAAAAATTGCTTGGCATATGAAGAACCACAGAAATACTTATTAAGATGAAAAGTCAAATAATGAATTTATGCAAATAACATATAAATTATAACTCAGAAAAAGCAAAGACCAAGAGTTGGTTCTTTGAAAATATTAATTAAAAATAAACCTTTAACAATGCTGACTAATAAAAAAAATGAACATGACCAGTGAGAGAAACTTCTACTCATACATTTTTTAATTATACAAAGTATAACTGAACACTAACATATTTGAAAATTTACTTGAAATAGATGATTTTCAAGGATGATATATATTACTAAAATTTTCAAGAATGTATGCATTGATGGGCTACCTAATGTTGTAATCCTTCCCAATCCTAGTGGCCACATGCCCACTCCAAGTCAAGAGAACTTTGTTCTTTATTAACTTCAAAATCAATATTGCTGCTAGAAAAACAGGCAGCTGGGGGAATTGTCAGCCCACAGCCAAGCCTGACTCAGAAGAGAACGTAATCCTACTCCAGAGAAGAACAATGAATATATGTGAAAAACAAGATATTCTCTTCTTATTGAAAACTGATACTTTATAAAAATACAGCTTTTTGTCAAAGAGGTTGAGGAGATGCTCTATAAAATTGCGTCCAGATGGGGGGGGGCTCCAACATATAATAATGTAGCCCTACAAAATACTATTCACTCTGTTTATGATTTTTCAAATTTATTTACTTGTACTTACCTCCTACCACCAGATTTCTCTTAATCACATGGACTGCAAATATTGTTTTCCACCATATTGTTTCCACACTGTTTCCATCATAATTAGAAATACTGTTATGAACCAGTCACAAACATGAATACATATGTAAATATCCTAAATATAGTGAATAAAATCAAGAAATATTTTAAAAATACATCATGACTTTTTTAACATCACAACTTAAGAATTTAGTAAGAATGTGAAGAAATATGTTTTAACATGAACAACTTTACTAAAACCATTATATTGACAGGTTAATGGTTGAGAGCCATTTGATTTTTTCCAATGGACTCCAGAAAGACAATTGATAACATCAACATAAATTCTTAGTAGAATAGTAATATGGATATATATATATATCATTATAAAACAATTTAAGGTTAAATGCTAGAAGCAGGAATGAAAGACAAAGAATCCGCCATCACTGCTATTACCATGTTAGTTCAATTCTTGTTAGTGTAAATAAGGAAGCAAATGAAATATAGATATTAGAGAAAGAAAACATTTATGGATTATGATGTTTGCCTAAATCGTAGAGGAAACCTATTAAAAATTAATTGAATAAGAGAGTTTAGTAAGTCTTGTTATAAGCTATAAACAAACCACAGATTTCCTACATGCTAGAAATGATCAGAACAATTGAAACCTGTATAATGATAAAGCCCATTTATAAGTGAAAACAACATACAAACAAAACAGAAAATGGCTAAACATGAGAAAACAATAAAAAGTTACTGATAGACATAAAGCATTAGGATGACATCATGTAAAATTTGTAAAATGGGTGTGCCTACCATGTATCATTGTTACTGAGTGAAATTAGTTTCAATCAAAATCCCAACCCTGTATCAGGGAAAAGTTGACACGTTTATGTTCAAGTTCTAAAATCATTCCTGAATAAAAGTAGCAAAGACAAATTTGAGGAGATAAAAGGTTATTTTTTTAATCTGATTAAGTTACAAAAACTAAAAGAATTTAGTATTAGTCTCGGAGTAGAAAAATATGTCAATGGCTAGACATGATGATTCCTGAAGGAATCTGAGGTCCATTCTAAGGATGGAGATATTTTCTAAGTTTTAGGCAGAGAAGGCCTATCTGCACTTAACATTATTGCTACAAAATATCAAGACAACAAACTGTGTAAGAAAGATCATATAAATTACATGATACAAAAATCAAAGTGCAGGGGGTAGCAGAGGGGGGTGGTACCTAGAGAGATGGCTCGCTGGTTAAGAGCACTTGCTGCTTTCAGAGGACTGGATTTCAGTTCCCTGAATCCATATCAGGTGATTCACAAGAGCATGTAGCTCCAACTCCAGGGGATTCAACACCTTCTCTTGGTTTCCATGGGAACTGGCCCAAACATATATGTACATTTGGTTCTTCAATTCTGAGACAAAGGTTGTTTCCAGTTTCTTACAGATAACAGATTTTACTGCTAAATATTAAAGACTTCTGTATTAGCAAACACTAGAGTTTAAAAAAAAAATCAGGAAAATTTTTTTTTGCCACATATGAAGAGCAGAAAAATTTCCATGTATAAGGTAATCTTTATGATAAATAAGGAAAAGATCAGTGTTCTTTATTCATACTATTTTTAACTTCAAGCATAGGAAGTCAATCATCAAAGATATGCACATTTAAAAGTATTAGTGTCAGACAGGAGAATTTCCATGAGCTTGAGGTCAGTCTATATTATATAGTGAGTTCTAGGGCAGTTTGGGCTACAGAGAGAGACCCTATCACCCACCTCTCCCTAAAAACTAAAATGTTAATATATGATTAACTTCTCCAGTTTGCAAAGAGTTAAAAATATAGTAATGCCTAATATAAACATTGCCATACACTGTTCATGAATGTTCAGTAAAACATTTTTTGAGAAGAATTTAATTATATACAAAATTAAGTATGCATAATGCATAATGTTTGATTCATAAGAAATCTCATTTCTAGGATTTTTTAACTTGACATAATTAGTCAAACACATACACATGTACATATATATATATATATATATATATATATATATATATATATATATATATATATGGCTTGATTAAATATCACATGTCCATGTAGTAGAATGTCATTGTAACAGTTAAACTTTCAAGTATAAGGGGGAAAAGGGCATAAACCAAAAAGAGATTTATTATCTAATGTTTCAGTGAATCTTATTGAAGGGTGGCTCCAGTGCAGGGAAATCTATGATTCAATTTTATTGTCAAGGATTTAGTTTTCTTGACTCTTAGTTCTTCCATGTTCTAACTACCTCTTCTTTTGATCACATTCAGAAAATATGTAATGCACTGATTGACTGTAGTTATATAGTAATTAGCAAAGCAAGACATAGTCTCTGCTCTCATGTATTTACAGAAAATACACTGTATAAGAAAAATAACTGTAGAATGTAGTACATGATACCACTTGTGCAAAAGATTCATTTATATGCAAATATAATACCAATTATCTTATGAATATTATGACTAAATGCTTTTATATGGGTTGTCTTATTTCATCCTTACAACTTTATGAGTTAAATACCATCATTCAATTTTATATATTTTATATGTGTGTGAAGTGGGACTCAAAGATACTGAATTACATTTAATATCTGGTAGAGTCAGAATTTGAACCTGTATTTGTCTTACTAAAAAAATCCATATCCTTTTGTTAAACAATACTTGGAAGAGTAAATTTTAAAACTCTCAAATGAAATACACAAAAAATTTAACATTTTCTTTAGGAAATGTTAATTGATTAATAATTGTTAATTGTTAATAATTGACAATTAAATGCAGTTGACTACAAGAACCAAGAAAAGGAGGAAGATAAACAAAGGCCTATATTGATCGACTAGTAATGGGTCATGTTTGATTGCTCAAAGCTGTTCCAGAAGTTTAAAACAAGCCTTGTGGGAGACAGTCACAACCAGATCTTGTAATCACAGAATTCCGGAGGTTAGAGAGCAAAATCATGTGTGCATGTTCTGGAAGAGTTAAGCTCATTGGATTAATGTAGGATGAGAAATCATTTAAAATTTTATTGATTATTCAAGAATACCTTTGTTCTATAGGTTGGAGAAACTCTGGTGAAGAAAGTAAAATTATTATTTTTATAGAACTCGCAACTGGACAGACCAGATGATGGAGAGCCTTGTAGTCATGTTAAGAAATGTAAGATTTATTTCAATTTTGTGAAAATGTGATCATGGTTAAAAGAAATTATGGGTAGATTGTGATTTGTGTGGAGAATGACTTGATCTGACATGGTGTGATAAAATCACTATACATTTTGTGACTGTGTCATGGATGTGTAAATGAGCAGAAGTAGGGAGAGGGGTCAGACATTGAGTAGTTCAAATGAGTCCATAATGGCTTGGACCATGGTGATAGCAATGAAGATGGAGGAAAATGGTTCTGAATTTGAGGAATTTATATCTGTGTGTCTTAAGCAAACTGACTGAATTGGTCTGATGTTAAAAAAAATAGGCTGAATTACTTTGCAAAGCAGAGTAATTGAAATCATGGGAGTGGATTATATTGTCTAGGAAGGAGAGATTGTGAAGAGCAAAGGAAGAGCATTGTTTTCCCACACAATTTCCTGAGAGGATTAGTGAATGCAGAAGGCATTCTACCCACTACTACATTATGACATTACCACCCACTCCTTCCTGTGAAATGTATTTCCGGTATTTCCATGTCTTCCTTCTAGGTTTTTCTTCCTTTTCTGTATCCCAGAATCTTTGTTGTTCCCCAGGTAAGGCTAAAGAGCAGAATTCTGGGCTGTCTGTCAGCAATGATATCTGGAGGGATATGTTCCCTAGGATCTGGAAGCTATTCAAAAATTTTGGAAGCTGCTGGCCCTATAACATGGTTGTGAAAAGCAACCCATGCAGCTATCTCAGAAAAGAAATACAAACAAGGGTAGATCAAACACAAAAGCCCTGAGGTGGGAATGCTCTTGGCATGTTTGAAGAACAAAGGGGGTGGCGGGGGGTGCTGGAGAGATGGCTCAGCAATTATGCTCTTGTAGAAGATCTGAGTTTAGTACCCATATCAGGTGGATCACAACTGTCTGTAACTCCAGCTCCAGGTAATCTGTCGACCTCTTCTGGCTTCTGAGGAACAGAACACATACCCACACAAAGACTCACATGTATACACATAATTAAAAATTGAAAAAAAAGGATAAGAAAGGAAATTGTAACTAGTATGAGATGAATAAGAGGTCAGCTGTAAGAAATGAGATTGCAGAGGTGTGGGATGGAATTCATTTTTAAGGATTCTTCTACAGACTCTTAAGACTTTGTGCTTTAAGTTGAGTAAAATCGATAACCACTGGAAAATTATGAGTAGGCAACTATTTTCAACTTATGCTTCATCGGGCTTCCTTGGGCTATTGTGTGGATAGACTGTGGAAGGGAAGAGGTAGCAGGAGTGGCTATAGGGAGACCAGTTTTATCATAGTAACTCAGGTAATAAGTGACAGTGGACAATACCAATGTCTTAATACTGAAGGTGTTGAAAAGCTGTCAGATTTTTGTTATACTCTTATGCCAACATAATTTTCAGGTAGATCAAATGTGGAGTAAGAAAGAGATGGAAAGAAGAATGACTCTAAGCTTTTGGCAGGAACACATAGAAGGAAAAAGTTACCATTTACCCAGGAGAAGAAGGTTATGTCACAGCTTGAGGTAGAAGATCAGGAGCCTTATTTGGGACATGTTAACCTTGTGATATTAACGAACATTCAAATGGAGATGACAAGTAAGCAGTTAGTTATAAAAGTCTGGAGTCCATGGGTAATAAATGAGCTGGACATATCAATCCAGGGCTTACTGGCTCACAGATAGTTCTTAAAACCACAGAACGACTAAGGTCACCAAGGGAATTAATATAAATGAAGAAAAGATACTAAGGCCAGAGAAAACTTTAAGAGTGGCAAACTTTATGAAATGCTGCTTTACTGTTAATATTTTCTTTCTTCTTTTCTCACTGCCTCCCTGCTCCAATTTACTTAAGACTGCAAAACTGATAAAGCTGTGCTGAGATTGGCCTGTGTATGCCTAGATCCAGAATTAAAGATTTCTCTTATATTTCTCTCAGATGTGCACTCTTCACCTTGAAAATTGTGCTAGATGACTGTGTTCCAATCTGGTCCCCACTCTTACGATGTTCCTCAAATGATGGTGTGCCACAGTCAGATTTGAACAAAAAAAAAAAAAAAAAGCAACAAAGCAATTTAGCTTGGAAAAGACTTTCCAGTGAAGACAATAGTTGTAATTTACTACTTGCTTGGTGAAAGAATTATGGCACTTGATTAAAAATTTATAATGCTGAAGTTTTAGGCTTCATAGAACCAACTTTTTACATAGTGGCTTGGGCTAAAAATGTAGTAAGATTTCTGTCATTTTCAACATGAGAATCATATATCTTTAAGAAATTGTGTCCTTTCTTTGACTTTCAGATACTGATGACTGTTTATGCAAAGTATGTCATATCATATTGGTACACACAACAGTATCCGATTGGTATCTTACTGGTTTCTTTGTTTGCTACAACGAAGGGACACATTCTAGAAATAGCTACAACACACATGTAGAATCTCACAGTCACATAATCAACCATTTTACTAAATACAAGCATATTTTCATTCACATACAGCTAAATAAAGAATTTTTCACATTTCATTACAGTGCACAACAAATGAGGCAAAGTATACAGTACATTTTGTTTTAGAATATAAGACAATCTAATCCAACATGCACTTGTGATCGTTGTTACGAGTTTATCTTTTCTTTACCTATGTAGTAAAATAGCTTCTAAAGCTTTATCCTTAGTATTATATGAACATCTGATTTTTCACACTTACTTTCTAAAACCCACTTATTGCAGTGACAACAGTACTGAATTCTACTAAAATGAAGATTTTTCTAGAACTTATTTAAGCAGTTAAGTTCAGCCACCTCTGCTGCATCTATGTTTGGTATTTTGAAACCCACTTTAGAAATCCAGGAATGGGAAAGTATATAATGTATTTTAGTCAAGAAAACTGTAGACATGTTTTATTTCTATCTTTTTTTTTTTGAGTTGACAAGAATCTAGTCAACTCTCATTTATCTAGTGCATAATCTTGATTTTGGAACCACCTAGACATGAGTATAGTTGAAATTTTGTGTTAGTCAACAAAAAAAAGTTGTATTTGCCTTCTACAACCAAGAAGTTGGGAATTTATACTGCATGAAATGAATATAGACTAAATGATCACTTCATCTGCAGCTGATGATATAATTTGGTTCAAGATGTTTTGTTTATCTAAGTTGGAGCAAAGGTGGCAGAATAGTCTTTCATAATTTTACTATTTGGTTTAGTTTGGCTGAAACAAATTCCCAAATTTTCTGATTCACACATACTCATACTGAACTTGAACAGGATATTGCAAAAACAATTTGCCATTCTTTCTACCACAATGGATATGAGAAATTTGATTCTAATCAGAATAGTTTTTCTTACTGTGAAAAGTATGGCTTTTGCCTCGCTGAACTGGCTACAATCCAAAAAGTAATTTAAAGCATCACTTTTTTTCAAAAAGATAATGAAAATTTCATGTCAGCCATTCTAATTTGCTGATGTGGCTAGCTGTCTGTTCACCTGAGAATGAAGAGCTGACTCTCTCGGGTAGACAGGAGCCCAGTGTTAAGTACATAGCAGACAGGTGGCCAACGTCATCGTGGGGTGCATACTTTATCCCCATACCACTCCCAATTTCTGTATTTGGTTCCTTTCAATAAAATGCCTGTACTGTTTGTGAGAAGAACACTTAGAGCCCACGGATTTTTAATGTGTTTTCATTTGTGCGGTTAATCCCTTATTTAATGCCATCTTGTCAATAATACTTGAATGGGCTTTACCTTTGATTCATTCCTAGATTCCCACAGGATTATAGCTGAGCTGTAAAACAACAAGGAAAACATATCCTATCATGTAGAGAGCATTTATTTATAGTCACATCTTCCAAAGTTAACAAATTAATCATTTATTCATGTGACAGCATTATGATCCAGTGAAAAAAGCTAGGACTCAGGTAAGCTTGGTTCTTAATTTCTTATCCTGTAAAATGGGGTAAAAAAAAACCCCACAGGCCTATTATGGTGACCAAATTAATATACAATAATAATATACCAAATAAGAATATGGTGAAGTAAATTAATATACAGGATTTTTAAGGATTCCAGGGGCCACATACTGAGCAAATACTCAGCACAGAACAAATGACCAAGGTGTTATTACTGTCAGACACCTGAAGAAGCAGGCAGTATGCTTACTTCTAGATTGTAGGTTGCTGGCTGATGCAGTGAAAGCCCAGGTATGGTTACGGGGGGAAAGAATGTGGCCTTTGAGTTACAATGTTTCCTTCTTCTACTTACGTGGTCATTTTAAATAGGACAGTTTCTTTTATACAGTTGGTAACTATCACAAGAGTGTACATTTTCTCAAATGTGATTACAACAATGTGTAAATGACTTCACTTTTCATATTCACATCATTTTTACTAGAATGCTTGACCTTGAAAGGGCCTTACCAAATAGCTGATTCATATGGGCCTTTCATTTTACAGTTGAACAGTTAGAAGTGAATCAGTGTGTTTGTACCAAACCCAGCACATATTTGGCATTGTATTATCATTGAATAAGTTGATACTATACTCCTTTTTTTCAGTTATCTTAATTGTCTCCAATTTGATACTTGATTTCCTTCTACATGTTTCTTTCTGGTCACCACTTCTGAAATGTTGAAATACTAAGGAACAGTTTTTCTGTCTGTAGGTATGTTTTCCTGGAACCTAACTTCTAAAACCCCAGATCCTTAATATGTGGTCCATAAAGGGCACACAGAGCAGCCATTGCCAAGCCTGGGCCACAAAACAATGTCTGGTCCAGCCCATGTCAGCAATTTAGTCCCTCAGTCACAGCACCCAGGCTCCCTATCTACCCACACATGAGCCTGTCAGAGCTCCACCCCTAGGAAGAAGGCTCATTTGTTATCCAAAGGTTGAGTTCTCTTCAGTCACATAAGGATTCTATTTATTTTGATAACTTTTAAGTTCAAGTGGGAGAGAATGTTTTGAAAATAGAAAGGTTGACTAGCACAAACATCTCCTCTCTGATTTGATAACCTCTTCAGAAGAGTGAACCACATTTGGTACAAATCCACTCTTCACTCCTTCCCAACCCTCCTGGATTGTAATTTCCCCCCGTTTAACCAGCTCATATATGTCTCTTGTCAGGTCTGTGAAGGCTTTCTCCACATTAATGGCATCTCGGGCTGACGTCTCAATGTACTTCATGCCGTATGCAGCAGCCAGTTTCTCGGCCTCGTGGCGAGTCACTTGCCTCTGTGTATCCAGGTCACACTTGTGACCCACCAGAACAAATACAATTTGGTAGGGCTGAACGTGTACTTTGGTTTCTTCTAACCACTCATGGACATTCTGGAAGGACCTGCGGTTGGTAATGTCAAATAAGAGAAGACCACCTACTGAATTCCTGTAGTAGGCGCGAGTGATGGATCTAAAACACAAGAAAGAAGTAAAGAATAAAGTTCGTGCCCAAACTCCTTTATGTCAGTGAACTCAGTGTATTTTAGTGTTCCTAATTACTAACAGTCCTTTAGAAATACAAATGCCATTCTATAACAATATTGATAAATTTTCAATTAGGTAAAATGTTAAGGTAACCCTTCCTAGAAATGAATGTCCATGAACTTTCTGGTGTTTTTCTCTTGATCCAGCCTTTAAGAAACCATAGGAGATGACTGAGTTCTATTTTCCACCACAACTAACTCTCTCACTTCCAGTCTGAATAACTAAAACACAATTCCTCTTCTGCAAAATAAGGTATCTTGAGTTACAGAGTAACCATAAAGCAAAATGAAATAATGGACATTAAAGTGTTTTTTGACATGATGAATTCATTACAAGTGCTAGTAGCTTAAAAGAATTTTTAGGGGCTGGAGAGATGGCTTGGAGGTTAAGAGCACTGGCTGTTCTTCTGGAGGACCCAAGTTCAATTACCAGCACTCACATGGCAGCTCACAACTGTCTGTAACTCCAGTTTAGGGATCTGGTACCCTCACACACACATACATCCTAGTAAAACACCGATACACACAAAATACATTTAAAAATATAAAAAAGAATTTCTAAGAATAAGACAACTTTATTATAATCAATAGAGATTGTAAGTATAATTGATGACCCCTGAAAAATTCCTTGCAAAATATTTCATTTTTCTATTTATCGTTACCCTGTTTCTTTGTTTCCATTATTGCTATTTTTTTTTCTAGCAGGGGTCATCAATCACTTCTGTGAAGAAAAACACAATTTTGTTTTACATTTCCTAAGCCATATGGGAATGGGAAAATGGGGATAGTAAAATGTTCTGTGGCAGGGCTAGAGAGATAGCTCGGTAGTTAAGAACACTGATTGCTCTTTCAGAGGATTGGAAGTTGATTCCCAGCATCCACATGCCAGCACAGAACTGTCTTTAACTCCAATTCCAGGGGATCTGACATCTTCTTCTGGCATCCATGGTCACTAGGCTCTCACATGATTCACAGACATATATGCAGGCAAAACACTCATACACATAAAATAATAAATCAAAAAAATGTTCTGGAGAAAAATGCCTATCAGTTCTGCTTACTGACAAAATTCAAAGAAGCTGATTGAGGAGACACTAGCTAGGAGAATCTGCTAAAATAGTCAAAGTATTCCAATAAAGTTATATTATTCATTTGAATGATGTAATTAGTTATTTCTAAAGCCTACTTATACATTTTTTGTACTTCTCAAACAGAAGAAACATCACATATTTTAATTTCTTGAGTTGATGAGCCTCATTATAAATATATGATACGATACTTTGCTTAAGAATGTGGGAGCTTATGAGAGGATGTAGAACAATTTGCCTCTTTAATTATTTGATTTTAGACTATTGCAATTTTTAAAATCTATGTCTATTTTTAGGATTTCTGCCTTCTTGGATGGGTGGAATAAATAATTAAGAGCTCTATAGATGAAAATTTAAGGGAAAATGGCCCAATGTTAATGGGGAAATGTCTTGGGAATTACAGCCCAAGATAAAGGATTAAACTAATTCAAGTTTCCAGAACCAGGGAGATTAGCCCTGGGGAATAAAAATATTCCTAATTCCTTTATGCTTGAAGGTTCATGGAGGATGACAGCTGTATAAGAAAATGTTCTGATTTGTGAAAGTGTTGATTTGAGAAAGCTCTAGAATATACTTAAGCATTAGTGGTTTGTATTTAGCACAGAAAGTGTCAAAGTGTTTGAAGTATAATATAAAGCTACATAGAACTAGACACCTTCTCCAAGAAATCTTAACATAAAAAGAAAAATGACAAAGCTGGGAAAATATCTTACAATATGCATGGCATAAAAGGGTTAATGTTCTTTTTAGTAGACAAAAGTCCAGGCTGGCCTTCAGCTACTCATCATCATGTTGCCTCAGCCTTTAGAGGGCTGGAATATAAGCTTATGCCACCACTCTTGATGCTGGGTTATTATTCTTAATCTGTAAAGAAGTCCTACAAACAATACTGCATAATATGTAATGAGTAGTAAATATGAACAAGCTGTTGATGCAGAGATCCCAGCAAACATATACAAGATACCTTTCTTTATGAGAACTTATATAAAGTTTTTGCCAAAGTTTTGTACAAGTGGGAAGTTAGCAGCAACTTAATTTTGTAATTATTATCCATACCTTTCTTCAGTTACCTTACCAGTATCTTCTATGTTCAACTAATTTTCAGTGGAGAATGAGTCAATGATCATATATATTGAGTATTGAGTACCTTTGTTCTGAGTCTTGCTGCTCTACCTTACTTTAGTTCAAAATGTTCTATGCAAAGTTTTTATGTAGTTTGTTTTCTGTCACTTCTGTTTTTATTCATACTGTTTCCCATTTCTGGGCATTTCCTATCTTTTATTGGACTTCATCTTCTCCAGTTAAACTTCTCTCCTCTGTATCCATACATAAAATTATAAATATATACTACAAAGGAAGAGCAAAGGACTGTGAGAGAAAAATAAACATACTTATTGATTACTCATTATGTGCCCAGTAGTATAGTAGGGAGTGGCATATAAATACAAACCAAAAAAAAAAAAAAAGCTCTTTTGGCTCTTTTGTGTGTTGCCTCTCCATTTGTTTCTTCCAACCATGCTAGTACTGAAGTCCCAAGAGGTAAGAGGTTCTGTCTGTTTAGATTATATGGCATTTTCTTATGTGAGTAACCTCATACTATTTCCTCGGAAACAATTCCACTCGTTGGCAACTGAATGTATGGTGGTTACAAAAGATAATCAATTAATCAGTCTCTATTTCCTTTATATTAGAACATTCTCTCTCCCTCTCCCTCTTTCTCTCTTTTCCACTCCAAATATAAACAGATATAGAAAGAAGTCAATATACATCGATCTAGCCTACCTACCTACCTATAGCTTCCAGTTATGTTAAGATGACTCGAAAATATAAAAACAACAACAAAACCTACGGAACATAGGACCCTATGATTTTGATGAACTATATAGTGATCAATCCCAGGTGATTTATTGGCTACCAAAAAGCAGGTTGATGGAATTGTGATGCAAACAACGTGTTAATGAATGGCCTTCCCCTGCCTAGGCGATTTCCTCCCTGCACTGAACTCCTAGCTAGCTCAAAGTGAGCTTGAACAGAAGCCCCAGACCATTGCTTGTCACCCCAGTGGCATCTCAAAAAGAACTAGGAAGTCCTCTTTCCCCAGGAGCTCAATAAGTCCCAAAGACCCTCCCATTGCTCGCGCGGGCCCATGCTGCACTCCCACCTGAACCTCTCTTGACCCGCTGTATCCCAGATCTGGAGCTTGATGCGTTTTCCTGGCTCGATCTCCACCAAACGGGAGAAAAAATCTACCCCCACGGTGGGGTCTGAAACTTGAGCAAAGCGGCCCTCGGTGAAGCGGCGGATCAGGCAGGACTTGCCCACCGTGGAATCGCCGATGACAATGAGCCGGAATTGATATAGCCAGATGGCCTCCATGGCCTTGGCTTGGCAGGACTCTGCCCGGGCCTAGGGAGGCGGAAGGGGGCGCCCCACCAAGGCCTTAGCGCGAATCAGCCCGTTTCTAGCTCTGCTGTGAGCACATCACTGGCCTGGTAGCCTGAAGCAGGTAGGCCCAGGCGCTGTGGGAGCGGAGGGATGGATGCTGCGCTCGCAAAGGTGATGAAATGGCAGCAGCATCAGCTCTACGCACTCTGACTCATCACCAAAAACCGGGTTACTGTAATTCTCCGCGTAGAAGCGGCAGTGCTCCACCACACTGTCTGTAAAAGAAGCGCACACAAAAACGGACAGAATATTGTTCCCGTCTTAATTACATCAATCACTTTCCTCTTAATTTAAAATTTTCTTTACCCTTAAAAATTACAAATATGATTGATTTTCATTAAAGATAGAAAGGCAATACAAAAAATTACGTAATTAAATAAAAATGCATTTCTCTATGCTCAGAAAAACACGCAAGTATTCTTCATGCATATGCATTTGTTATTCTTTCCTTTAAAAAAAACTAGGCAAAAATACATTTTTACTCTGATACTTTTTGTGCAAATAACAAAATGTCATAGACATCTCTTCATTTCCAACTCATATTTTAAGAACATTCATACTGTTTTCCCTAATAACTGTACTAATTTATATTGTAACCAACAGTGTTGCAAGAGTTCACTTTTCTGTACATCTGCACAGACACTTGTTATATTTAGTCTTACTCCCCGAAAGGAGAGTGTGAACAGTCTCTTCATTACCACAAATTATGCAATTGAGTTTCCTGAGTCAGCACATCCTGAACACAATTGATTAGCCTTGCTCTGGTTAAACCACAATGGTGATCATGGTATCTCCCCTGCCAGGTAAGTATCTCTTTAGTCTTGTTGATAATAGTCCTTCCTGATTCAATTGTGATTTGTATTTTCTTTATGATTAGTAATATTGAATATTTTTTCACGTTCCTTTGCATATAATTTGAGAAATGTCTGTTTAGATTTAATGCTTTTGCTTTTGTTTTGTTCACTCTGTAGACCAAGCTGACCTCAAACGCAGAGATCCTTCTGACTGCCTCCGAAGTGCTGGGATTAAAGATATGAACCACCATTGCTCTGCTTAAAGCTTACTTTTAATTGAGTAATTTTTACTTTACTATTGAGTTTTTGGAATTCCTCCTGTATTTTGAATATCAGCTCTTTGTCAGATATATGTGTTATAAATATTTTTCCTATTCTGTAGGTTGTCTTTGTACTCTGTTGCGTGTTTCCTTTCTTATGAAAACCATTTTTAATTTTACATAACTGATTTGTTTTGTCTTGTTTCCTGTTCTTTTGGAGTCTTTAAAGAAAAACATTTTCATTGCAATGTCCTGAATCACTTTCCATGTATTTTCTTCAAGGAGATTAATAATTTCAGGTACTTCATGTCAGTATTTAATACATTTTGAGTTGATCTCTGTAATGTGTGAGAAATTGAGGACTAGCTTCATTCTTTTGCATTTGAATATCTAATATTCCAGTGCTATTTATTTGAAAAAAAGGCTTCTTTCCCCAGTGTGTGTTCTTACTATCTTTGTCAAAACTCATTTGGCTCTTTTTCAGCTCTCTTTTGTTCTATTGCTATTTGTATTTTGATTATTAGAACTTTTCAAAGTCAGGTAGCATTACCCTTTCTGCTTTGTTCCTTTTGCAAAAAGTTGCTTGTCCTATTCTTTTTGTGGTTCCATATAAAATTTGTATTTTAAAAAAAATTGTGAAGAATGTCATTGGTATTTTAAAAGACTTCTTGGTTTGTGTGTGTGTGTGTGTGTGTGTGTGTGTGTTATCTGAGAGTAAACGGCACATGTGTATAGGTGCTTAAGGAGTCTGGAAGCTCCTTGGGAGCTGGAGTAGCAGGCATGCACGGTGGGTCCTTGGAACCAAAACTCAAAAGTCCTTTGGAAGAGCAGCAAGTACTCTTACCCACTAAGCCATCTCTCCAGCTACTTAGAATGTCATTTGATAAAGATTACATTCAATCTGTAAATCTCTTTGGTTAATGTAGACATTTTTAACAATATTGATTCTTCCAATTCAGGAAGATAGCATGGATTTCCAGTTTTGTGTCCTGTGTCAACTTCTTTTACTAATATTTTATAATTTTTTCAGTTTAGAGTTCTTTTACCTCTTTTGCTAAATGTGTTACTAGGTATTTTACTTTTTGTAGATATTGTAAAAAAGATTTTTTTCTTAATTTCTGTTTTGAGTGTGTGGTAATTTTGATTGTCAATTTGATTGGGTTGAGATTGCCTAGGAGAATAATGAAGCATATTTCAGGGTGAATCTATAAGGGTATTTTCAGGCAGAACTAACTAGGAGAAAAACCAGCCCTGAATGTGGACAGCACCACCCAGTGGTTGTTAATAAACAGAAGATCTTCTAATAGAAAATTTTATCTCTTCTCCTGTCCCCTCCTTTCCCTCTTTCCTCTTCTTCTCTGCCCTTCTCTTTTCTCTCTCATTTTCCTGGCCATCAGAATGTGATGTGAGCTTCTTTGCACTGCCACTTCACCCCCACCATGATGAAATGGAGAAACCTCTGTAACTATGAGAAAGGATAAATCCCCCCAGCCTGCTTTTCCACATTAGATAGTTGTCAAAGCAATGAAAAGAGTGACTAACACTATATAACAGTGCTATCATTTTTTGTATACTGATTTTTATATCCTACAACTTTCATGAATTTGTTTGTTACTTATAATTTTGGTGGGTCTATAAACAGGGACAGTTTAACTTTTTTTTCCAACTTGTATGACTTTTTTTTTCTCATTCCCGATTGTTCTGACTAGCTGAACAAGCACTATGCTGAATAAAAGTGAAAGTAGGTATTTTAATTTTGTTCCAGATCTCATAAAGAAAGCTTTCAGCTTTTCCCAATTCAATGTATGATGTTAAATGCTGCCTTATTCTAAAATGGCCCTAATTATGTTAATGTATATTACTTGTATACTTAATTTGTTCAGCATTTTTATATTGAAAAATGTTAAATTTTATTGAGTAACATTTCTGTATTAATTGAGATGACCGTGTAGTTTATGAACGTCTGTGGCGTTGTTTATTGTGTTCATCGATCTGTATATAATGGACCATCTTTGCACTCTTGGATGAATCCTATTTAGTCATGGTGAATAAAATTTAAATTTTTTATTATTTTATGTGCATGAGTGTTTTGTCTGCATGTATGTCTGCATACCATGTCTGTGCCAGGTGCGGTTGGAGGCCAGAAGAAGGAGTCAAATCCCCTGGAACTAGAGTTAGTTAGTTGTGAGCTGCCATGCGGGTGCTAGAAATCAAATCCGATTCACTGCAAGGTTAGCCATGCTTTTTAACTTTCAGCCCTGTGAATAATCTTTCTTTAATGTGCTATTTGTAGATGGAATTATTTATCTCTCAAATGGGTTCAACAAAGAACAGAAGACAATCACTGAGGAGCAAAGTCTGAACCATTTGGCAGAGGGAACCAGTATCTTCTCACCTCAAGAGATAAGCAGACATTGGTTGTAGAACATGAGAAGATTATTGGTTCTTCTTACCTCAGGAGATAAAAAAAACAAAAAAACAAAAACAAAAAAAACCTCAAAAACTCCTGAGCAGACATTGGTTGTAAAGCATGAGAAGATATCAATTCTTCTCACCTCGGGAGATAAAGACTCCCAAGCTGACATTGGTTGTTAAAAAAAAAAAAAAAGTAGGATGAGATGCATCTGTAAGAATTATAGTTATAGATGAAAGGAGCTCCCCAGAGAGCACTAGATTTTTTCTACATTAAATGGAAAACTCCATACCGGTGAAAATATGGAGTTTGTATAGGTTCAAGTGCCCTAGAGACAAGTGGTAGTGGTAGTCGCAGCCCATGGAAGGAGAAAGTCGCTACTCTGAGGCAGCACTTGCTCCATGGCCAAGGCTCCGGGTCAGGCCCGACCCAGAGAAGGCTCAGCCTTAAAGGCTAGCGTTTTTGCCTGCCCAAGGAGGCAGCACAGCGGTGGGTAGGCTGTCAGCTCCAGCTTACAAGTTTGGTTTAAATTCTTTTGTTTTGTTTTGTTTTTCATGACAGATATAATTCAATATTAAAATTCCCTCCGTGGAAAATGTTCTATTGCTTTTCTCTAGAGTGAATGGCTTAATGTTGAATAAGTGACTTTCATAGTAAAAAAACAAAGATAATAACCTGGTACTAGTACAAACCCAATGACTGGGGGTGGGGAGGGTAGACTTGATTTAAAGAGACAGTGACCTGGTTTAATTTTTTTCCCCCTAAACTCAAAATTTTCTATTTGGTCAACTTTTCACCCCTAAATTTTCCTTTTAAAACAAACAAGAGATGTTTTATTATTTAGCATTACAAAACACAATTAAGAGATTTTAAGATCGGAAATTTTAAAGACAGCTTTTAAGACATGTTTAAATTTGTAAGACTGTCAAACATTTTAAATTATAGGTATTTTATATTATGATGTCTTTGTAAAGCAAAAACCGAAACCTTTCAATTTTTTATAAACTTAAAAATTTTACTTAAGGATGTATATCTAGTTTCTTTGTTTTACTGGCCTTGCTAAGCTATTCTTTGACTGAGTTAGACAAAAACTGTAATGTTCTATAATGGTACACTATAAAAAGGCCAGGAGGGATAAGATTGCCACACTTCTTATAGACTGTATAATTAAAATTTTTATTTCAATTCTAAAAAGCTACATACAGTTCAAATTTACTATTTTCTAAGATCTCTAAGATTTACTGGTCAGTCAATTTTAATAATAAAATTCTTAATTTGCTCACTGCTTTCAAATTAGGCCTAAACTCAGTAAGTAGAGATCAGTAAGTTTTGTTTAAAATCAGATATATTTAATAGATAGTCTTTAAACTCCTCAAAGATCTACTATACTATTTGACATATTTTTTCTTTTGCTCTAATTTTATTTTCATGGTTAACTTTAACAGCTAACTTCAACAAAGCTTTTATCTTGTCTTTTGATACTGAGACTTCATTTTTTAATTTTATATTTTATACAACAAAAGATTTTTCTCTAAAATAACAGTAAGGGTAAACTTGAGAGAGACTATTCTGGGACATGCCAAGACAGGACCCCCTGCTATAGAAACCATTTGTGGCTTGATGCCTCTGGGTGCCATGGCTTAAAGTGGCCTTTTAACATTTTTTTTTCCTTCTAAACTTGATAGACAAAAAATACAATCCTGGCTACATGTTTCTCAAATACCCCTGGAGGCCCCAAAAAGTTAAACCTAAGGTACAATAAATAAAGGTTAAATTGTTTAGAGATAGTTTTTTTTAAAAAAAGTAGCTTGATGTCTTAAGAATTTACCATACATCCAAAGATTATAGATAAGATTTCAAGAAAGAGATTAAAATTATGGCTTATAATTGGATACTGGTGATATGATTGCTTAATTAATAATTATTCCCATGTGTTAAAGACAAATCTTGTTCAATATTCCAAATTTCTGTACATGTTTGATTTAATTCCACTTTAAAGGATAATGTTTTTCTGCTCCTCAAAAACATTTTCTCCAAAGGAGATATAACCTAAAATGTATGAAAATGTAAAGATCCAGAAACTAAGCAATAAAAAAGACCTGATGTTAATACTGGGGCAAGGTTATGCTTCTATCTTTCCAGGAAAAGAACAAAGTTCTAGATGTCTTATGATCTGAACCATCCAACTGGAGTATCCAGAGACCACTGAGCAAATAAAACATCAAAGGAAACAATAGATCCGTCTTGAGAAGCTAGCCCAAGAGAAAGAGTGAACTGGTGACTTAGAAAAAAATAATGCTGTTATGTTTGCTAAAGTGTATTGTATGTTAATCTTCAGCTTGGCAGTACAAGATCCAAATAACTTTTGTCAGAGGAGATAAGATAAACACACCTGTCATAGATACAGTATGATATTGTTTTGCTGTGCTAAGGATAGTTTATAGAAGTTTGTGGGTAATGAGACACAATGTTTAGGTATATTCTTCTCAAGCTTGGCTATCAGCAATTTTCATATACTATCCAAAATATTTATGATAAATATCACATGCTTCAAGCATTCAAATTTGAGGATCAAGAGACTAATGCCACCAAGATATTAAACCTACCAAAGAATAAAATGTAGTATGCCATCAAAGAATTCAGCTAGTTACATCAACAGCTATGTAAAGGCAAAAAAAAAAAAAAAAAAATCCTCGGGTACTTGATACCTCCTAAGGAGAAGTTATAGATTGGAGTCCCTAGCTCTGGCAATGAGGGCCAGGGGATGGAAAGGAGGTATGAGAAGTGGGGGAAAGAAGAGCAGGAATAAGTCTTGTGGATGGGTCAAAGCAAGCTCTCTCTTTATTTTAGCTTCTTTTCTTTTCCTTTCTCTTTATTCAAGCTTTTCCCTCTCTATATAATTCCAAGCTTTTCCTCTTTGTAAAATTTCTTTCTCTTATTTAAATTTATTTTCTACTGTATTTTTCCATAAAATCACTCACTCACACACACACACACACACACACACACACACACACACACACTCACATGCACACACATCTTGTGGATGAAGCAAAAACTTCAACACACACACACTAATTTACACATATCTTGAGGAAGAAACAAAGCTTCAACACATATACATCTCACACATAGACTCACATCTTTTAAGCTTTAACATACACACACACACACACCTTACCCATACCTATATTGTAAGCTTCCTCTTGTAAGATTCTTCTTTATGGAAGAAGCAAAGTTCCAACAAGCACACATCTCACTCATACATCTTATAAGCTTCCTTTTGTAAGCTTTTTTTTTCCGTATGGAAGAAGCAAAGCTCTAACACACATAGATCTTATCTATGCATCTTGCAAGCTTCCTTCTTCCCTTTTCTTCTTTCTTTCTTCTCTTCTCCTACTCCTACTCCTTCTGTCTGTCCATTTTTTCATATACCTTATATATATTTAGACAAAGTCTGTCATGGGGAAAGGTCACATTACAATCACATTTTAATCATAAACTTCACATAATTGATTACAGGTTTTTACATTTCAGTGATTACAAGTTCCATATTTTTAAAAAACAAGTTATCTTAAAACCCACATCTGAAAACTTAGTTCCCCAAATATTTTCTCCCCACAATACATCTATATCCTAGAAGCAATACTTTTTCTATTATAGATTAACCGAGTTTAAGCAAGCCAAATAATTTCACAACTAGCTTCTATTGTAGCTGGCAGGTTGCTAGAGAATGAGTATATGTCATAGAATCCTAACCTAACACAATTCTTTAGTTAACACAGTGAAACAGGTTTATTATAACTAAAAAACTTTAAGTCGGGGATCTTTTTGCTTTTCTTAGGTAAAAGGAGAATCTGCTGCACAACTCTATATCCTTAAGGTGAACCCCAAACTCATCAGTAAACTTTTAATTATAGAAACCAGGAAAGAATCCATTTTATTTGTGGTTGAGGAAGTTCAAGCCTAACAACGGGCACTGAAACTCATTTGTTATTTCTTGGTCGTGGGTCTGATTTTCATAGGTGAAACTCACGGGCCCTAGCAATTAAACTTTCCTTGTTCTAGCTTTCCTAATCCTGACCGAACAAGTCCCTAGTAAAAATATGTTTTCTTACTTTTATGTTATACTGATTCTAAGGCAGCTGGCAAAACATCCTAATCTAATCCTGTAACTATAGGTGAGAAACACCTATTGCTATTAACTATGCATGTTTTTATTTATTCTTTCTGGAGTTTCAGTTGAATCACTAGTTTAACTGAGTGGCATTGCCTCGCCCAGTTGGCATTGCTCAAGGGAAAATCATCATTGTTATATGTGCCAGTAACACTGCCCAGTGAGGGGTTAGAGACCCCATAGAACTTTCATACCACAAGAGAGACAGGGAGACCATGGTAGCAATAAGCATGATAAGGCCCCAGCAGTGGCGAAGGGCATTCAGGAGACAAAAAATCCTGGAAAGCCAAGATAAAACCCTACTGTCACCTTGCTAAATAGCAGACTGTATCCCTGAAGCTCCAATGCTGGCTGCTGTTCCCCTTCACTACTTCTAGCACATATTGCTCCCCATTAGGGAAATATGACTCCTCTAGAGGAAAAATTTCTCACTCAGAATTGGCATGAAAATGGTCTAGTTAAAATAAAATTGTGGATATTGTCTCTATTGTTTTTGATCCTTTTAGATGGCATAGAGTGGAGATATCAGACCCCCTATTACAGTTTGGCCATTCAGTCTAAACTAATTTGTAAAGACTGGCAAATGCCTTTTACCCACTCAAACATGGAGTGAAAACTAAGCATTACTAATTGTAAAGTTAATTTGTTCCTTAAATTGGATCAAAGCACACCTTTATGGTATGTGTGCCAGAGCCTTACCTGTTGCTAAAGGGGCCTGCTATGGCACCCCAATAACTATAACATTACTTGTTCACACCACATACTTCATAAATGTGTTAATGCTAAAATGTTCCTAAATGTTACTTTTAAAAGTTTGTATGTTCTCAGAGCAAGACCAGCTGTCTGGATACCAGTGAGATCAATGCAGGACTTACCTGTGATAATGCTGATACAGATTCTTGCTAAAAGAATATTAAGAAAAACTTGACAGAAAATCAGACTGGTATTTGCTGTGGCTATAGAGATTATTGCATTGCTGCCACTGCTACAGCTGGAGTGGCTCTTCATAAGGACATTCAAACTAATGAGTTTATCAAGGACTGGCATGAGCGTTCTGCAGAACTCTGGACTCAACAAGATAAGATAAAAGGCAGACTTGGAACAGACTGTGATTTTATGGGAGATCAGTTTGAAGTTTTAAAGAAAAAAATGACTAAAATGGACACTGTAAAAAGCTTGGCAGATATTTTAGCGTCATAATCCTATACATACATTATTTAGATAGATTTCTTATCCTAACAATCTTCATAATTGTTTTTATGGTGATAGTTTTACTGGTGTTAAAATGTATTATAGAGATATTTTCACAACATAATAAAAAATAGCTTGAACAGGAAAGGAGAGATGTAGTGGAATATTTGAAGCTATCTTCAGATATTATAAAGCTACATCATGCACTACTGTACAATAATATGAATGTTAAATAGCTACTATACTGTTAGTAGGAGCTGCTGCCAGAAGGTCACCTTCCTTAGCTGTTAGAACCAGCTTTATAAGTGTGGATGGGCTGCAGCTTTCCTGAATGCAGAAAGAATGCTAGTTTGGAGTACCTGTATTGTCTACTCAATACCCAGGATGGAACAATTGTTCAAATTCTACCTTGCTCACTGAGATCTTAATGTTGAAAGCATTTGATTGTATTATCGCTAATGGGGGAACTTTTTGTGGTTTCCTCCCTCAGCCTAAGAGGACAAGGAATACTTCGGCCAGAGTCTTGACTTTGCCTGTAAAATGGCATCAAGTTGGCTGGCTAGAGGTTGGAGGTTGGTGTATTGTGGAGGTTCTATTCATTTAGAATAGAATAAATACGGCAAAGGCCTTTGTGTTAGTAGGACAGAGCTTTCGATCAATATATTACCTGGAGGCCACATGCTCTGGGTCAGCCCATAAAAGATCAGACCCTTAGCCTAGGCTGTTTAGGCTTGTGTCTCAGAGAATTGTCTTTGTCTTTGTTGAGAGATATATTTCCATCTACAGCTATTGAGTTAGATTTTGTAACAGGGCCTCAGAAATTAGTAGGCCAGAATACTTTAGCACAACTGACTCAATGACGGAAGTACTATTAAGGCTGTAAGACT
Source organism: Cricetomys ansorgei (assembly GCA_026225945.1). Classification (NCBI taxonomy): domain Eukaryota; kingdom Metazoa; phylum Chordata; class Mammalia; order Rodentia; family Nesomyidae; genus Cricetomys; species Cricetomys ansorgei. The sequence goes on from JAMJFZ010003921.1 coordinate 1,849,200, forward strand.
CAGCATGTAGACAGCACCACCTGCCAAAAACTAAAACAAAGACTTAATCTATCAAAGTCCATATAGTTCTGCAAAAGTCTCAAAATGTACTAACCTTGCTGTTTAGCTTCTGTAGTTCCGCTTCTGGCTAACTGTTCTTGTTAACCGAAGTCTGTCACCCCAAAGCATGTGTTTTGTGTGTGTGTGTTCAGAAACTCACCCTGAGAAAGCCTCAGGGTTTCACTGGGATCCTGAACACCGAGTGTAGTTGTGGGCCGGCTGGTAAAGACTTTCTATTGGCTTAAACCCATGTCTAAGCATTTCTTCTCTGGTGAATACCCCACAAAAATTGTTCTGTTTTATTGCATTTTGTTCACCGAGAGTATTTTGTAGTTTTCTTTCTTTTCCATTTATTTATTTTTTGTTATGGCTTTATCTATTATTGATGTCAGAGTAATGCTAGCTTCATAGAATATATTCGGAAGAATTTCTTCCTTTTAGGGGTGGATATAAATTGATAACTGGTAGTTTTTCTTTAAATGTTCAGTTAAACTTAGTGGTGGAGCCATCTGGCGCTGGACTTTTTTTCATGACAGGCTTTTTAAAGTTGATTTAATTTCATTATTTTTTGTTTGCCTGTTCAGGTTTTCAATATCTTCCAGATTCAGTTTTGATAAAGTATGTATCTAGTAGTTTGTAAATTTCTTCTAGAGTTACTATTTCTTTGCATGTGTTCATAATTTCTAATAACTGTATTTATATGGTGTTATCTCTAATGTTTCCCTTTTCATCTATGCTCGTATTTATTTAAGTTCTGTCTTTTCTTAACCTAGCTATTGGAAAAGCCAGTTCATTGATCCTTTATAGTATTTTGCTTTAGTTTACATTTCCTTTTGCTCTGTTGTTATCTATTCTAATAACTTTGGGTTTAAATTTTTTGTTGTTAGCTCCTTGAGATGAAGTGATTGTTTACCTAATATATTTTTATTTTTAAAATTACTACAGATGTCCCTTTTTGCTTGGTTTTTGCTGTTTTCCATAGGTTTTAGTATGCTGTGTCTCTGTTTCTATCCATAACTTTCAGAAAAATTATTTCATTTACTTATTGACTTTTCCTTGTTCTGTTAGCTGTTCAACGAGACATTGTTTCATTTATGTGTATTTGTGTAACTCTAAAGGATTTTGTTACTGATTTCTAGCTTTATTGCATTGCTGTCAGCAAAGGGTCTCAGCATATCTCAGTTTTTAAAATGTGTTAAGACTTATTTTGTGGCCTATCTTATGATCTGTCTTGAAGAATATTCTGCATGTTCATGAGAAAAAATGTATATTCACAGCTGTTGGATGGAATGCTCTGTATATATCTGTTAGGTTCAATGGTCTAGAGTGTAATTAAATGCTGAGGTTTCTTTGGTCTGTTTCACCTATCCAGATATTGTTGCTTTTGTTACATTTTTATTATTGACAATTTTATACATGCTTATAAGGAATTTTTAGTCATTTCCATCTTTTCTCAACTTCCTCTGTAACCTTTCTTTTTCCCTACAGGTCCTCCTCCTGCTTTCATGTCTCTTTTGTGCTTTTTTTCCCCATGAGTCCCTCCCGTATTCATTCAAAATAGCTACTGATGCAGGTATTAATACAGATATTATAGAACTTATTTTGTTGTAATACAATAATATTTGAGGACTTTATTACTCCACTTTCAGTAATAGACAGATCATACAAACAACAAATGTTGATGGGTTCAATCTTGTGTAGATCTTCTGTGGGTAACCCAGCTCCAGTGAATTTATGAGGGCACTGGTCATATGCTATGTCCAAAAAATGTCTTTTTAAAAGTTTTATGATGTGATATTTATTTTTAATACATTTTTAAATAAAAAATAGTTATATTATTTTCCCCTTGCCTCTTGCCCCTCCCTGATATCCTCCTAAATTAGTGAGGAACAAAATTAATAGAGTGAATATATATATATATCCATTGTTGGACTAGCAGGACCACAGCCTGGAAGCCACTCCAATAAACAAGTTGTGGTCCTACTAGTCCAACAGTAGCTGGCTACCAAAGGAAATTCCAATAATCCAATAGTTGTTCAATCCACAAGACTGGATGTCTCAGCTGGTCTTCAGTATATACCAGAATCCCAAAGAAGTAGGTTCTAATGCCAGTAAGCAAATGGACTTGTCAGCCAGAGTGAGGATAAGCAAGAAAAGAGCAAAGACCTTCATTTTTCTATGTCTTTTATATAGGTGTGGCTCAGGTTAAAGTTGGATCTTACCACCTCAAAAGATTCAGATTAAAGGTAGGACTTCCTATCTCAATTTATTTAATTAAGAAAAAATCCCTCACATGTGTTCCCAGCTGCTTAGTTTTAGTTAATTCCAGATGCAGTCAAGTTGACACCAAGAATAGCCATCACACCTCCCTTTAACTCTTCCTATGCTCCCCCCATCTAAAATCGATAGCTTATTATTATTATTGTCATGCACATACACATATTGCTTAGTCCATTTTTGTTGGTAGTGTTTATGTTTTCAGGTCTGACCACTTTGACATTGCCACTGTTCTATTCATGTTTATGCAGTTAATTTTAGGAAAGACTGCTTCATGTTAGACTTCTGGTATTCTAGCAGGTTTTTTGTTTGTTTGCTTGTTTGTTTTTTAGGGTTTATGGTAATCTATCTTTTAAAAAATAATTTATTTTTTATTTAATTTTTTCTTACAATATATACTTTCTAAGGAACAGCTTTGTGTGAAAGCTAGGGTCTACTACATTCCAGGGGTCTACATTCAGTGGCCTGTGTGGTCTGGCTGGAATGTAGACACACCTTTTAATCCCAGTATTGTTAATAAATGTCCATAGTTGATTTTTACAAAGTTATTTATTAAATCATTGTTGGTATATTAAACATGAGCCATGACAAATCTCAGAGATTCAATATCCAGGCAGCTTAGGCAGAGAGCTCACTCCATCCTCCTCACATCATGCTCCTCTTCATTCTTCTCCTTGGTTCCCCTCATCTGCTCCAGCCCTAGGTGCTTTTTTCATTCGAAACTCCTCCCTGTCTCCACTCACTTCAATAAACAGATGAATGGAGCCTAACCTTTATCTGCCTTAAGATCCTGTTCATATGGAGATCTGTGTGGCCATTTCATTGTTTAGCAGGTAGGAAGCAGACCCTCTACCTGCCACAAGGCATCAGAAAACACCCTTCCTCTTTCAGAGCATACAGAAATATTATCCATAATTATGAAATATCCCACAACACAGTATTCAGAAGGCTGTGATTGTCCATGCCTTTAATCCCTAAGAAAAACAATCTGCCAGAAGCAGAAAAAGGAAACAGAGCTCAGTAGTCAGTGTCACACAGGAAGTGACGTCTGAGATGAGTCAGAGTGAATGACAGACAAGGTGACTAATCAGAGGAAGAGTTAGCACATTGATTCAGAGTAAGGACATGCCTGACTCTCACTAGAGAAAGATGGGTTCTCAGCTCAGAGTTACGGAAGAGACAGTTACAGAGAATGTTACAGCAGAGTCAGTTACAGAGACAGTATGGAGTAATGAGAGGTTAGTAAGAGCTCACAGAGACACAAAAGCAGTGTCTTTTCTACTCCCCTCCCCCCTCTCCCCTCCCCTTCCATCCCTTCTCCTCTCCTCTCCTCTCCTCTCCTCTCCTCTCCTCTCCTCTCCTCTCCTCTCCTCTCCTCTTCTCTTTTCTCCTCTTCTCTTTTCTCTTCTCTTCTTTTCTCTTCTCCTCTTCTCTCTCTTCTCTTCCTGTCTGTCTTCTCTTCTCTCTCTCCAAAATCAAATCAAAATCAAAACAAAACAAACAAAAAAAGCACTAAACAAACAAACCAACCCAATAAATATCAAAAAAGCACACTAAAAGCCATAGAGTGTGTTTTGGTCAAATTCTCCTGGACATGGGTCCTACCCTGGAATGTGATTGATATACCCAGACATTCCATTGGAGGCAACTGATTTTTTTTCCTAGCAGGTATTGATGACAGATAGTTTCTGGGTTAGGAGTGGGACTTTATATCCATGTCCTCTTCTCAGTGCTGGGATTTTATCTGCTTTGAACCCATGCAGGTTTGTGCATGCTGTAACAGTCTTTCTGTGTTTATATATATGTCTGCCTTGTTGTAGTTGAATGCTACTATTTCCTTGGAGTCTTCCACCACCTCTGGCTCTCACAGTCTTTCCACCTCCTCTTCTGCATAGATCCCTGAGCCTTGAGGGGAAGGGCTTGATAAAGGCATCCAATTTAGTGCTGACCACTCCAAAATCTCTTATTTGCTTTACATTGTCCAGTTGTGGGTCTCTGTATTAATTATCATCTTCTTCAAGAAGACACTTCTCTGATGTGGGTTGAGTGAGGCACTGATCTATGAGCATGGCACTATGTCATTAGGGGTCATTTTATTGTTATATTGCCTTAGCAGAATAATAATAGTATTAGGTTTTCCCTTAGACCAATGACTTATCTGGTTTCAGGTTCTTGGCCATTTTAGTAGTGTTAGGCATGTGTTCTATCTCATAAAGTGAGCCTTAAATCCATCAAAAAGTGGTTAGTTACTCCCATAACATTTGTGCCACTATTATACCATTATATCTTGCAGACAGGTCACTGCCATAGGTTGAAGAACTGATATTGATGATTACCTTTCTCCTCCAGTAGCATGCAGAGTACCTTCCAGCATCATGAACACTAGTCAGTAGGAATACAACTTCTAGTTAGAATCCAGCTCAACTTTTCTGTGTTTGATGACATAAGTTGTCATCTTCAACAATAAGGCCTTACCATCAGGTTATAAAAGGCAACCAATAGCCTTGGCCATAGCCTGTAATAGTTGGGGGTTCTATGGGACCCCTTTGGCCAATGACTCAACACCTAACACCGGAGGTTTTATCTGTTGTTTAGTTGGAGCATTGTTTCCCCCATTGTGGGAGGGCCCTGCAGGCTTTACAGCTGGCAGGGAAATCTCAAAGTGGTTTTAATTGACATTTTCATGTGATTGCTAAGGATGTTGAACATTTTTAAGTGTTTCTCAGCCATTTTTATTTCATATTTTGAGAACTCTCCGCCTAATTCTATACCCAATTTTTAATTGGGTTGTTTTTCCCTGATGTTCAGCTCTTTTAGTTCTTTATATATTCTAGATGCTAACACTTTATCAGATATATGATTGGTAAAGTTTTTAACATTGTGTAGACTGCTGCTTTGCTCAAATTACGGTGTCTTTTGCTGTATAGAAGCTTTTTAACTTAATGAAGTCAAGGTAATTAATTGTTGATCTTATTACCTGTGTTATGTTCAGTTCAGAAAGTCCTTTTCTATGTCAACAAGCTCAAGCATATTCCTTACTTTCACTTTCATCAGATTCAGGTTATCTTGTCTTATGTTGGCATCCTTGATCCATTTGGAGTTAAATTTTGTTCAAGGCGATAGATTTGTGTCTCCTTTTATTTTTATAATGCGGCTATGAAGTTTGGCTTGTTGAAAATGATGTTTTTTCTCCTCTGTGTGTGTCTGTTTTGTTATTTCTTCTTTGTCAAAAATCAGGTGTCTATATGTGTGTGAGATTATATATAGGTTCTTCAATTCTATTCCATTGATCAGTGTGTTTGTTTTTATATCAATATCATGCAGTTTTTATTGCTGTGTATCTGTAATACAACTTGAAATCTGGGATGATCGTTCCTCTAGCAGTTCTATTATTTGGGACTATTCTAGGTATCATATTTTGTTTCTTCTTGTTTTTATTTCCATATAAAGTTGAAGATTGTCTTATTTTTCAATTTCTGTGAAGAATTGTATTGGAATTTTTATGGAGATTGTGTTGAATCTGTAGATTGTTTTTGGTAGGATGACTATTTTGACAATATTCATCCTATTGATCTATGAGCATGGGAGATCTGTCCATCTTCTGGTGTCTTCTTCAATTTCTTTCTTCAACATCTTAAAGTTTTTGTTATACAAGTCTTTAACTTGATTGGTTAGAGTTATCCCAAGGTATTTTATGTTGTTGAGATTACTCTGAAAGGTACTGTTTCTTAGTATGTTATTATGTCTATATAGGAGAGATACTTGACTAGAGTGGGGTATTAAAGTCACCCACTCACTGGGTTAGGGTCAATATGTGATTTTAGCTGGAGTAGTCTTTCTTTTCTGAACTTGGGTGCCTTTTGTGTTTGGTACATGAATGTTTAGAATTGAAATATCCTTGTGGTGAATTTTTCCTTTAATGAACATGTAGTTTTCTTCCCTACCTCTTCTGCTTAGTTTTGGTTTGAAGTCTATTTTGTCAATTATTAAAATGGCCACACCTGCTTGCTTCTTGGTTCCATTTGCTTAGAACAGCTTTTGCATCCTTTTACCCTGTCTATTTGGTGTTCTCTATGCCTCTTGTACCTTGATAGGCATCTCTTTCTTTAGATTGGAGAATTTTTCTTCTATGATTTTATTAACAATATTTTCTGTACCTTTGACCTGGGTTTCTCCTTCCTCTATACCAGCATTTCTCAACCTGTGGGTTGCAACCCTTTTGGAAGTTCAGTGACCCTCACAGGGGTGCCTAAGACCATCTGCATACCATATATTTACTTTATGATTCATAACAGTAACAAAATTACAGTTAAGAAGTAGCAATGAAAGCAATTTTATGGTTGGGGTCATTACAACCTGAGGAACTGTTTTTAAAGGATTGTAGCATTAGGAAGGTTGAGAACCACTGCCTATTACCTATTGTTTGTAGGTTTGTCCTTTTCATAGTGTCCCAAATTTCCTGAAGCTTTTGTGACTGTGTCTTCTAAAAAAGGATTTAGCATTTTCTTTGATTGAATTATCTATCCTTTTCTTGTTTCTTTTCTTTAAGACAAAAAATTTTATCTTCTACTTCTTTTAATTTGTTTTTGAGGCTTACTTCTGAACTTTTTGTTTGACATTCTGAATTTTTCATTTCTAGCTTTATTTCAGTTTGGCTTTTCTTTAGTGATTTTATTTTTTGTTAAATTCTATTTTCATATCTTGAATTGTTTTCATTATTTCACTCAACTGTTAGTTTTTGTTTTCATGGTCTTCAATGAGGTATTTATTCATATCCTCTTTATGATCTTTGAACATATTTATAATTGCTATTTTGACGTTCTTGTCTTGGACTTTAGTTGAATTGCTTTTCTCGGAGGCTATTACAATAAGGCATCTGCTTCTAGAGGAGGAATATTATATTGGTTGTTTGTGTTTTTGTTTGTATTGTGATCTACACATCTGGAGTTATGACGTTTGACATGTTTCTTGATGTAGACTTCTAGTCTTGTCTTTTTTGGATGGGTATTCTATTCTTAGTTGCTGTTGCCCACTCTGGGTCCTAGCCAAGTATAGCAGCAGTGGTGTCCCTGAGCCCCATCCAAGTGTGATAGCTGTGGGGTCCCTGGTAGAAAGGTGTTCTGGAAGTTGGCTGGGAGTCACAAAGGAATGGAGACGGGATAGAAGGAAAGGATAAGAGAGAGGTGGTGGAGAAGAGCTGGATATATATCAAAAGGTCAAGTCCCAAGGGGATGAAGGTGGGCTGGGCGCTGGGGTTCTTGCCTGAAGGATACAACAGGGCTAAGAGTCAGTCTGGAGAGACCAGAATAGAGAACAGGAAGGAGGACAAAGGTTCCAGCCGCATATGTTAACTACATGTCTCTAATAGAGAGTGGTTCTGCAGATCACCAGAGTCAAAAAGGAGTAGAAATGGCCTATAAAGTAAAACTGAAAGGGGTCTTTGGGAAGAATTAGGGGGATCATGTATTCTGGCTCTTCTACTCTTTCCACACCTCTTCTGCAATATTCCCTGAGACATAGATGCAGGAGTTGTGATTGTAGTTGTATCTATAAGGGCTGAGGTCTTTGTTATCTGTTGATCTCTGTATTGTGTACAGTTGTAAGTTTTGTGATGGTCTCCATTTGATCTGAAGTTTTGGAACTAGGAACTGTAGCTGAGAGAGAATTTGTGGCATTTGTCTTGGGTTTGGGTTTCCTTACTCAGTATAATATTTTCTAGGTTCATCCATTTACCTGCAGTTTTTATGATTTCACTTTTCTTTATAGCTGTATAGTATCCCATTGTGTGTATTACTGTATTTTCACTATTCTCTAATATGTTGAAGGATATTTTGGTTGTTTTTATTTCCTGTCTATTTTGAATAGGGCAGCAACAGACATTGCTAGCAAGTATCAATGGAATAACATGTCAAGATCTTTGTGCATATACCAAGAGGAGGCTGGGTTATATGGTAAATTTAGTTTTAGATTTTTGAGAATTCTCCATATTGATTTCCAGAGTGGCAGCACCAATTTGTATTCCCACCAATAGTGAATGATGGTTCCTCTTTCCACAAAACCTCACCAGCATTTGTTGTTGGTTGTTTTGTTGATCTAGCCATTCTGACTGGGGTGAGATGAAATCTCAAGGCTGTTTGAATTTTCATTTTCCTAATTGCTAAGGATGATGAACACTTTTGTTTGGAGACAGGGTTTCTCTGTTGTAATTCTGGCTGTCCTGGAACTCACTTTGTAGACTTGGATGGCCTCAAACTTACAGAGATCCACCTGCTGGGATTAAAGTAGTATGCCACCACCATCTGGCTGAATATTTTTAAAAGTATTTACTAGCCATTTTTGTTTCTTCTGTAGAAAACTCTGTTTAGATCCTTAGCTCACTTTTTAATAGGGTCATTTGTTTTCGTGACTCCTTTTTTATAGTTCTTTGTGTATTCTTAATATTAATCCTCTGTGAGATATATAGTTGGCAAAAGATATCTTTTTGCAGCACACCTATCCATCTGCTGTCTTTTACATTTTTCTAACCTTCTCTTTCAAGAGATTCCCTGAGCTTTGTGGAGTGTGATATTGATGTCCCATTTAGGACCAAGCACCTCACTATCTCTTAATTACTCTTCTACATCTGTGACAAAGTGCTGTGACCAAGGCAACTTTTAAAAAGAAAGCATTTAATTGGGGACTTGCTTTCAGTTTTAGAGGGAAAAACATGACCATCATGATAGGAAGGAAGCAGCAGGCAGGAAAGCATGGTGCTGGAGCAGTAACTGAGAGTTTACAGAAACAATAGAGAAGGGGGACACTAACTAGGAATGGAATGGGCTTTTGAGACCTCAAAACCCACCCTAAGTGGCATATGTCCTCTAACAAGGCCACAACTCCTAATCCTTTCAAAACAGTTCCATGAACATGGGACCAAGAATCCAAACACATGAGCCTATGGGAGCTATTCTCATTTGAACTACCACAAATAGTAATTGATTTCCTGCAAGAGTCAATGACCTTTCATTATTATGAAAGCTAGATAGCATGGAAGAAAATTCCAGCTCAGTTCCAACTTACTCCATGCTTTGCAACCAAAATGTTTGGTGTTTTCATCAACAGGGTCATAGATCTTTTCAGGGCTTTTCGTTATTGCTGTTGTTGTTTATGTTGGGAGGTTATACAGAATAATGTTGAACCATTATGGTCAGAAGTGGAAGTTCTTTCAAAAAGTATAAAATGTGTTGATTTATTAATCTTTTCTCTATATCTTCTAAGTTTTATGTTATTCTCAGAAAGATTATAATCCTCTCATGATTATAATCATATTTCATCATGCTATTTTCATAATTTTACTTGTTATATTCAGTTTTTTATTTCTCTGAAGAATAATAAGACATCTGTTTTAGTTTTTCAAGTATTTGAAGTAATACATTTACTAGAAAATAATCCATCTTTTCAACAACTAATCAGAAATGCTACTTTATCAAATAGGAAGTTTTGACTCATATCTCTATGTATACATTTTCTATTCTACTACTATGAGACTTCTGCTAACATGAGATCTTTTTTCCAGTAATAAAATTATCTTCCTTTCACTTAAAAAATAGTGACTTTAATGAACAAGAGAATCCTTTCCCATATCGAGTAATTTATAATGTGAAGGAAGAGGTTTTTGGAACTAATTTAATCTAGGACCATGATTTGAAATCATATGTATGCCTACATTGGTCAAAATATATGGGAGACTTTTACTTACCTGACCATGGAAATACAGATCTTAACATTTTCATGGAGCTGTATTATGTAGGCTGTATGAACAAGTGGAACTTGTTTGAGATTATGGTGGGGGAACACATAGGAATGTACTTCTCTTATCTAGCCTTATACTTAACTGTTTCATAATACATTTGTCGTAAGTTCATAGCTAATTGGCTGACTCCATTATTGAACTATGCATTTTGGGGAATAGGTACTTTTTTCATATTTGAGGTAGAATATTCCTGTGACTAAATATATGGAATAAAATCATAACTCATCATTTAATAGATGAATAGAGTAAAGTTGGGCTAGGTATGTGATTTCTATGAACTTTAATCTGTTCACTAATAAAAATAAAATAGTAGTTATTCAGCTACTGGAGGTGTGTCTGTGTTTTTTTATGTATAAAATTGGAATAATCTTAACTATTGATTTGAAATAAAAACAATTATCCTGAACCTAATGAAAATAATGCTTGCTTGACATTTTGCTGTCATATTATTTTATGATAAATTTTATTGACTCATTGGTGAATGTAACTTTGTTGCTACAGCATATTTGACTAAATATTCAAGATCATTAAAGATAAGTTATTTAGAATCCTGTAAGATTAATTCAACAAATATGCAAAATTTGATATGTTCTTGCAATTTTATAGCCATGTGGAGAACTTAAACCCTAAGAGAAATGTCTTATTGTTCTTCAGGAAGTCAGCCAGTTAAGTTAGTAAGCAGCTGTGAGTATTCCTTTTTTGTTTTGTTTTTTCTTTTGAGACACAGCCTCACTCTGTACCCAAGGCTGTCCTAGAAATCATATATAGCCCAGGATGTCCCTGAGCTTGTGATCCTACTGACTCAGCTTTCCAAATGCTGAGAAAACATGTATGAGCCAACAAGCCTGGCTTAGCATTTCTCTTCTGACTGAGTGTTAATAATCTCAGATCCTCTGATGCTCCTCAAATAGATGACTTATCTTCATACTAATTCTCTTATAAGTTGTATTTTTCATAATTCATAGATAATTATACTTTTATATAATTCACAAAGCTGTTGTGGAGATTAAATAGCAAAATTATATAACATAGTAAGTGATCATTAAGTAGCTGCTGAATTGAGCATTGTTAATATCATTTAAGAAGATAATAGACTGGGAAACACCTAGGATCTACTTCAACTGTCCTTGGCAGCTCCAAACAACCTAACGGGGAAAGATTATAATTATTTTGTCTAAAGATAGTTGATTAATTACTTCCTTATCATAAATTACCATATTGTTATATTCTGGAGCTTATATTATCACTAATCTTTAAAAAACAGCTTGAACTAATAACTTCAAGGTATACCAGAAACTTTGTTGAGAAGCTTTGTGCCTTAAAATCATAAATCTTAAACAACTTTATTTTTTGAAATCATATTTGTGAAAATGGAAATGTCAAATTTGTTCAGAGAGCTACAACTCCACCAGATTACAGGAGAAATTTCTCAGGTCAAAAGAATTCCAGTGAAGAGACTCACTACATAGCCCTGGCTATGTACGTATTATGTAGACCATGCTGGCCTCAAACTCACAGAGATCTGCCTGCCTCTCCTCTCAAGAACTGGGGTTAGAGGAAAATCATTGTTTTGGAATTTCCCTCTTTAAAGTGGTCATGCTTTGATATCAGTTTTCATTTCAGAAGCAGACTAGTGCATGCATTAACTAAAATATAAAATTACTATTGTAATTTAGATGGAATTGTTTCTAAGGGGTATTGACATTGTGGCTCTATCATTTGGAACCTCAGCATGTATTTTATTTTCTTCATTTATTTTTTTGGATTATATTGACTATTATTAAAACTAAAAAAAAACCTTTTTAAATCTTCTCATTTCGATTTTTCATTTTTAGGATGTGAACAATAAAGTTTCTCTAGTTTAATAATACACATAAGATGTTATTATGCATAGTTATGCTGGAATGCATAAAAACACCAGAACTAATTTTTTATATCTAGTTGTAACTTAATACCTATTGATCAAGTTTTTTACCATTTTTTTATCCTTGTACTCTCCCAGCCTTTGGTAACTACTATCTGAACTTCTGTGACATCAGTTTGTTTGTGAGTTTACAGATGGGTGACATCATACAGTATTTATCAATCTCTACTTCATCCACACTGTCAGACATATGTTTTAGCTTAAATGTTATGCATTCTAGGAACTTAAAGAGCAAAAGATCTTGATGCTTTCCATGTTTTTAAGAGTCAGTAGTTTGTCATAGGAATAAATGAGGTAAAAATATGACGATCTGTAAAGTACAAAGAAGTCAGATTGTGGTTGATTAGGTAAAGAAAATTTAGAGTTCTTTTGTATTACTGAGTTGATTAGAGGAAATAGTATTTTCCATGCTATTATTTCCAATCATCTTTCTAAAAAGCTGCAAAGTGAAAACTGATAACGAAGAGAGCTTTTTATCCTGAAAGAATTGTCTTATCTCTACTGTTTAGCTACACTTGCATAGGTATTTTCAATTTCTTTGTCTTCAGGACATGTATGGGAAAATTCTTCACGCGTATAGGCATTGTGGAGATAGCGCCAGACTCCTGAGAATTCTGCTGGAATGTCAAAGTCACGGTACTTCTTGGCAGCAACCTAAGGTTTTAGAAAAAAATAAAAAAAAATTGATAGTAAAATATATCAGTTGTGTTCTTATATGTAGAAACATACCTCAAAGGCCAAATAGTACAAAGTAAACTATAAAATAAGCATAAAGAATATTGGATTTACTATTTTAATATTATCTACAGATGTAGACAAAACCATGTTTCCCTTATAAGAAGGTCATTGTGCTATATACTACCACCTCACAATCCTGTCATACTATGCAGCCACTTGGACTCAAACTTACTTTAATAATGTTCAGTTTGGGTAACAAACTGCAGTCAGCCAGTGTTAGTTGATCCCCATCCAAGAACAGTCTTCTGGAAATTGTATGTTTCTCAGCACTGTCTGGACCAGTTTCATCAAGAAGTGGAGTGTTTAAGTAGTCATCTAGACGTTTAAATTCTCTAAGCAGAGACTTTTCATAATCTGAGGTAATGAAGTAATAATGTTACTTATAAATGAATTATCTTAATTAAACATGTTCTTAATAAATTTTCACAGTTTAACCACTGCTTGAACTGGCTCTTTCCCACTAATACACTGATGAGAAAGTGTCAGCTCAAATGGTGAGTGGAAAAATCTTGGACTTTCTTAAGGAAATATACATTGGTAGGTGAGTCAAAGAAAGAAAGAGAATTCAATATATATTATCCAACACAGAAGTGTCAGAAAATGAGAGAGGAGACTATGTTTTTATGACTTAGAGAAAAATAAACTTATTCAAGAATATTTATTGGAGATACTAGGTCTTGCTGTTTAAAGAACCTCAAAGCCATAGTTCTGTAGCTAGTTCACAGCTCGCAAACAAATGCTCTATTTAAACTGTTCTGTTAATTGATATATTGGATCTTGGGTTCTAAATATAATAGAACTTAATGCAAGGGAATTTCAGAGGACAGAACAGAAAGTGAGCTGTTTCCCAAAATGCAGTATGCATTTGTGAAAATTCTATCTTAGTTTAGTGATAATGGGAGAATGAGCAAGTGACTGAGAAAAACAGGGACTTAAGAAAAGAATTCTTACTCTTATTTGCTTCTTTTTGTGTATTCTTAATGTATGCAGAAAACTTGGCAAAGAGATTACAACCCACATCAAAAGATTCTTTGTACTTGGGACTCAGGTGAGGATACCTTAAAAAGAAACACAGGTGACTGTAATTCTCATTCATAATTCTCTGTATCACAGAGGGCCAGGTGTCCCAGCTTTTACTATACAAAGAATAGACATTTTAGAAAATTGCTGAAAACTGAAAGTATTCAGAAATCTCTCAATAGAAATATATATTTTCCTCAAACTGAGAATATTTTAGTTTCTAAAATTCAGTGGAAATTTATGTCCTGGAATTTAAACCTTATATGTATATGATAACAATGCTTTAGAGTTTTGCTGATGTTTCTATTTGGTACAAGGAACAAAAGCAACACATTTTCAGTGAGTAATAGAGAAACAAGCAAGTAAAATGTCTTGTTTGTGGACTCAATGACATTAAAAAGCATGATCACTTCATTAGATGCAGAAAAGATCTTTGACAAAAACCCAGCATCCCTTCATTATTAAAGTCCTGGAGAGACTAGAGATATAAGGGGCATATCTTAACATAATAAAGGCAATTTACAATAATCCCACAACCAACATCTTGCTAAATGTAGAAAAACTAAGAGCATTTCCACTAAAATCAGGAACAATGTCTAAACTCTCCATACCTGTTCAATGTTCAAGTCTTAGCTAAAGCACCAAGACAAGAGGGATACAAATAGGAAATTAAGATATCAAAATATCCTTAATCATAGATAATATGATTATCTTCATAAAAGACCTGAAGACTCCATCAGAGATACAGCTGATAAATTCATTCAGCAAAGTAGCAGAATACAAAACTAACACACAAAAATCAGTAGTCTTCCTGTATAGAAATGACAAATACACGGAGAAAATAATCAAGAGAACAATACCATTCAAAATAGTCTCAAAAACTAAAGTATCTTGGAATAAATTTAACCAAATTAAATTGCTTCTCTACAATAGAGTTAAAAAAGATTATGACTGGAGTGCAAGGAGATCCTTGAGGGTATCTCTTGGTGCCACCACATCCTGTGATAAAAGTCAATGGAAAATTACAACAACCTAATTCAGGCAGGATGACAAAGGGAACAGACATTTCAGGAAAGAAAATATGGGTCACTCCTCCAGGAAAAGAGCCAAGATCTGCTGAGGTTCTTGCTGAGGGTGGAGGAAATGCAGAAAGGTAGTAAAGGAAGGTAGTTATAACAGTTGCAGAAACGAGGTTGTGTTTGTATAGATATTGTGTTTTCTTTCCTTAATTTCTTTATTATGTAACATAACACCAATTAAGAGAATATCAGTGATTATCATATTTAGGTTTTTAGATACCAAAAGAATATCCCTCAAGGGACATTGCCATGGATTCTAAAATTTATAAGATGGTTGTGGTTGTATGTGGGACAGTTATATCATATTAGGTGTAATTATGACCTGATAATTGTTTTCATTTGTAAATTAAGCATGACATAAGGAGATATGATTGTGTGTCAAGTTGACAAGGGGGGTGGACTTATGATGGCTATTCTTTGTGACGACTTGACTACATCTGGAATTAACTAAACTAAAACCCAAGCATCTTGGTATACCTGTGAGGGATTTTTCTTAATTAAATTATTTGAAGTGGGAAGACTCACCTTTAATCTTGATCTTTTGAGGTGGGAAGATCCACCTTTAATATGAGCCACACCTTCTGGTGGCAGACTATGTATATGTACACACACACACGCACACACACACACACACACACACACATGACACAAAGGAAGCTTTTGCTCCTTTCCTGCTTGCCCTCACTCTTGCTGAAAAGTCTATTCTTTCACTGATATTAGAGCCCACATCTCTGGGATTCTGGTATATACTGAAAACCATCTGAGGCATCCAGCGTCATGGACTCAAAACTACTGAATTCTTGGACTTTCCTTTGGTAGACATCCATAGTTAGACTATATGGACTACTGCCTGAAAGACACTCTAATAAATCATATATGTGCATATATATTCATTCTATCGATTCTTTTCCTCTAGAGAACCCTGACTAGTACACCCCTGAATAATCTATTGCTTTGCCTCTGTTAGCTCTTTCTTCTTAACTAATGAATACATATCCCATTAAACCTAAAATCATCTTTCCCTCCTCCTCCAACATCCTCTCTTAAAGTACCATTGGGGGCCACAACTCTGGTAGGTTTCTCTTCCTACCACAGAGTTCCTGCACTCTTAGTGCCCCACTCCAGTTCTCCCTCTCCCCCTAGTTGCTGCCTTGCCCAATCCCCCAACTCAAACAGAGGCTCCCTGCTTGGACCAGAGGCCACCCCATCCTACACAACTCCAGGTGAGCTACCCACTGGTCCATGGAATTCCTCCACTTACTTGGTGTTATCCCTCCCTCTCTCTGATCCTCTCTCCCCTCCTAGTTGCCACCTTGTCCCACTGACCAACTCAAGTGGAAACTCCCTCCTTGACCAGAAGCCAAGCCAACCTCCAGAACTCCAGAGGAGACTCACTGCAGGACTGAGAGCCCACACCCTCCCAATTCCCATCCACCAACTCTCATGAAAATCCCCAGCCCTACCCCATGTCACACTGACCAGAAGACCAGAGAAGAAACAGAACTCAAGGAACCAAACTCTCATCCAATAAAAAATAACTGAGGAATTGGACCAAAACCTATAATCACCCCAAGCCCAGATGCATAATGCCAGCATAAGAACACTATCAACAACAACCAGGGCAGTATGTCACCACCAGAGCCCAACCGTCCTACTACAACAAACTCTGAACACACTGATACAACAGAAGCAGAAAAAAAAGACCTTAAAACTAACTTTAGGAAAATAATAGAGGTCCTTAAAGAGTAAATGAATTAGTCCCTCAAGGAAATCAATGATAAGACAAACAAACAATGGGAAGAATTGAGTAAATTCGTCAAAGAAACACAACAAAACACAAACAATCTAAAGAAATGAATGAATTACTTAGAGAAAGCCAAGAAAAAAACAAACAATTGAAGAAAATGAACAAAATTTTCAATACCTAAAAATGGAAATAAAATCCATAAAGAAAACACAAACCAAGGGAATATTGAAAGTGAAAAACCTAGAAAAGTAATCAGGATCTACAGAGGCAAGCTAAAGCAGCAGAATACTCTTGTATTCCATATTCTGGATTCTGTCTGGAAGAGAGAATCTCAGGAGTTGAAAATAATATAAATGAAACAGAAACATTAGTAAAATAAAATGTTTAATCCAAAAAATTCCAGATATAAAACACCCAGGAAATCTGTTACATCATGAAAAGGCCAAACCTAAGAATGATAAGGATAGAGGAAGGAGAAGATTCCCAGCTCAAAGACCCAGAAAGTATTTTCAACAAAATTATAAAAGAAAAATTTCAAAACCTAAAGAAGGAGATGCCTATAAAAAGTACAAGAAGCATACAGAATAACAAACAGACTGGACCAGAAAAGAAAGTCCTCTTACCACATAATAATCAAAACACTAAACATACAGAACAAAGAAAGAATACTAAAACCTGTAAGAAAAAAGAACAACTAAAATGTAAAGACAAACCTATTAGAACTACACTCGACTTCTCAAAGGAGACTCTAAAAGCCAGGAGGGCCTGGACAGACATGCTACAGACTCTAAAAGACCAGAGATGCCACCCAGACTACTATACCCAGCAAAACTTTCAATTACCATAAATAGAGAAGACAAAGTATTCCATGATAAAGCCAAATTCAAACAATATTTAGCTACAAATAGAGCCCTACAGAAGGTACTAGCAGTAAAACTCCAACCCAATGAGGTTAATTATGCTCATGAAAACACAGAATCAAAATTTCACCCCATCAAAATCAATAGAAGGGAGACACAAACACTCACACAAGCATGTGCATGTGCACACACACACACACGCACACACACACGAACACAACCATCAATAACTTCAAAAGAGCAGATCCTAACAAGCATTGGTCCTTGATATCTCTCAATATCAATGGACTCAACTCCCCAGTAAAAAGACATGGACTAACATAATGGATGCAAAAACAAGATCTATTCTTCTACTGCATACAAGAAATACACCTCAACCCCAAAGATAAACATTGCCTCAGAATAAAGGAATGGGGAAAGTTCTTCCAAGCAAATGTACCTTGGAAGCAAACTGGTGTAGCCATTCTAATATCTAACAAAATAGACTTCAAACCCAAATTAATCAAAAGAGACAGAGAAGGACACTTTATACTCATCAAAGGGAAAATTCAGCAAGACGACATTTCAATTCTTAACATTTATACCCCCAACACGAGGGCTCCCACATTTGTAAAAGAAACATTACTAAAGCTTAAAACACACATTGACCCTTACACACTCATAATGGGAGATTTCAACACCCCTTTCTCACCAACTGACAAGCCATACAGACAAAAACTAAACAGAGAAACACTGGAATCAACAGATGTTATAAACCAAAAGGACCCAACAGATAGCTATGGAACATTTCATCCTCACACAAAGGAATATAACTTTTTCTCACCACCTCATGGAACCTTCTTCAAAATTGTTCACATCCTTGTCCACAATGTAAATCTCAACAGATACAAGAAAATTGAAATACCCCACCCCACCCCCATATCCTATCTGACTACCAAGGATTAAAACTGGATTTCAACAACAGTAACAACAACAGAATGCTTAAAAATTCATGGAGACTGAACAACTCTGTACCGAATTACTACTGAGTCAAGACAGATATAAAGAAAGAAATTAAAGACTTTCTAGAATTCAATGAAAATGAATCCACAACATACCAAACTTATGGGACACAATGGAAGTGGTGCTAGGAGGAAAATTCATAGCACAAAGTGCCTACCCAAAAAGAGTGGAGAGAATACATACAGAGTTACATAGCAAAATTAACACAAAGCAAAATTAACAGCATGTCTGAGAGCTCTAGAACAAAGAGAAGTAAGCACACACAAGAGGAATAAATGGCAAGAAATAATCAAAGTTAGGGCTGAAATCAGTAAAATAGAAACAAAGAGGAAAATACAATCAATGAAACAAAGAATTGGTTCTTTGAGAAAGTCAACAACTTAGACAAACCCCTAGCTGAACTAATTAAAAAACACAGAGAGAATATCCAAATCAACAAAATCAGAAATAAATCAGGAGCTATAACCACATACATCAAGGAAATCCAAAGATTCATTAGGATATACTTTAAAAACCTGTACTCTACAAAATTGGAAAAGCTAAAAAAAAATGATAATTTTTCTTGATAGATACCACCTACCAAAGTTAAATCGATTTCAGATAAACAATTTAGACCTATGAACCATAAAGAAATAGAAATAGTCATAAAAAGTCTCCCTACCTCTCCTTCCCTCCCAAAATGCCCAGGGCCAGTGTATTTAGGTTTTAGTGCAGAATTCTATCAGACATTCAAAGAAGAGTTAACACCAATACTCCTCAAATTATTCCAAATAGAAACAGAAGGAACTCTGCCAAACTCATTCTATGAGACCACAGTCACCCCAATACCCAAACCACACAAAGATTCAACAAGGAAAAACAGACCAATTTCCCTCATGAACATTGATGCAAAAATACTCAATGAAATACTTGCAAATCAAATTCAAGAACATATCAAAGACCATGAGATGCAGGGATGGGTCCATATATGAAAATCAGTCAATGCAATCCACCATACAAACTGAAAGAAAAAAAAAAAAAAAAAACATGATCATTCTTGCTATATGCTGAAAAAACTTTTGACAAAATCTAACACACTTTCATGATCAAAGTCTTAGAGAGATTAGAGATATAAGGGACATGCCTAGACATAATAAAGGCAATTTACAGCAAGCTCACAGCTAGCATCAAATTAAAAAAAATTAAAAGCTTGGCGATGGTGGCAAACGCCTTTAATACCAGCACTCGGGAGGCAGAGGCAGGTGGATCTCTGTGAGTTCAAGGCCAGCCTGGTCTACAGATTGAGTTCCAGGACAGCCAGAGTTATAACAGAGTTACAAAACAAAACAAAAAAAGTACCACTGGGTCTTGTTCTTTTTTATGCTGCAAGTTTCTTCACAGAGAATCCCTCTATCTTCTTGCTTTGCTCAGTCTCCTTAGCTGATTCTGTTTGTACAGCACCAGCAATTGTGACATTCCTTTGTCATCTATTCCCAAAGTTCTTCCAACATTTCTAGTTTAATATATATATTCCAACCAAAGAGTATAGTGTTCCTCCATGAACCAGCTGGACTTCCTCCTGCACCTCTTTGCTGCTAGATAATGCTGTCATAAATTACTCAGCCTGCCACTATCCCTTTGCTTCACCATTATTAATTCTAACCCTCTGAAACTGTAAGTTGCCTAGGTCATGTTGTTTTGTCACAGTGATAGAAAACTAATTAATATGGGAAGGGGGGACAATTCATATAGAGAGGAAGGGAAGAGGGATAAATAACATAAAGGATGTTTGGAAAAACCACAGGGAAAACCTATTCTATTGTAAAGTTACTTAAAAGTAGTTATTCCACATGGTAGGGTAATGTTCCCCCTAGGAGCAATGGACTACCTAACAAATGTGTCTGTGCCAGGCAGATGATACCTCCATTCAACTTGTAGGTCTTGAGAATCCAATAGACTTTCCTAAACAACATGGTTATTGCCATTGCTTTTGGTTGCCAGTCAGGCCCAGTATTGACTAGCACTTTTATGAATTATACAGTGTTAGTACTCTGTCTCCTCACTTCCATCCCATGAGTTCTTTCTCTATTTCAAATCTACAGAAAATTTTTCTTTCTTAAAATATGCTAAAAATTAAAAAAAATCATTTAGACTATTATATCTATTATCTTTATATATTTGTAGTTGAAGGAGGAGGTTTGTGTATGTACCTTATCATAGGCCCATATTCCAAAAGCATTCTCAGATTCTGGCAAGAATCCCATACCTGGAACTGGCAAAATGACTCAGTGGATAAAGGTACTTGCCACTGAATCTGAGGACTTGAGTTTGATCCTTGGGACCCACATGTTGGAAGGAAATATCTGACACCCAAAAGATTTCATCTAGTGTGCACACATGTGCTATGGCATACATATGTATGCATGTGCATGTGCACACATACACACACACACACACATACACACGCATGTGCACACACACACAAACACACACACACACACACACACACCATTTAATCAATCAGTAAATGTAATTTTAAAGATTAGAAAAATCAACCTGTAATAAATAGACCAAAATTATCTTAAGCATAACAATATTCTATAAAACACTGTACCTTGGAGGAGCCAGTGTCTGCTCTAGAAACTCCTCTATTTTAATGAAGTCTGTTTTCAACTCCTTGTTATATACCAAGAATGGAGGATTGGTACCTGGGGCTAAGTTCTTCAGTTCTTCAGGCTTTCTATGATCATTGAAAATAATAAGAATTAGATCTCTAGAGAAAGTACATATTATCAAATACCATTATTATATTGTTGTCTGCCAATACCAAGCCCCATAATTCAATATATCCTGATTTATCTTACCTGGTCATGTCAACAGTAGTCACATTGAATTTAACTCCTTTAAGCCAGAGAATCATGAAAAGGCGTTGGCAAAAAGGACAGTTTCCAATACTTTCCCCATCACTTCCAGCCTATTAAGATAATGAAAGTCCTTAGTGTATTCTTGTTGTACAAGCATGTATTAAGTGTCTATTGGGAAATTGGAATTACTTAAGTCTTATGGATTCTGAGAGAGACAATAAATGAAGTAATACAAAAAAATTATAAAGTATGATTAGTATATAATAATACATTTTAATAATAAATTTTCTATAGTACCATAATTTATATAACAATTATCCTACTCTGTATTTCAGCAACAAGCATGAGCATACAATTTGCTTCACTTTTGATATTTAAGTAAAAAAAAATATACAATTTTTTATACACCCTTTCAAATTTCTTTCTTAAAAAGATTCTTTCCATATTTCTAGTGAAATTTCTTTTTTATGGGAATTATTTGTCCATGATATTTTTCCATTTTTCTATTAAAGTTATTTTTTCAAGATCAGTAAGGAAAATATTATATACATGTATGATATCATAAAAGAACTAAAAATATTATTTAAAAATTAAAATTATATAAAATATATTATTATTTATTTCTATACAGCCTGGTTTTCCTGGTCTGTATATATATTCAAGATTATAAAAACTATTTATCTTTACATTATTTATTCATAAATATCTTTTATCATGTTTTCCCCTAGGAACTTTGTTGTTTCATTTTTGCATGTGTTTTATGTATTTGGAATTTTTGATGTAAGGTGTATTGGGACTTCTGCTGCAGTATTTTTGTATTACTTTAATTTTTTCCACATGATATAGTTTGATCATATTTTTTCCCTTTCCTAAGTTTCCAAGATGCTCCCCACCTCCCTATATCCACCCAACTCTATGTGTTCTCTCTAAAAAATCTCCCCCAAACCGTCAAGCCCCAATAAAACAAAAACTAAAAAGACAACAAACACCAAACCATATCAAAAATAGGTAACACGAACCCATGGAGTTTGTTTTGTGTTGTTCAGCTACTCCTGAGATGAGCTCTGCCCTGTAGTGTAGCTGATATGCCCAGTGTCACTCCATTGAAGAAAAGTAAGTTTTCCCTTTCCCAAAAGGTATCAATTATAAACAGCTTCCTGGTTAAGGATGCCCACTTCCCCTTCTCAATGCTGGGATTTCTGTCTTGTTTGAATTTGTGTAGGTCTTTTGTGTACTGTCATAGTCCTTGTGAGTTCATATATGCATCAGCCCTGTTGAATCTGGGAGATGCTATATCCTTGAACTTATCCACTACCTCTGGGTCTTACAATTTTTCTACCCCCTCTTCTGCATAGACACCTAAGCCTTGAAAGGAAGGGCTTGATATGACATCTAATTTAGGGTTGAGTTCTCTAAAACGTCTCATTGTCTGCATGTTGTCCATTTGTAGGTCTCTGTGTTAATTACCATTTACTGCAAGAATAAAGTTTTCTGGTGAGGGTTGAGTGATGCGCTGGTCCATGTGTAAAGCAGTATGTCATTAGGAGCTATTTTACTACAATGTTCCTTTAGCAGAATAACAACAGTAGGTTTTTCCCTAAGACTCATGACCTATATAGTCTTCAGTGTAAAGTGTGAGTTCTATTTTATGGAGTGATCCCTAAATTCAATCAAAAAGTGGTTGGTTATTTCCATAACATTTGTGCCACTGTCACACCAGTATATTTTGTAGGCAGGTTGCTGTTGTAGGTAAAGGAGTTAGTAGCTATGCGAGACTGACAATTAATTTTCACTTCCTGTAGTATACAAAGGACATCCCAGCACTATGAATGCTAGTCAGTAAAGGTGAAACTTCTAGTTGGGAACCAGCTTGATTTCTCCATATTCAATGATATAAGTTAGTGTGTCTTTAGCAATAGGGCCTTATCATCAGGTTGTGGAGGGTAACCAATGGCACCAGCAACAGACAGTTAGAGGGGTGTCTAGGGATCCTCTAAGACCAACAACTCAAAGAGGAGTTGTTCTCATCCTGGGAGTTTTACGTGGTAGCAATTGATGACCAGTTGGGATATTGTCTCCACCACATGGTAACTCCATTTAAACTGCTTTTATATATGTAAGGAAGATTATAGAGTAGTAGGTTAACATATGACTTTTCTAAAGGCCTGTAATGTTAGTTATCACTCTCCATATTACTTCCCTGTCCTCTCCCCTCCTCATTTAATCTTCCCAATTTAGTTTCCCCTTTATCCCTTTATAATACTATATTCTTTTTTAAATGATTTATTCTTATTTCATGTGCATTGTTGCTTTACCTGAATGTATGTCTGTGTAAGGGTGTCAGATTCCCTGGAAATGGGTCTGCAGACAGTTGTCAGCTGCCTTGTGGGTGCTGGGAATTGAACCCAGGTCTTCTGGAAGAGCAGCCAGTATTCTTAACTGCTGAGCCATCTCTCCAGCCCTATAACACTATATTCTATTTCCCCTTATTTTAAATATTTCCTCATTATCCTTGTGAGCCACTTAATTCTGTGGATATTATAAATGAAATACATATATCTATAGCTTTAAAGCTAATATCCATAGAGAAGAGAAAACATGTAATATTCATCTTTGTGACTCTGGATTACTTCACTCAAAATGATTGTTTTTAGTTTTATCCATTTACCTGAAATTTTATTTTTCTTAACAGCTGAATAATATTCCATTGTATAAATGTATCATGCTTCCATTATTCATTCATCAGTTGATGGACATCTATGCTCTTTCCAATTTCTGATTATTATGAATAGAACAGCAATAGATATGGATGAACAAGTATTTCTGTAGTAAGATAAAAATCCTTTGAGTACATGCCTAATAATGGTATAGCTGGACCTTGCAGTAGATCTATTTCATTTTTTTTTGAGAATCCTCCACACTGATTTCCATAGTGGTTATACCAGTTTGCACTCCCACAAGCAAAGAATTAAGTGTTCCCCTTTCCCCTAACCCTAACCCTCACCAACATCTGCTGTTACTTGTTTTATTAATCTTGGTCATTTTGACTGAGGAAAAATTAAATTGCAAAGGAATTTTAATTTTCATTTCCCTGATGGCTAAGAATGTTGTACACTTTTAAAAATAGTTTCTTAGCCATTTTTATTTCCTCTTCTGTGAACTCTCTGTTTAGTTCTATATCTTATTTTTAAATTGAATTTTTTGTTTTCTTGATGTTCAGTTTTTTCTTAGTTCCTTGTATACACTAGACACTAACTCTCTGTCAGATGTGTAATTGGTAAAGATTTTTTTTTCAATTCTGTAGGCTGCTGCTTTGCTCAACTGGTCATGTCCCTTGTTGTACAGAAGGTTTTTTAGTTTCATGAGGTCCCATTTATTAGTTGTTCTGAATGCCTATGCTATTATGGTCCTGTTCAGAAAGTCTTTTCCTGTACCAATGAGTTCAAGCATATTCCCCTTTCTCTTCTATCAGATTCAGGGTATCTGGTCTTAAATTGATGTCCTTGATCCATTTTGAGTTGAGTGTTGTTTAGAGTGATAGATATGGGTTTGTTTTCATTCTTCTACAAACAGTTATCCAGTTTGACCAGCACCAGTTGTTGAAGCTGCTGTCTTTTCTCTGGTGTGTGTTTGGCTTCCTTGTCAAAAAACAGATGTTTGCAGGTGTGTGAAGTTATATCGAGGTCTTCAGCTTTGTTCCATTTATGAATGTTTCTGTTTTTATGCCAGTATCATGTTAGGTTGTTGTTGATGTTGTTTTACTATAGTGCTGTAATACAACTTGAAATCCAGAATCATGATACCTCCAATAGTTCCTTTATTGCTTGATATTGCTGTAGGCTATCCTGATTTTACTTTTACTTTTATTTTGTTGTGTGTGTGTGTGTTTTCCATATGAACTCTAAGATTTATTTTTCAGTTTCTGTGAAGAATTGTGTTGGAATTTTTATGGGGATTTCATTGAATCTGTACAACACTTTTGGTAGAATGGCCATTTTTTCCAATATTAATTTTACTAATCCATGAGCATGGTATGTATGTGGAGGGGATTTCCATCATTTAATATTTTTTTCAGTTTCTTAAAAAGTTTTTGTTATACAAATCTTTCATTTGTTTGGTTATATTTATCCCAATATACTTTATTTTTGAGACTATTTTGAATGGTATTGTTCCCTCGATTTCTTTCTCAGTGTGTTTGTTGTTTGAATAAAGGAAGACCACTGATTTTTGTGTGTCATTTTTGTATCCTGATAACTTTGCTAAATGAATTTGTCAGCTGTAGGCATTCTTTGGTGAAGTTTTAAAGTTCTTTTATGGATAGAATCATATCATCTGCAAATAAGGATAGTTTGGCTTCTTCCTTTCATATTTATATTCCTCTTGCCTTATAGCTCTAGATAAGATTTCAAATAAATATAGAACAAGAATAGAAAGGGTAGATATCCTTGTCTTGTTCCTGACTTTAGTGGAAATGCTTTGAGTTTCTCTTTGTTTTGAATGATGTTGGTTGTGTGCTTACTATAAATTACCTTTATTATGTTGTGATATGTCCCTCATATCCCTAGTCTATCCAAGGGATTTTATCATAAAGGGATGTTGGATTTTGTCAAAGACCTTTTCTGAATCTAAGGAGATGATTACGTGGTTTTGTCCTTTAGTCTTGTTTATGTAGTGGATTGCATTTACTGATTTATATATGTTGAATCATCTCTGTATCTCTAGGATGGAGCCAACTTACCATGGTAGATAATATTTTTGTTGTGTTGTGTATTCAGCTTTCAAGTATGTCTACGTCTACAAGTATGTTTACATCTATGTCTACAAAATGTCTACATCTATGTAAATAAAGAATATTGGTCTATAATTTTCTTTTTCGTTGAGTCTATGTGGTTTTGATATCAGGGTAATAGCTTTGTAAAAATAATTAGGAAGTGTTCCTTCAGTTTCTATTTATAGAATAATTTGAAGTATTCAAGTGTTAGTTCTTCTTTGAAGTTTCTGGCATAAATCTGTGCTGGATCAGTATGGTCCTGAGCCTTGCTTACTTGGGAGATTTCTCATTTTTGCTTCTATTTCACTAGAGTTATGGGTCTTATTTTAATTGTTTATTTCATCCTGGGATTATGGGTCTTTTTAAATTGTTTATTTCATTTTGATTTAACTCTTATAGGTCAATAAATTAATTCATATTTTAAAAAGTTTTCCAGTTTGGTGGAATACAGATTTTTAGAGTAGGCCCTTACGATTCTTTGAATTTCTTTGGTGTCTGTTCTACTGTATTCTTTTTCATCTTCAATTTTTATTAATTTGAATACCCTCTTTCTGTGTGACTTTTGGTTAGTTTGACTAAAGATTTGTCAATCTCGTTGATCTTTTCAAAGAACTATATCTTTGTTTTATTAATTTTTGTATATTTTCTTGTTTGATTCATTGATTTCAGCCTGAGTTGATTCAATTTTCCCTTATATTCTTTTTAAAAATATTTTTAAAAAATGTTTTCTTCTAAATATTTTCTAAGTATACCATTAAGTTATTAATATGAATTTTCATCAGGTTTTTTATTGTTATTTTAGAAAAAAATATTTTTTGAGATGTTAGTATAATTACATTATTTCCCCCTTCCCATTCTTCCCTCTGAACCATCCTATATTATACCTCTCCTTTCTCTCTTTTAATTTCATGGTCTTTTGTTTGTTTGTTTGTTTGTTTGTTTGTTTTTTTGAGACAAGGTATCTCTGTGTAGCATTGGCTGTTCTGGAACTCACTCTGTAGACCAACCTGTTCTTGAACTCACAGAGATCCATTTGCCTCTGCCTTCTGAGTGCTGGGATTAAAGTCATGTACTACCACTGCCTGTCTGTCCTTACCTCTTTTTATCAATTGTTGTTATACACACACACACACACACACACACACACACACACACTCCTAAATATAACCTGCTCAATTCTTATAATGATACTTGTATGCATGTTTTCAGGACTGACCATTTGACAACAACAATACATATGCTAAAGGGATGCAGGAAAATCCATAAGGCCTCAGTCACACATAAAGAACTACAGGCAAGTAAGGAATGCTGAGAATGGGAGAAATAGTATTCCTCAGGAAAGAGCACGCCACTTGTTTATTTACTTTTTTGATGTAAGCACTTAGTGCTATGAACTTGCCTCTTAAAACTTCCTTTATTATTTCCCATAGGTTTGGATATGTCGTGTTTACATTTTCATTCAATTCTAAAATTTTGAAATTTCCTTAGTGATTTCTGTCTTGACCCAATTTTCATCAATAGTGAGGTGTTTAGCTTCCATGAGTTAGTGTACTTTCTACTGTTTGTGTACTTTCTATTGTTTCTATTGTTCTTGAAATCCAGTTTTAACCCATAGTGGTCAGATAGGATGTAAGATGCTATTTCAATTTTCATATATCTGTTGAAATTTGCTTTATGTTCTAACATGTGGTCTGTTTTAGAGAAAGTACATGGGCTGCTGAGTAGAAAATATATTCTTTAGTGTTTGTGGTGAAATATTATGTAGATATTCATTAGGTTCATTGAATTTAACTCTAGAATTTTTCTGTTTAGTTTTTGTCTGGATGACCTATTGCCAATTATGGCGTATAGGGTCAATATGTGATTTAAATGTAGTAGTGTTTCTTTGATGAATTTGGATATCATTGCATTTATTGCATAAATATATAGATTTTTGTAATATTCTATTGACAGACTTTTCCTTTAATGAATATGTTTAGTGTCCTTCCTTTGATCTGTTGGTTAGTTTTAGTTTGAAGTCTATTTTTTCAGATATTAAAGTAGTTATGCCTACTTGCCTCTTGGTTTCATTTGCTTGGAATACCTTTTCTCATCTTTTTACCCTAAGTTGTTGTCTGACCATAATGGTGATGTGTGTTTCTTGGGAACAGCCAAAAGATGAATTCTGTTTTCTAATCCAATCTGTTAGTCTGACTTTTTATTGGGGAATTGAGAGTTATAAATGAGCAATGCTTATTAGTTCCTATTATTTTGTTTCTGTTCTTGTTTTTACCTCTTTTGATGAACTGTTCTGTGATGATTTACTTCTCCTGTCTTCTTGGGCATCATTAACCTTCTCTTCAGACTAAAATTTTCCTTCTAGTGCTTTCTGTAGAGATGGATTGGTGGACATAAGTTGCTTAAATTTATTTTTATTTTGAAATGTTTTTCTATGTCAACTGTGATAGATATTTTTGCTGTGTATAGTACTCTGGGATGGCATCTGTGGTCTTTCAGAGCTTGTAGAACATATATATCCTTGCCCTTCTGGCTATCAGTCACCATTGAAAATTCAGATGTTATTCTAATGGACCTGCCTTTATATGTGACTTAATCTTTTACCCCCTTGCAGCCTTTTTAATATCCTTTCTTCTTTATATTTAGTTTTGATTATTATATGTTGTGGGGAGTTTCTTTTCTGGTCATGTATATTTATGTGGTACCTTATGGAACTGGCCAAACCTCGCATCATTGGTTGAGGGCACTAAGTCGCTGTTTGCTTTTGGAGTAAACAGAGCATGGCCCCTCCCCTCTGCGTTGAATAGACCAGGTTTCCACTCAGTCCCAGCCCCCTCAAGAAGGCCATCTGCCATTGGCAGAATTGCATACCTGTCTTAAGCCTATGCATTCCCCCACCCCTGTACCCCAATAAATATGCCCGAGTCCTTGCATCAAATGACTTTAGCCACCACTGCCTGGCAGTCCCGGAAGTTTTTAATTCCATTGACTCTTAGTCCACGACCAAGATTCTGGCCGTGACCGTCAGACTCACACCCCCTCCCTCAGTCTTCCTTCCAGCCGTTCACTGCAATAGCCCGGTCATGTGGCTGGTGTGAGGGCTACTTCAGGTAAGAGGGTAACGAGGTCCACAGCAGACAGAGGGGGGGCATCAAACTGATATATTTAGTGTTCTGAATGCCTCTTGCACCTTGATAGGCATCTCTGTCTTTAAATTGGGGGATTTTTCTTCTATGATGTTGTTAAAAATATTTCTTATGCTTTTGACCCAGCATTCCCACTATTTATAGGATTATTCTTTTCATAGTATCCCAGATTTCCTGGATGTTTCGTGCCTGGAATTTTTTAGATATAACATTTCCTTTGACTGAACTATCTATCCATTACTTCCTTTTCTTTAAGATGAAAAATTTCCTCTTCTTTTTCTTTTAATTGTTTATGAGGCTTATCTCTGAGCCTTTTGTTTGTTTTCCTGAAATTTTTTTCAGTTTGGCTTTTTTTAGTGATTCTATTTCTTTGTTATATTCTATGTCCATAAATTGAATTGTTTTCCTTATTTTATTCAATTGTTAGATTTTGTTTTCATGGTGAGGCATTTGTTCATATCCTCTTTGAGGTCCTTGAAGATATTCATAATTGCTATTTTGTTTGAAATCCTTTTCTTATTCTTTGATACATTTCTTTCCTTTGGACCTATTACAATACTGTTGCTGGCTTCTAGAGGAGACATATTGTCTTTGGCTGCTCATGTTTGTATTTTTATGATAGGATATAGTGTTTCTTAGTATGGCTATCTATTCTTGCTTGCATTGTATGGGTGTTCAGTTCTTTGGTTGCTTTTTCCCCAGTGATTGGTGAGATGGGTGATAGTCTAGATGGCAAGGGATGACTCTGGAGTTCCCTTAAGTAGGACCTAGAATTATAGCTCCACATAGGGTGGCAGAGGCAGAACCAAGGATAAGCTGGGTCCAGCCACAGATGATTGGTAATTCAAAGAAAATGGAGATGGGTTAGGAGAGGGGCTGAGGTGTTCAGCTGTGGCCAGACTAGGATACCTCTAGAGAGAACAAAATGGAGGAGGGAAAGGAGGGCAAGTAGCTTACCCTGGGTACCAACTGAATGTGGAGTTTGCAGGGTCCCTGGTAGAGGCCAGTTCTGTGGGTTGTTGAGGAGGGATCACAAAGGAATGGAGGTGGGCTGAGATGAATGGCTGAGAAAGGTGATTAGGAAGAACGTGGGGACTCTGGGTCCACACCATGAGGCTGAGTCCCAAGAGGATGGAATTGAGCCTGCTGTAGTTGTTTTACTTTGAAAGTTGATAATAATGGTCTCATGACATTAGTTAATACAATCTGTCTTTCTCATATTGTTTAAGAACAGCAACAGTGCCCTGATCCTGAGTCCCAGAGACCAACATGGGCAGACTGCCCCTGCCCTGGTACAAGCAGAGCAAACCAGACAGCCACCAGAGAATAGGTAAGAAGTCTGCTCAGTGACCCCTTCTACTATACCTGTTCAGTCCTGCAGCAAAGCCCAGAATCACCTCTATCTTTCCACTCCCTACCCTTTCCAGCCACTGTTTCTGAGTTCTAAAGACCAGCTCGGGCAAACAGCCCCAGTCCTGGCATAGACAGAACAAGCCAGCTTGAGGAGATCAGGTAGGAATCCTGCTTGCTGACCCCTTCCACTACACCTTCCCTATCTGGCCTCAAAGCTCTAAACCACCTCCATCTTACCACCCCTTCCAACCATTGATTCTGAGGCCCAGAGACAACTCACGCACATAGCCCCTGCCTGGCACAGACCACACAACCCACCCAGGAGAGAAGGTAGGCAGACCCTGCTCCAGAGCAGGCCACACAAGCCAGCCAGAAGAACACTCTCTAAGACATAGGCCCTAACTCAGAAGTAGACTCCCTGCTGGACCAAATGGCTAACTGGCCACCAGAGTTCCAGTACCCACCTTGGGCAGAAATCCTCTGCTCAACAAGAGGCCACAAAACATAGAAGACCAGAGAGGATAAAGAAACCAAGAAATGAAACACTTATCCAATAAAGACAAACCTAGGAATTTGGGCACCTAAACCTATACTCACTCCAAACTAAGATGCCTAAACACCAGTGTAAGAATACAGCTAACAACAACCAGAGCAATATGTCACCTCTAGAGCCCAAATACCCTACTACAATAAGCCCTGGACACTCTGACACAACTGAAGTACAAGAAAATGATCTTAAAGCCAACTTTATGAAGATAATAGAGGCCTTTTTAAAAGGAAATGAATAAGTCCCTCAAAGAAATAAGTGAGAAGGCAAACAAACAATAGGAGGAAATGGGTAAATGCATTAAAGAAACCCAGGAAAACACAAGCAAACAATTAGAAGAAATGAATAAATCCCTTAAAGAAAGTCAGGAGCAAACAAGCAAACAATTGAAGGAAATGAACAAAACTGTTCAAGACCTGAAAATTGAAACAGAAGTCATAAAGAAAACACAAACTGAAGGAATTCTGGGAGTGAAAAACCTAGAAAAGTGAACAGGAACTACAGAGGCAAGCTACAGCAGTAGAATACAAGAGATAGGAGAGAAAATCTCAGGAGTTGAGGATACTATAGAAGAAATAGACACAAAGTAAAAGAAAACATCAAATCCAAAAAACAACTAACACAAAACATCCAGGAAATCTGGGACACCATGAAAAGACTAAACCTAAGAATAATAGGAGTAGAGGAAGGAGAAGAATCCCAGTTCAAAAGCCCAGAAAATGTTTTCGATAAAATCATAGAAAAAAAATTTCCAAACCTAAAGCAGCAGATCCCAATAAAAAGGTACAAGAAACTTACAGAACACCAAATAGAATAAACCAGGAAAATTTCCCCCACCACATAATAATCAAAACACTAAACCTACAAAAGAATAAACATACAAAAAGAATACAAAAGAAAGAATACTAAAAGCATATACAAAAAAATAGCAAGTAACATGTAAAGGCAACCAAATTAGAATTACACCTGACTCCTCACAGGAGACTCTAAAAGCCGTGAGGGCATGGATTAATGTGCCGCAGACTCTAAGGGAACACACATACCAGCCCAGACTTCTATACTCTGCAAAACTTTCCATCACCATAGATGGAGAAAAACAAAATATTCCATGATAAATCCAAATTCAAACAATATCTATCTACAAATCTAGCCCTACAGAGCGTACTAGAAGGAAAACTCCAACCCAACGAGCTTAACTACATTCATGAAAGCACAGGAAATACATAGCTGCACACCACCAAAAGCAAGCAGAAAGAACACACACACACACACACATACACACACACACACAGACACACACCCCTATACTAACAACAGCTACAAAATAACAGGATCTAACAATTATTGGTCTTTGATATCTCTCAACATCAGTGGACTCATTTCCCCAATGAAAAGACACAGACTAACAGAATGAATGTGAAAACAGATCCTTCTGCTGCATACAAGAAACATACCTTAATATCAAACATAAACATTACCTCAGAGTAAAGGTTGGGAAAAGATTTTCCAAGCAATGGACTCAAGAAGCAAGTGGGTGTAGCCATTCTAAAATCTAAGAAAATAGACTTCAAACTCAAATTAGTCAAAAGAGACAGGGAAGGGTACTTCAAACTTATCAAAAGGAAAAATTCACCAAGATTTCAGTTCTTAATATCTATGCCCCCAACACAAGGGCTCCCACATTTGTAAAAGTAACATTGCTAAAGATTAAAATGCACATTGACTCACACACATTGATAGTGGGAGACTTCTTACCCCACTCTCACCAATGGACAGGTCATCCAGACAAAAACTAAACAGAGAAATTCTAGAGCTAACGGATGCTATAACCCAAATGGGCCTAACAGATATCTACAGAACATTTTACCCATACACAAAAGAATATACATTCTTCTCACCACCTCATGGAACCTTCTCCAATTTCACAGAATTTTTACAGAAATTTCTCCAAAATTGACCACATACTTGGATACAAAGCAAGTCTTGATACAAGAAAATTGAAATAGCTCCTGTATCCTATTAGACCACCATGGATTAAAGCTGTATTTCAACATCAGTAACAACAGAAGAGCCACAAATTCATGGAAATTGAACAACTCTTTACTGAATGATGACTGGGTCAAGACAGAAATAAAGAAAGAATTTAAAGACTTTCTAGAATTTAATGAAAATGAATCCACAAAATACCCAAACTTATGGGACACAATGAAAGCTGTGCTAAGAAGAAAATTCATTGCACAAAGGACTTACCAATAAAGAATGGAGTGATCACATACTAGCAAATGAACAACACAATTGAAAACCTTAGAACAAAATGAAGCAAGCATACCTAAGAGAAGTGGATGGCAAGAAATAACCAAACTGAGGGTTAAAATCAATAGAATCAAGGAGAACAATTTAAAGAATCAATGAAATAAAGAGCTAGTTCTTTGAGAAAATCAACAAAATAGAAAAGCCACTAGACAAACTAAGAGACACAGAAAGAATATCCAAATCAACAAAATCAGAAATGAAAAAGGGGATAAAACCACATACACCAAGGAAATCCAAAGAATCATTAGGCCAAACTTTAAAAACCTACACTCCACAAAATTGGAAAATCTAAAATAAATGGATAATTTTTCTCAATGCATACCACCTACTAAAGTTAAATAAATATCAGATAATCAACTTAAACAGACTTATAATCTCCAAGGAAATAGAAGGTGCCATTAAAAGACTCCCAACCAAAAATAAATAAATAAATAAAAATAAAAGCTCAGAACCAGATGGTTTTAGTGCAGAATTCTATCAGACATTCAAAGAAGAATTAACACTAATACACCTCAAATTATTTCACAAAATAGAAGCAGAAGGAATGCTGCCAACTCATTCTATGAGGCCACAGTCATCTGATACCCAAACCATACAAAGCTTCAACAAAGGAAGAGAATTACAGACCAGTTTCCCTCATGAACTTCGATGCAAAAACACTCAATAAAATACTCACAAACTGAATCAAAAACACATCAGAATGATCATTCACCATAGCCAAGTAAGCTTCATCCCAGAGATGCAGGTATGGTTCAACATACCATATAAACAAATTGAAAGAAAAAAACTACTAGATGCCCAGAAAGTTTTTGACAAAATCCAACATGCCTTCATGATAAAAAGTCTTAGAGAGACTAGGGATACAAGGGACATATCTAAACATAATAAAGGCAATTTACAACAAGCCCACTGCCAACATAAAATTAAATGGAGAGAAACCCAAAGCAATTCCACTAAAATTAGGAACAAGACAAGATTGTCCTCTCTCTCCATATCTATTCAACATAGTACTTGAAGTTCTAGCTAGAACAATAAAACAACTGTAGGAGATCAAGGGGATACCAATTGGAAAGGAAGAAGTCAAAGTAGCCTTATATGCAGATGATATGATAGTATATATAAGTGACCTCAAAAACTTGACCAGGGAACTCCTACAGCTGATAAACAACTTCAGTGAAGTGGCTGGCTACAGGATCAACTCATAAATAATCAGTAACCCTCCTATATACAAATGACAAATGGACTGTGAAAGAAATCAGGGAAACAACGCCCTTCACAATAGCCATAAACAACATAAAATATCTTGGGGTGACTCTAACCAAGCAAATGAAGGACTTGTTTGACAAAAACTTTAAGTCTTTGAAGAAAGAAATTGAAGAAGATATCAGAATATGGAAAGATCTCCCATTCTCTTTGATTGGTAGGATTAACATAGTAAAGATGGCCATATTACAACAAGCAATCTGCAGATTCAATGCAATCCCTATCAAAATCCCAACACCATTCTTTACGAACCATGAAAGGGAACTACTTGACTTCATATGGAAAAACAAAAACCCAGGATAGCTAAAGTATTCCTGAAAAATAAAAGAATTTCCAGAGGTATCACCATTCCTGATCTCAAGTTGTACCACAGAGGTTCATGGTATTGCATAAAAACAGACATGTTGATCAATGGAACTTTACTGTGACCCAGACAGAAATCCACACACTTATGGACACCTGATCTTCAATAAAGAAGCCAGAAATACACACTGGAAAAAAGATAGCATCTTCAACCAATGGTGCTGGACAAACTGGATATCTGTATGTAGAAGAATGCAAATAGACCCATATTTATCACCCTGCACAAAACTCAATTCCAAGTAGATCAAAGACCTCAACATAAAACTAGATATATTGAACCTGATAGAAGAGAAAGTGGGGAATAGCCTTGAATACATTGACACATGAGACAACTTCCTGAATAGAACACAGATGGCTTGGCCACTAAGATCAACAATTAACAAATGGGACCTCATGAAACTGAAAGATTCTGTAAGGTAAAAGATACTGTCAATAAGACAAAGTGGCAGCCCACAGAATGGGAAAAGATTTTCACCAACTCCACTTCTGATAGAGGGCTAATATCTAAAATATATAAAGAACTGAAGAAAATAAACATCAACAAAAAATAACCCAAACAAAAACTGGGGTGCAGATCAAAACAAAGAATTCTCAAAAGAGGAATCTCAAATGGCTGAGAAATACTTAAAGAAATGTTCAACATCCTTAGCCATCCGAGAAATGCAAATCAAAACCACTTTGAGATTCCATCTTACACCTGTCAGAATGACTAAGATCAATAACTCAAATAGCAGGTCATCATGCTGGTGAGGATGTGGAGCAAGAGGAATACTCCTTCATTGCTGGTGGAAATGTGAACTTGTAAAGCCATTATAGAAATCAATAAGGTGATTCCTCAGGGAATTGAAGCTGGACCTACCTCAAGACCCAGGTATTTCACTCCTGGGCATATACCCAAAGGAGGTTCCATCCTACCAGAAGGACAACAACATTAGCTGGGCGGTGGTGGCTCACACCTTTAATCCCAGCACTTGGGAGGAAGAAGGTGGATCTCTGTGAGTTTGAGGCCAGCCTGGTCTACAAAGTGAGTTCCAGGACAACCAGAGCTTCAATAAAGAATCCCCATACATGGATGTATGTGCTGGGGCCAAAGAATATTAGATATCCTTCTCTTTTTGCTTTTGGTTCTGATCTGAACTCAGGTCCTTGTGTTTGTGCAGTTAGCACTCTTATCCATTGAGCCATCTCCCCAGTCCTTAATACTTCTTCTTTACCCACAGGCTTATTCATTCTTTAGAGCTCTTAATTCTGTGAGTAGTCCTATAACTATCTTAGAAGTGATGAAGATATTATAAAGAGACACTTGTCCCCCTCCCTTTGACTATCAGACTATTGAAACAATAGATCCCAAGACATTGACCCTCCCCATCTAAATCTCATGCAGGGAGAAAAGCTAGGATTCTTGTGTAAGCCAGAGGGGACTTCTGTCCTCCAGAACTGTTGATTAAGCTACCCAGTCAGTGTTGTCATCAATTTACTACATCAATCTAGAAAATTGAGAAGCTTTATTCTGCTTCACCCCAAAATTGATTCCCACATTAATTTTTGTCAATGCTACCTGTTGAATATCTTACAAATAAGTTCATCCTCTCCTTTGGCATTTATTCATTCATTCACCCATCCACTCAAATGCTTATTTGAAACTTGGTATCCATCAGAGAGTTAGGTGCTAGCTACTGAAGTCTAAGCTAACAGCATCTCTTATCTCTTGAAGACTCATTTTTCTCTCTGGCCTCAAGTCACTTAACTCCTAGTTTGTAGCTTAAGGAAGGAAATGAATGGTACTTCTGCTGTGCCCTGCCATTTGTAGTAATATTAAAGTCCCAGAAAACCTGAGTATAACCTCAGCTTTTTGGAAAAATTTCCTTTCTTAACAGTGCACCTGATGAAGAAAATTATATTTTCTCTTGCCTTTTCCTGATGTGAGATTCAAGAGGAATGGGAAAAAGCAACCAACTTTGCATTTCCTCTGTAACAGACTAAGAATCCAATCAAAATTGGGCCTTGTGAATGGAAATATGATTAAGGTTGGGAGACAGGAAGGATAATGAAGTCTGCTAATAGATACAGCAGGAAGGGTGGATCACCTTTGGCGAAAGGAGAATCAAAACACTGATGTGTGTGGGGAAATGCAGTAAAGTTTTCACAGGAAATTTCAATGTTGTTTTCTCTTTAGTTTATACTGATTTAAAAGTGTCATCACATGAAATTTGAGGATATAAACTCCTGAGCCTAAGTGACATATTATTTCTTATATATCTTTAGATGAAAAAGGCAGTCATTTATGAAAACAAATCTTTCTCTTTGTGTTTGTGATTTGTTTCTAAACTTGAAAAATGAGTTAATATTTAACAACGTTTATTATGTTATTGACCACTGTAATTTACAACTTGTTTCCTTTAATCCTCACAATGAAGATGATCCTGTGAGTTAGGGTCTATTTTTACTCTTGTTTTGCAGTTGAAGGAAGTACTGCACAAAGAGACTGGATTTTTCAAAAACACTCAATTAGTGAAGAATTAATGACAGATATACTGCTCTCACTTAGCAAATCTAGGAATGTTTTATCCATTCATAATCTTGAATAATCATCTAATAGTCTTCTTGGATTGTTATACTACATAGTCATTGTAATAATTCCAAGATTGAAGTTTGAAAATAGTGCAACAATTTGGGGAAGAGTAGAATATCTTCCCTCTTATACACATTACAAATTTTTTGACAAAAATATTGAATTCAAAATTTTGACCCAAATGTTTGATTCCACAATTGTTTTCACAAATATACTACAGTATAATTTTAGAGTGCTTGGTAGAGAAATCAACAATGAACAGAAAACCAATAAGATGAGCCTGGTATTTAGTTAAAAGGTCATTTTTTTCACTGTTTACATGGAGCATATTAGGAACATAATATGGCTTCTTAATTGTGGCAAGAAAGTGCTTAATCTTTTCTAGGAATCTCGTTAACATGTGGCAAAAAGTTATGGTAGAGTTTTTAAATTACACCAACAGATTCATTTCATTTTTAAACTTAATCATTAGCTTTTTTCTGTTTTTGCCATTTATGTCTTCTCCTTGTATTTTCCTAGAGAACTGTGGAATATATGTCTGAGCAAAGCAAAACAAGAATCCTGGACCAAATATAACTCAAGGCTCTTCCAGAAAATTTGTTATTTGTATCACTGCCATTAGAAAATATTATACCTAAAGCATTCCAATTGATAAAATTCTGGAAGTTTTTACTAAAATATTCACACAGTTGAAAACAATTGAATAAAATTAGATGTAGATCTTTAAAGAATCAAAATTCTAACTCTGACTCGTTAGTTGTATGACTTTGGACAAAGATACTTAGATACTCCTTGTTTTTGTTTCTCTATTTATAAAAGAAAGCTAACAAGAAACCTCTCAGTACATTTCCTGTCATATTCTGAGTACTCAATAAGTTAGTAAGTTAAAAGATTTTTTTCATTCAATATTTGCTCATCCAATATGTGTTCAGATTACCACCTAAATGTGGTAAAGAACTCTATGAAGATAAACACATACATAGGTGCCAACAATTGACTTGAGAAATATGATTGAACTGAGAGAGCAGTTTAGCTAAAAGGAACACTAGTTTCCCTATGGAGAAGCATTACCACTTGTTGGAATTGGTAGATATAAATGGTAAGTTAAAAATTCAGAACATTTATATATTAATTGAGCAGTCAGTGTATTTTGCTACAATCCAGAGATAAGAGAAGTAGTTAATCAAACACTTATTTGGATTACCTTACTGTGCAAGAATTCAAGAGTTTCTTTGCTATAATTAAGAAAACACAGCATGATAACTTTGATGAATATTTGTGACAAGTTATTAACTGAAATAGTTGTAAGAATATTACTTTTTCCAATAGGTATTTAACTTAACATTTGATAAGCGTGTCTCTGTAAGCCACTAAGAGGCTATGTAGTTTTAGAAATGTCACTGAAACCTCATTGTATCAGTATATCTACCTAGAAATGATTAGTAAAATATTACTGTAATATTGTAATAACTTACATTTTTATTGTTTGAGAATTTCATACATTCACACAATGTTTTGACCAAATCTACCCTTATCTCTAAATGGAACATCTATAAGTTAAAATTGTTAATAAAATATTAATTGCTACCATTATCACTACTATTGATGTTGATACTAGGAGTACTACTACTAATAACCTGTGTCCTAAGTTGATGTTAACATAAATGAAGCAATGCATATAAAGAGTTTCAGAGTATTTATAAAGGGGTCTGGTACCATATGAGTTCGATTTTATTATTATTAATTATATTGTTCTGAATATTTCCATTAGCCAATTAAAATAAGTGGAAAAACTAAACAGTTAATATAAGCAAGGACTTAGGAAACTTTAATTTCTACCTGAAATAACCCTTACAATTTTTTTTACTATGATCTAATTTGGAAATACTTATTTCTTTCTCTTACTTTAGGGGTTTTCCAAAGCACTTTTCTAAAAAACAAAAAAAAGACATTTTGAAAAAAATTCCAATGCAGACCAAAAAGAGGAAGCAATGCATTATCACATGTCTACTTCTCGTATAACAGGCACAGACTGCTGGCTGTTGTTTCCCACAGTGCCCGGTGACCCTGCTATGATGTTTGTCCATTATGGAAGAATTTTAGAAATTTCTCTCTGGGCTATGTGGATATAGAGTTCTCAAATCATTATTGGCCTGTTCCTCTACACTCATTCAGGTCTTTTAAA
Organism: Cricetomys ansorgei; assembly: GCA_026225945.1. Lineage (NCBI taxonomy): Eukaryota > Metazoa > Chordata > Mammalia > Rodentia > Nesomyidae > Cricetomys > Cricetomys ansorgei. The sequence continues at coordinate 1,889,031 of JAMJFZ010003921.1, forward strand.
ACCTATTTCATAAAATACAGTAAGAACTAGAGAAGATTTTAAATTTCTTCATTGTATAGATAGAGAAACAAAGGCCTGGAGGGAGGAATGCAGTATTTACAAGGAAAATAATTAAAAATATAATTTAATTTCTCTGACACCAACCAGTCTAGTACTCTCTATTATCATTCTTTTTTTTAGATGAGATCTATTTTTCTATTATCACACAAGAGCAGCCAATAATGCAGACATTCCTCCAGGACTTAAGGTAGGAAAATAATTATAAAATACATTCCTACTTGTAGCTTAAGTTTTGAGGTTCTTTTAGAAGTTGAGGTCCAGCATCAAGAAATAATACAATCTATATACTGTTTTACAGCTGGAAAACTTACCTTCACAAAAAGCTCAATTTCAGGGTCTGCTTGGGTGTTCGGCCTTAAGCTTGCCATCTTCTGTTTTACTGTTGGTTGTCAACTCTTTGCCTCTTTGTGAAGCGACAATACTCTGGACTCTTCTTTCAATTATTTCCAGAATCTCTTGCAACACTGATGTTTTGAGAGTCAGATCTGGGGCTAGTCTTTCCTCTCAAAGGTTAGGATGCAGAAAGTTCTACATACTAAAAGCAGCTCTTGAATTTGTTTTCCTTCTTCCTCTTGACCTAGCATTTCAGTCAAGGAGAAGGAGGAGAATGTGTATAAACTGGCTGGCTAGAAGGGTGGGGGTATTTCCAGAGAAGCTTCAATGCAATGAGTCAGCAGTGGAAACATACACAACACACACACACACACACGGAGGGAGACAGGGAAGGGAAGATTCAGTTCTGGTATATACATAACAAGCTGACCAGATGTTCTCTAGAGCTTCCTTTTGAGCCCTGGGCTCCATGCCCAGGAAAGGACCTCCCATTGCTGCTCCTGTAACCTGACAGCTTTTCCAGGAAAAGGGCCGGAAATGACTTGAATTTTTACCACTGTAAAGGATGTTTATCCAATGAAAATGTTTTAAATGGGATTAAAAAGTTGTACTTCATCAAATGCTTCCACCCCTATTTCTATGCTCATGTTGCTAAATTTCTGTTCCTGGTTGTAAATTTCACTTCTCTTGTATAATCTGGAAATGTTCACGATAGTGGCAGAGTCTGATAACTTCTACCATGCCATGCATTTATTTCTCCTAGTTCTTTCTTGGAAATACAGACTGGGGCAAATAGTTCACTTGCTTGACTTAGTGTCTGTCTCATGAGTCTCACAGGTACTACTCTGGCCCTACTTGTCAACTCTGAGAATGGCAGCAAAATATCCATTCAGTGTCTATGCTGTTTCTGGTAGCTGTGTTTTCTGCCTTTCAGATCTGGGGGCTGAGGACTAAACTCCTGGATCAATAAACCTCTTTGCTCAATCAGAGATCCACCATTTGACCCCCACTATGACCTTTTCTACAACACAGGCACCCCTCATGCTTATCTGAACTGTACATAAACCTTCTGTTGTCCCATGTAAAGACTAACAGCAATGAGAGACTCTGGGGAAAACCTAGCCTATACCACACCTTCAGGTTTTAGGCAAGGAGTGGGTGGTAATGAAGGAGATGTTCTTCTGAGTAAGAAAAGAAATTGAAGGCTTCTCAGATGGTCGCAGGGGGATTGTGATGAGTGTCTGATAAATTTCCTTGACAATGACTTTAGGCTTTGTCATTTGGCAGGGCCCAGTGGTGACTGCTTTGTTAGCCACATTTATTGTTGTATGTTTTAATTAGGATTCCTACTGCTGTGATATAATGCCATGACCAAAAGCAACTTGGAGAAGAAAGGGTTTATTTAATCTTAAAATTTGTAGTCCATCATCTGAGGAAGTAAGTACAGGAACTCAAGGCAGGAACCTGGAGCAGGAAGTGAAACAGAGGCTTGAGAAATGCTGCTTACTGGTTTGCTCCCATAGCTTGCTCAGCTTGCTTTACATTACCACCCAGGACCACTTGCCCAGGAGTGGCACCTGTAGAAGAATAGGCCTGTGTGAAACCTAGGAAGTGTCTATAGTCCAGGGTTCTATGTGAAGGGATCACATTTGTGGTAGAAAGAATGTTAGAATGTTAGGAATGTTGGCGTACATCTTTTATCCCAGTATTCAGAAGACAGTGGTAGTCCAATCCCTAAGACAGAAACAGAGTGTAGAAGCTGACAGGAAGTAGAGCTCAGAAAGAGTCAGTGTCACGCAAGAAGTGACATCTGAGATGAGTCAGTGAAAGACAGGCAAGTGACTAATCATAGATTTAGCAGAGTGATTCAGAGAAAGAACACACCCAACTCTCATAATAGAAAGCCAGTCTCTCAGTTCAGAGCAGTCAGTTACAGTCAGTTAGTACAGCAGAAAGTATGAGGCAAGCAGTCTGAAGCAGGCAGACTGAGAGACAAGACACAGAGACAATGAAGTGGTCTGAATGAGGGACAGAGAGGCTGATTGAGGCTGATGGAGCAATGAGAGCTCAGGGAGAGACACAGACACAGAGGCAACTTGGCAGAAGTATGAGTGAATCAGTTTGAGGCAGAGCAGAGCAGTTCAGTCTGAGGCAGAGAGTCTGCCAGAGTCAGAAGAGTTTGATCAGAAGCAGTGAGCAGGCTCAGAAGGTCAGTTTGAACCAGTCAGCTTGGAGAAGAGTTTGAGATAGAATAGCAAATGAGTTGAATCAGATGAATCAGAGTTCAGAAGGAGCTAGTCAGAGTGTCTCAGTCAGCAGTAAGTCACAGAGATTAATTGGATTGTATGGAGTCTGAAGCCTTCCAGTTCTAGGCTTAAGATTAGATTGTACGGAGGCTGAAATGTGCCAGGGCTCCAGGACTAGAACTGGTGATTGAATTAGACAAAGAATAAAAATCATTTTGCCCCAACTAATGTCTACATCTGGCATGAATCTATGGGTACAGGCACCACCCACAATAGGCTGGGTTGTCCCACATTAATTATAGTTAAGAAAATGCCCCACGGGCTTATCTACAGGCCAATATAATAGGGGTATTTTCTGAACTGAGGATCCCTCTTCTGAGATGATTCTAGCTTATTAACAGCACAACAACCAGGACACTATATTAATTTATTTTCCTTCATTTATCATATTCTGCTTAATTGTGAATGTCTATTCTGTGTCAGGAAGCCAGACCATTCACTGCCCTTGGAAACATAAAAATGCAACACAGGAGGGAGACAGGAATTGGACTTTAAATATTATGTGCAGTATGAGGTATCCTCACCCTTTTCCTTCATCTGTTTCTTTTCTTTCCTTCCTTCCTTCCTTCCTTCCTTCCTTCCTTCCTTCCTTCCTTCCTTCCTTCCTTCCTTTCTTAGTTTTTCAAGACAGAGTTTCTCTGTTGTAACCCTGACTGTCCTGGAACTCACTCTGTAGACCAGGCTGACCTCAAACTTACAGAGATTCTCCTGCTTCTGTCTCCCAAGTGCTAGAATTAAAGGTGTGCACCACCACTGCCCCTCTATCATCTGTTTCTAACCAGCAAAGAGTCTTGTCAATTCCATATCATGAATATTTTAAAAATACATCCATTCCTCTTCCACCCTCTCCAGATTTCAATCCAACAAAATTCTTAAAGTTTGACCGGAGTACATTAGATTCATAGATACTTATGTCACACTGAAACCCTTTATTTTATACAATTAATACATCCTAAATTAATACATCTTAAAACGTTTTAAAATACCAAATTTGATTACCTTGAGTTCTAAGAGGAAATTTGTTATCCTTAACTGCCATCACCACTGCCACCAACCACTATCACAACAATCAGACAATCTAATAAGTTCCACATGGTGCTTAATAAATTCCCAAACAGATGAACTGGCTCCTTTTTTTTCTTTTGCTTCCTAAGACATACATACATTTATTTATTTATTTATTTATCTATTTATTTATTTATTTATTTATTCATTCATTCATTCATTCATTCATTTTGTGGTGTCTTTTACACACTAAAATTGGCCTGATTTCAATGGACACATGGGATATTTTAAATAAATCTATAAAGTATGCAATCATCACTACAATCCATCATTAGACATTTTCACCTCCTAAATGACTCTCCTTTGCCTATTTGTAGTCCATTCTTATTACTACCCACAGCAATGGCAATCCCTTATCTACTTTCTGTCTCCATGGATTTAACTGTCTTAGATGTTTCATATAAATGGAATCACACAATATGTGGCTTTTTGTGCTGAGCATAGGTTCTTATACTTTTGTTTCCAAGGGTCATTAATGTTGTAGCATGAATTAGTAATCAATCTATTTTAATTCTTGAATACTATTTGATTGTGTGAATAAGAACACCATTTGTTATCGTTCATTAATACATTAGGTAACAGACATGAATTATTTCCATCTCGTGGTTTTTGTGAATAAGAATATAGTGAACATATGTTTACATGTTTTATAGTAGACATATGTTTTTATTTCCTTAGGTAAATATCTAGAAGTAGTTCTACTGGGACTTATGATACTTCTGTGTTTAACTCATGGAGAAATGAGCAAACTGATATTGTTAGTGATAGCATCAAATTACATTTCCAACAACACTGGGATTCTAAATTATCTACATCTTCAACAAAACATGCTTTTGTTGTTTGCTTTGCTTTTTTTTGGCTTATAATATTAATCTTAATGGGTGAAGTGTCATCTTATGATAATTTTGTGTCTTTCTAATGTTTAATTTAGTATCCTTTCTTGTGCTTGCTGGTTATTTGTATATTTGATTTGAGGTGCTATCTGTGAAAGTACTTTAGTAATTGTAAATTGTGTACTTTTCTTTTTGTTATTGAGCTGTAAAGGTCTTCTGTGTACTATACCTTGTCACAAATATGGTTTGCATATATTTTCAATAAGTTCATAGCATGCATATGTGAACCTGTGTTTGTGTAGGTGTGCATGAGTAAGGAGAACAGGGAGAATGTCAGGAGTCCTCCCCTATCACATTCCACTTTATATCCTTGGGAAAGAGTCTTTTCCTGACCTTACAAGTTGCCAATTCTCATCCCAGCTTGGTTTCCCCTGTAAGTCTCCTGTCCCTACTCAGTGCAAGGGTTATACGTATGTGCAACTATGTCCAATATTTCACATGAATGCTGCAGGGTCTGAACTCAGGTCCTCACACTTGCACAGCAAGTGCACCTGTTCATTGAGACAAATCCTCAGCCTCTGTAGCTTAGCTTTTAATTTTATTAATGAGATCTTTTGAAAGGCAAATATTTTAAATTTTGATTAAAATTAGTCATTTTTTCCTTTTAAAAAAGATTTATTTATTTTATGTATTTGAATGTTTTGCTTGCATGTATGTGTACCGTAAATCCCACTGGTTGAGAGTAAGACATCACTATGGTTGAGCTAAATTTGAAGCAAACTTTAATTAAATTAACTAAATACTGATCAGGAGGATGGACTCTGACCAGAACCATTCTGAGGTTCCCCACTTCCAGGTTCCCAAGAAATGGCCAAGTCACATGGAACAGACGCTTATAAAGGTAAAACCCACTAGGTCCAATCAGGTGAAAAGCATATATACTGATGTACTTCCTGTCTGGGGACTTACCATCTACAAATGATTAAGTATATCCAGTGCATTTGGAGCACATCCAATGAAATTGGATTAACCAAATGGAATCTACAGAGCCCTTACCCAACATTCCAGGAGGTTATTTGTCCTTGGGAAAGTGGAATTGCAGGATTATGTCTTTTTGTATCTCACATGAACAGCCCCATCCAGCATTCCATGAAGCTATCTGTCTATTTGTTTTATACATATCTTAGGCGTAGTAATTAAAACTTAAAACATAACTTCTGTTCTTACAATACCATGTGCATATATGAAAGTAAGATGAAGGTGTTGGGTCACCTGGAACTGGAGTTACAGATAGTTGTGAGCCAACATGTGGATGCTGTGAATTGAACTCAGGTCCTTTGCAACAGCAACCAGTGCTCTTAACCAATGAGCCATCTCTCCAGCTCTCATTTTTTCCTTTTATGTACATTTTGAATGTGTTTTAATAACTTTTTATCTAACCCAACATCATGAAGAGTTTGCTTTCTACTAAAATTGTAAGTTCTTTGTGTTACATTTAAATATTTGATTCTAAGTTATTATTTTTCTGTATGTGGTGTGAGGTAATGTCAAATTCATCTCCCCCAACCTCAATTTCCAAGGCCATTTATTGAAAATAATTTTGGATTCAAAAATCTTTGTTGAAAATAAATTATTCATGTAAGTCTTAACTTCTGAGGATTTTCAAGTATATTTTCTTTGGTACAAGTTGACAATTATATTACATTAAGTTTTTAAGTCAGAAGGTTCTCTCATTGAATCTATTTATTGATTTTAATAATATGGCCTTTTAAAAATATTAATTAGGTTAAATCATGAACACAGGAAGTCTTCTATTTTCTAGTATTTTCTACCGTTTCTGTCTCCAATTCTTTAATTTTATTGTAGAAGTCTTAAATATATTTGATTGAGGTTATTTCTAGCTACTCTTTTTGAGTCCACAGTGAATGGAATTATTTTCTTAACTTCTTTTCTATAGATTTTCTATCCCACTGTTTTGCTGAATTTCTTTTTAGTGATTTTTAAGATCCTTAAATATATGATCATATCACTTGCATAAATAGGTCCTTTGACTGCTTCCTTTACCAATTTTATGAATTTTCTTTCTTTCTCTTGATCTATTGTTCTGGCTAAAATTTCAATGACTGTATTAAATAACAGAGGTGAGAGGACATTCTTATCTCATTTCTAATTTTAGAGAAAATATTTTTAGTTTTTTCCATCTATCATAATGTTGGCTATAAGTTTTTCATAGTCTTTATTATCTTGTGGCATGTTCCTTATATTCCTAATTTGTGGAGACTATTTATCATGAAGAATATTAGAGTTTGTCAAAGGCTCTTTCTACATCTACTGAGATCGTTATGTGATTTTTGACCTGGATTCTATGTATGCACTGTAATATACTTATTGGTTTGTATATGTTGGATCATCTTTGCATCTCTGGAATGGAACCAATTTGATCATAGTATATGCTTCTGTTCATATGTGTGTGGTTGAATTTGTGTTGCAAGTGTTTTGTTGAAGACTTTTGACTCTAGATCCTTCAAAGGAAATAGTCTATGTGAGGACCAATGCCCCCTTGTGATGGGAAGCCCTGACCTTGGCTATTCATTTCCCAGAGAGATCCTCGCTTCCCCATGAGATCTCCATTTCCCTGTGAGATGTAATGAGCGAATCCAATGTTCAGATCCTGACCAATTAGAGAGATCCCTTAGCCACTGCCTGTTTCATTTAAAAGGCCCATGTGGCTACATCTCTGAGTTGCCATGATGTTTTTTTTAATTGATTGACCCTGGCATGCCAGAATGTGCTCCTTGGAAATAAACTGTTTGTATGGCCATACAGTTCTCTCACTGTCTACTTGAGCTATTTTGGGACCTAACAGTCTATAGTTTTTCTTACTATGTTTTGTAGAGGAACATTTAATCTTCTAATCCAGGAACATGGCTGCTCTAGCAAAGGATCACATTGAAAGGCCAATGTGATAGTAGGAAGAGATCACATTCAGAGGCTTATGTGATCTATCCAGATGGAATGCAGAAAGAATGTTAGTCAGACTAATCCTGTCCTCTGTGCTAATACTAGGTGAAAGGGATTTCTGTGGTTAAGACAATGTAGTATACACCTTTAATCCCAACTCAGAAGGAAGTGGTGGCACATTGCCTTTAATCTCAATTCAGAAAGAAGAGCTTAGAGATGAAACAAGTAGGAGAGTAGAAGCAGAGTATGGAAGCTGAGCTCAGAGTAAAGTGAAATAGAAGCAGACAGGAAACAGACAAGAGGCAGAGCTCAAAAGGACAAGTAGGGAGTTAATTCAGTCAGACAGTTTGAGTGCAATCAGCTCAAAGACAGTTCAGTTCAGAAGGAGAAGTTGAGAAGACCAAAGTCAGTCCAGAATAAGCTGAGAGAGAAAACAAAGAGCCAGAAGCAGACAGTTTATGATTTACAGTTTGGAGTTCACAGTACAGCTCAGAGTGAAAAGAGGTAGTTCAGAAGATAGCTAGTCAGACTGAGCTCAGTTAGTAGTAAGTCTCAGAGGCTGAGACATTCTAGGTTTAGGTTTACAAATTAGATTGCATGGAGGCTGAAGCCTTCTAAGTCCTGGCTTGCATATTGAAGATTAGATTGTATAGAGGCTGAAGCATTCTAGGTTTAGGACTAAGATTAGATTGTATGGAGCCTGAAACTCTCTAGGACCGAGGATTGAATTGCCAAAGAATAAACTACCTTTTGCCATCATCCCACGAGAATAAATAATACAAAATCAATGCATACATCTACATCTATATGTATCTTTATCTAGTTTTGGGATTAGAGTACTCTTGGCTTTGTTAACTGAATTTAAAAGCATGCTTTTATATCTGATTTCTATTTGAGGAACACCAATTTTAGTTTATTTTTAAAGGCCAGGTAAAATTTAATAGTGAATCATTTTGGTCTTGGGGTATTTTTGCTGGATGAATTCTTATTACTACTGAAGTCTCATTGTTAATTACAGACATATTTGTCTTCTAGGACCTGTGTTGGGCATACCAAGGTAAGTACAGAAGAGTTCCAGTCCTCATGTAGCTCATGGTCACAGGGCAAAAGCAGACTCAAAACCTAGGATAGTAAGTCCTATGAAAACTGATCACTGTGTGTGTGTGTGTGTGTGTGTGTGTGTGTGTGTGTGTGTGTGTGTGTGTGTAAATATAAAACAATGAACACTGTGGTGGTTTGAATGAGGATGGCTCCCATAGGCTCATATATTTGGACACTTGATATCCAGTTGGCAGACTGTTTGATAAGGATTAGGAGGTATGGACTTGTTCAAGGAGGTATGCTACTGGGGAGCAGGCTTTGAGTTTTCAAAAGTTCATGCTACTCTCAGTGTCTGTCCCTATCTATCTATCTATCTTTCTATCGATCTATCTATCTATCTATCTATCTATCTATCATCTATCTATTTCTCTCTCTTTGCCTCCTACTTTGGGATCAAGATATAAACTCTCAGCTATTTCTGTTGTCATGCCTTTGCTCTATCATCATGGAGTCTAACCCTCTGAAACCATAATCCCCCAATTAAATGTTTTATTCTATAAGTTGCCTTGGTCATGAATGTTGTCTTATCATAGCAATAGAAAAATCAATGGAGACAGACACTATAGAATATGAAATGTTAAACAGGCATGAAAATGCATGGAGAACAAGACAGACTATTCTTTGGATTCAAAAGCAGAGAGTTGTCATCTAGCTGAGCTGATATACAAAGATACTATGAAGCTAGTTGTTCTTTACACTGAAATTAAGAGGACACCCAGGTGCCTTTTCAATTTGAAGTGGTGCAAGGTGAGGGAGGCTAAACAAGAGATGGAAATAGATGCAGATGCAAAGGTCCAGCAGCAGGAATTTTCAAGAGAATATGTTTAAGGAAGAAAAGAAGGCCCAGGGAATGCTGAAACATGTCTTAGGAAGTATGGTTGGGGAGAAGGAATAGGGTAAGATGAAAAATGTCACCAGGCAACATCACAAACTCCCAACAGTTTGAGTTAATAGATTATATAAAGAACGCTAAATCATGAAATAAGAAAGATGTTGCCATTCTAGGCCCAGATCTGCCACAAATGCAACCTTGGTATAGAATATGCCATTTCAATTTATGTCTAGGCAGTGGTTCTCAACTTTCCTAATGTTGCGACCCTTTAATACATTCCTCATGTTGTAGTGACCCCAATCATAAAATTATTTTTGTTGCTACTTCATAACTGTAATTTTGCTATTGTTATGAATAGTAATGTAAATATCTAATATGCAGATAGCCTTAGGTAATCCCTATGAAAGAGGCACTGGACCCCCAAAGGGGTTGCTACCCACAGGTTTAGAAACCCTGGTCCAGGCCTTAGTTTCTTTATCTGTCAACTGGTAGCAAGAATACCTCCCTTGCTTATCTCACAAGATTGTTATGACCAAGGATCATATTAGTCAGTGCACATGGATATGTCTTCAAAAAATCTTTTGATTGGTGGTGCATGCATGTAAAGGCTTACTGTGGAGAATACATTTGTGCTGGGAACATATTATCAACTGAGTAACAATGGGAAAACATTTTCAAAAACCTGTGATATTTAGCAAGTTACCAAAGTAGTTTTTAGTAACTTAGTGAGTGAATCAACTCCTACTATTTGGAATGTTTATACATAAAATTAACATAGCCTATTAGCAGACTAATACTGTCATGATATACTTGTATTTGTGAAACAATAATTACTCATTTAGAAAATAAAAATACAGAGCTGGAGAGATGGCTCAGTGTTTAAGAGCACTTGCTGCTCATGCAGGGGACTCGAGTTAGGTTTCAAGCACCTAGAGACAGCTAACAACCACTTATAACTCCACATCCAGGGGGTCCAATTCCCTGTTCTGGACTCTGCAGGAGCCAGGTATAAATGTTGTTCCATATATGCACGTGGACAGAACAGTCATTCACATAAAAATATAAAAATATTTTTTTAAAAATTATGAGAATGGATGAAAACATGCACGTTTCTAATGATTCTTTGCTCATTCAACAAAAATTCACTGGCCACTCTTGTACACTGAGAAAATAAAAAATGAAGATTAGAAAAGACCAATTTCTTTTCTTAATGAGATCTGCCACAAGAGACAGATATATTAGCAGTCAATGTCAATACCAAGTAACTACAAGAGGTCTCTGAGAGCTCTTAGACAGAGTCTCTAAACTCATCTTTTGCAGCTGCAGTTATATTAATATGAGGTAATACAACTGGCACAATTTTACAAATGGGGGAACTGAGCCTTAAAGGAGCAAATGATCAAGCCAGTACTCCAAGACAGGCCTTTTAACAGTGGGTTCAAAACTTTTTCTCCATCACTACAGCTGCCTCTTTTGATTTGTTAGTACTTTAGGCCTTATGTATATGGTAGAAGTTTCATTCTTTTGCATGACCTGTCCCTCCTAAATTGCTTGCTTGCTCTTTTCCAGAGATGAACAAGAATTTTGTGGTTAGAGCACCCTTATGTATCTAAAAGGTTATCTTTCAGATATATTAATTTTTTTAGATTTATATTATTTGTATGAATGTTTTTCCTGTGTGTATATATGTGCAAAACATGCATGCCTGGAAATATTTCCATGTCCATGGAAATAAGAAGAGGCCATCAGATCACCTAGAAGTGGAGTACAGATGGTTGTGAGCCAACATGTGAGTGTTGGGAGTCAAACTCAGGTCCTCTACAAATAAAGTAAGTGCTCTTAACAATTGAATCATCTCTCCAGCCCACAAATATGTATTTTAAAGCTAACAAAAGTCATCATTATAATTTTTTAAATTTCCTCAAGATTGTAACAATGTGAGTGTGTGCATTGTATATATATTTACATGTTACACAGGTGTATGTTCACAAAGTGTGAAGTGGAAATGGTTGGAGAGCATTAGTTCTTATGTTTTCAACAAGCCTATGTAGAGAAAAAAATGGAAAGTGGTCTTTGACAAAAAGGGACTTGAAGAATAACACAAGAGAAAAACAATTAGAGAAAAAAAGATTCTCAGAAGTTCTCTGGAAAATGATGTCTTCTGGAAAAATCTACTGGCTTTTGCAGTTCCATAAAAAGTATATTTATGAAGAGAGGAGATGAGAACTAGGCAGGGGGACACAAATTAGGATCTGAGACTTCTGTTCCCCACTCAAGGAAGAGGTCAACATCTACTAATTTGGAATGTTAATATATGAAATTCACATATAATATTAACATGTGTATAATATCATGATATCCTCACATGATCTGGGAGTTTGGGGTGGGGGAAGCCAAGAACCCAGGGAGGAGGTCAGAGTTGGTTAGGGGTGTACAAACCAAGAGTTCCAAAACTTAGACAGGTGGGAGTCTTGAATATATGGATGAGGTCAAACCCAACCAAGAGCAGAGGTGTACAAGTCAAGACTTCCAAAATATCACTGGAATCCCTAGACTCATGGAAGGGGGTAAGATACCCAGGTTTATAGAATACCACAACAAACGTGGAGACAGAAGAGTGAAGGATGATTCAAGGTAGGATATCCAGGTGTGGAAAGCTATACAAGAAGGCTGAGGAGTAGAGGACCAACAAGGGGTGTGTTGACTCTTGGATAGTGAATATTAGCACAGACAGTAGCAGACTCTCAAAATAAGACAATGGATAGAACATGGACCCCTCTATATTAGTCCTACAAAAGAAGCCAATGTCTCAATAATCCTATAATTTAGTCCTCTTCAAAACATTATAAACACCTTCACTGAAAGAAAGGCGATTTGAATAAAAGATACAACCAATAAAGTATTCAAGGTGCACATGTCCCAGGGGCAGAAACAAAAGCAACATGAGAAATCATGACAACATGCTTCTCCAAAATTTACGAGTCTCATAGTAATGGCCCCCACAATGAGAATGAACTTGAATATCTTCTGGACAAATAATTCAAAAGAATGACTATGACTATGTTTAAAGAAACTCCAAGAAGATGTAGATATACTCTAAAAGATACAACAAATAAGCTGAATAATATGAGGAAGTCAGTTCAAGGTATGAAAAGAGAGTTCAATAAAGAAATAGAATTGCTGAAGAAAAGCCAAACTGAAATGATGCTGGAAATGAAAATCTCAATAAGCCAAACAAAAACCAGTGGAAAGCCTCACCAATAGAATGGGTCATGGAAAAAATGGATTATCAAGGTTAGAAGACAAAGTAGGGAATCGGATTATTCAGAAAATGTCAATGAGAAATTTAAAAAGAAATATGAACAGAATGTGGGAGAGTTTTGGAACACTAAGAGTTAAACTTCAAATTATGGGTGTAAAAAGAATAACAGCAAAGGCATAGATAATATTTTTGATAAAGTCATTGTAGTGAGACACTTTGAAGGAGTTTTGTGATCTTGGTTTCTCTAAAAACACAGAATGGCTTTTGGAATATGTTTTTGTTCCCATCCCAGGTGTAGTGGATGACAGTGTGTTTGATTTAGATTATTCATTATTGATGGTTATGGTTTATTTATGTGCCACTGTGAAAAACATAATTTTGTCATGTGCAGCTTGTCATTATGATTGTGTGCTGCTTAAACTTCTGGGAACTTTGCTCAGAGTATATATATTGGTTGAAGCCTGAAAAGCTGAGGTGGAGAAGGGATGACTTCTGTTGGAGGAACTAGATTTGGGGATATTGCATTGAGACATTAGCCACTCTCAGCTCCTGCTCTCCAAGCTTCAGACAGCCAATAAGGGCTGTGAATAATTTTATTCTTTCTTTCTAATTTTCCAGGCCACTAACAAGGGCAGTGAAGCGTTCTTTCTTTCTTCCTGTCTTTAATTTTCCTTTTCTGAGGTAGAGGGTAAAAGAGCATGGTAACTACCTGCTATAAATGGTGCTTCAATGTGGGCTTGGGAAATAAGGATAAAAAATGGGAAATTTGATTTCAACTGCCAAAGAGGGAAAGGCAGGGGATGAAGGAATGGATACTTTAGTTTGAGAAGCCAGCAAAGCATTTATTGCAGCTGTTACCACTGGGATATATCCCACTTTGCTCACAGTGGTGATTTTATTTTTTCTGTTTTTCTGTCCTCCTCTTTTTCTTCTATTTCTTTTCAAAAATGGTTAAAGAACAGGCTATACAAGTATAAAAATTACAGAAGGAAATAGAAAATTTTGAGAAATGGAAAACAGGGGAAAGGAAAGAACAAACGGGTTCATTCTTTCTCTGAAAATGGTTAAGGGATTAGTTGAACAACAAGTAATTGGAAAGGCTTGAAAAATGGAAAACAGAGGAAAAGGGAGAACAAATAGGCTCATTCCTGGTGACTAATCAAGAATAAAGGATTTTCCCCTGGGTAGATTGTACAGGATGACGGTTCTATTAGAAATATAAGAGAAGAGTTTCTATGGGAGATTGATCAAATAAGGCAGCCCTTTCTGAGAGAGGTGTCTAACTGTGACACCTGCGGTTGAAGAAAGGCAGCCTAGGGTTACAAGATTACACTCAGTATTTCCAGTAGCTATCCAGAATATTCCTGCTGATAGGAATAACCCCCAAGGTTATAATGAAATAGGATGACATCTGATAGAAATAATTGATTTAAGGCAATTGAAGGAAGCTCTGGTGTTGTATGGCATGCATTCACCCTATGTAAAACAGGTGCTGAACAATTGGATGATATAGCACCAGATGGTTCCATATGACTGGAAAGGGTTAATAACTGCTATACTAGAGGCAGGTCCTCAGTTGCAATGATTAACCTGGTGGAGAGAAGCAGTGAGTATGGAACAACATAATAAGGCTAGAGGAATAAATATAATCAAAGATCAGTTGCTTGGAGAAGGTCGGTATGCTGAATTGCAAGAACAGATTCAACTTGATAACACCACCACAGATCAATGTCATTTAGCAGCCTTATGATAAAGTTGAGGAATCAAGAAAAAAGTCCACTTCATTTACAAAAATTATACAAGGCTCAAGTGAAGCCTTCATGGACTTTTATGCAAAGGTTAACCTCAGCAGTGAATAGAGCCATATCAGATCCTGATGCTAGATGGGTGCTGATTGAGACCTTGCCTTTTGAAAATACTAATAGAGTGTAAAGAAGGGGCCTTTAAAAGTACATTCTACACTGATGGCTCAGTGTATTAGAGTTATCACAGATATTGGTTCCAACACTTCTAATGCTGCTGTAATAGGACAAGCTATTGCTAGAGGGCTTAAATATCAAAATGTCTGATGCTTTTAACATAGAAGACATGGTCATTTGCAAAGAGCCTATGAACAAGCTGTTTCTAAAGGCAATGTTTTCTCTAAATAGAAACCAGAAAGAAGGGCCAAGCTTCCCATGATATGTATGCAATGCAGCAAAGGTTGACATTGGGTGAATGAATGTAGATCCAAGAAAGATATACAAGGGAATTCCTTGACATCGGAAATGCCAAGAGGGCCCTGGCTTAGGATCCAGCAGAAAAAGGTACAAGCTGCTTGCCTCCAGTCAGCACTGGAATAGAATGCAAACCCAGAAACCTAAACTTAGTATTAGAGATCTGATGCATGCTACTGAGGGCAGCTGCACTTAGCCATAGACAAACAGATTGCACTATCCTCAATAATTTTTTGTTATAAAATAACTACTAGAGTTTATGGTCCTCTGCCCTCTGGGACAGTAGGAATGATCCTTGGAAGGAGTAGTTTGACTTTGCAAGGATTCATTATGCATCCAGGTATTATAGATGGAAATTTTAAAGGAGAAATTAAAATTATGGCGTATGTAATGAGAGGTATATGGCTTAACACGGGATAGGATCACACAGCTGTTACTATTTCCCTATATCAAAAGAAAAACTGCTTCTGTGGAAAGAGCAGGAGGATTTGGAAGCACAGGAAAATGGGTATTCTGGCAAAGTGTTATTAATGATCAAAGACCAAGATCAAAACTGCAAATAAATGGCATTGAAAGAGAAGAGTTGAAAGAAAAGGCACTGACGTAACTATAATCTCAGAAGAATCATGGAATTCAAATTGGCCACTTCAGGAAATATCCACACAGTTTGTAGGGATTGGAACATTATCCCAATAAAACAAAAGTACAAAATACGTTAAATGCATGGGACTCGAAGGTTAAATGAGGAAAGTTAAGGCCTTACACAGCTAACATAGCTATAAATTTATGGGGAAGAGATTTGTTGCAACAATGGGGATCTCAGATTAATATTCCTTCAATCCCAGGGACACTCCATAAAATAAGGTCTCAAAGGGAAGATACTCTTAATAAAGGGGTTGAAAAATGTCATCAAGGACAATTACAGGCTGTACAGGTGTCCAAATTAGGACATAACAGGTGCTGAGTCTCCAAACTTATAAAAGGGGCCACTGGTGAAACTATACCAACTGCCCTACCTTTAAAATGGTTAATTAACAAGCCTGAAGGATAGAGCAGTGGCCCTTTACAAAAGAAAAATTGCAGGTGCTTGAACAGCTGGTAGAGCAGCAGCTAAAGGCTCAATATATGGAAGAGTCTACCAGCCCATGGAATTCTCCTATATTCATCATAAAAAAGAAATCCAGAAAAAGGAGAATGTTAACTGATTTAAGGGCTGTGAACAAGGTGATTCAACCTACACTACAAGGTGATTTTGCTACAGCCTGGAATTCCTTTACCTTCTTTATTACCTAAGGCACGACTATGGGAAGAAAAGTAAATTAGACTTTTGTATGGGTTGGAGGAATTTTCCATTTCATAAACTCCTGGAGACCAGGGAAGAGAAGTGATGGCCTAGCAGAAGGCCTCAGAAGGAAAATTATCTCTATAGTACAACTCATGGCTTAAGTTAAAGGAGGGAGGCATGTAGCAAGATGCTTTGAAGGAGTTTTCTGATCTTGGTCTCTCTAAAAACACAGAATGGCTTTTGGAGTATATTTTTGCCCCATCCCAGGTGTAGTGGATGATGGTGAATTTGATACAGATAATTCATTATTGGTGGCTATGATTTGTTTGTGTGTCATTGTGAAAAACATAATTTTGCTACATGCAGTTTGTACTTATGATTGTATGCTGCTTAGACTTCTGGGAACTTCGCTCAGAGTTGGTTGAAGCCTGAAGAGCTGGGGTGGAGAGGGGATGACTTTGGTTAGAGGACCTAGGTTTGGGGATATTGCATTGAGATGTTAGCTCATTATCAGCTTCTACTCTTCAAGCTTCAGACAACCAATAAGGGCTGTGAATCAATCTTTCTTTCTTTCTTTCTTTCTTTCTTTCTTTCTTTCTTTCTTTCTTTCTTTCTTTCTTTCTTTCTTTCTTCTTTCTTTCTTTCTTTCTTTCTCTTCCCTTCCTTCCTCCTTTCTCTCTCTCTCTTTCTTTTCTTTCTTTTTTTCTCTCTTTCTTTTCTTTCTTTCTTCCTTTCTTTCTTTCTTTCTCTTCCCTTCCTTCCTCCTTTCTCTCTCTCTCTTTCTTTTTCTTTCTTTCTCTCTTTCTTTTCTTTCTTTCTTTCTTTCTTTCTTTCTTTCTTTCTTTCTTTCTTTCTTTCTTTCTTTCTTTCTTTCTTTCTTTCTTTCTTTCTTTCTTTCTTTCTTTCTTTCTTTCTTTCTTTCTTTCTTTCTTTCTTTCTTTCTTTCTTTTTCTTTCTTTTCTTTCTTCCCAGGTGGCCAACAAGGGCAGTGAAGATTTCTTCCTTTCTTTCTTTTTTCTTTTATGAGCTAGAGGGTAAAAAAGCATGATAGCAACCTGCTACAAATCATAGACTAAAATATCCCAAACCTAGAGAAAGAGATGCCCAGTTAGATACAAGATGCTCACAGAATGCAAATAAACAGAACCAGGAATGAACTTTCTATGACATATTATAGTTTAAAATACTAAAACACATAATACAGAAATGTCCATGGTAATCAATATGATGGTTCCTCAGAAAATTGGGAATTGATCTACCTCAAGACCCAACTATACCACTCCTGGGCATATACTCTAAGGATGCTTTCATTCTACCACAAGAACATTTGCTCAACTATGTTCACAGTGTCTTTATTCATAATAGCCAGAAACTAGAACCAACCTAGATGTCCCTCGACTGAAGAATGGATAAAGAATATGTGGTACATTTATACAATGGAGTATTACTCAGCTGTTAAAAAAGTGACATCTTATATCTGGATGCCTGTGGGATGCCAGAGTGCCTGTGTAATGCTTGGGTCCCTGTGTGTGTTTGGGGAGTGAAGCCCAATTTCAGATTGAACTTTGTCAGGCTAATATAGGCCAGGTGAATGTCCATGATCTAAGCTGCCTACCACCACCAAAACGGTCATGCCTGCAATCCATGCTACCTGCCTTTAGTTTACATAGGATTTACTTAAATTTTTTGTTCTTTTCTTTCTTTTATTATCTTGTGAGGTTTTTTTAAGGGCACAAGGGTGGGAGGGTGGACCTGTAAGGAATGGACAGAGAGTGCAATTGAGATACATTGTATGAAATTATGAAACAAGTAATTAATAAAAGTATTATGTTGAAAAGAAAGAAAAATAAAGCAGGTGTGAGGCAATACCTCAAAAAAAGGTCTCATTCCCATTATTAAGATTTCAATAAATGTTCTTCCTGATATGGTTTATAATTCTTGGTTTCAAGTGCCAATGGAGATGTTAGTTGCACGTTAAACTCTGGATTGAGAAACATGCTTGTGAATTTTGTAAGTAGCTCTTTTAATTGTAGTTCTTTAAAGAAGGAAGTTAACACTTAAGTATCTATTAATTCTTGATAAGAACCTTATTTAAAACTAAGCAAAGTGTTTTTGAGAAAGCAGGTAGTTGTTAGCATTATATGAGAATCTGAAACTAAAAAAGTCATTATTATAAGGTTATTAATCTTTTATTTTCTTTCAAAATGAAATCCTTATTTTTTAAAATTTAAATGTGCTCAGATAATGCTAAAAATTATGAAAAAGTATAAGCATCCCATAATTTCTCCCAACCAGATGACCAGGGATTACAGATATATTCATATCCATCCATATATACTTACAAAATACATACATACATGCACATATATATGTTCTCCTAGAACTTTTACTTTGCAAGTAAGCATTTATAAATGCTTGTAAATGTGTTTCATTATATTATATTGACTATTACTTAACATGCTTTTTATTAGGGGTATTTTACTAGGGAACTGCTGACCAGTTCCTGGGTAATCACATATTTACCTTTTAGGTTGTTGATTTGTTTTGCTATTTCAATAAAATACCTCTTTTATTTAAAAAAAATGGCATAATGAAATTTGCAGGCAAATAGACAGAACTAGGAAAAAAATCTTGAATGAGGTAACCCAGATCCAGAATGACAAAAATGATATGTTCTCACTTATAAGTGGATATTAGCTGTTAAGTACGCCACAATTAGCTTACCTAAAGAGGTACCCAGAGCTACCCAAAGAGGCTATTTAAGGAGATTTCCAGGTAGGGACACGTGGCTCTCCCTGGGAAGGGGAAATAGAACAGTTTTTACAGGTTGACAGGGGCAGGTGGGGATAGGAACAGGAGGGATCAGGTCAGGGGAGAGTACAGGGGGAGACAACGGGAATTGGGGGCATTTCAGAGGAGACATGGAAACCTAGTGCAGTGGAAACACCCTGAAATTGATGAGGATGACACTAATGAGGACTCATAGTAATGGAGAATATGGAGCCTGAACTGGCAAGTTTAATTCTTAACTGCACCAACTAAATGTAGCCATTTAAGTATCTTTAATGTTATTCCCTCCAAAAACTGAAAGTAATTTTCTTTTCTGCCACCACATACCACACTTCCCAATAGCTACAATTCATAAAACCACAGAGAATAGGAGTAAAGTAAGGTAATAGGGGGAGAGCACAGATAGATCTCATTAGGAAAGGGAAATGGAATACTTATGGATGGATGTGAGAGAGCTCGAATGGAAGGATCAAGTCCGGAGGGGAGGGAAGTGGGGGATAATGGAGAGAATACAGAAATAGACAGCTAAAATTAAAGTTAGTTTGAGGGCCTAATACAGTAGAAGCTTCCTAAAATATATACATATATGAAGGTGACCTAAGGAAATTGCCAAATAATGGGGGACACGGAGCCCCAACTGGCTATCTCTTGTCATCAAATGAAGTTTCTAGTTCTAGGATAGGGTTACATCTTATTGAGTCGTTGGCCAAAGAGGTCCCATGGAAGTACCCAAAGAATCCAGGGTGTTGCTAAGACTATAGGTTGTTCTTCATAAACTGAGTGAAAGACCCCATTGCTAAAGACAACACTTACAGAACTCCTTGAACATGGAGAAGTTGAGTAGGTACATACATAGAACCCTCACCTACATTCTAGCATCCTTGGAACAGGAAGGTACGATACCGATAGAGAAATGTAAATGCCAATCCAGCCACAAACCCTTTGTTATATAATGGTATCCTGCCTGGGAGATATGCTAGTGTAATGCTAGCACAAATCTTGTCAGAGTAACTAATCAATATCTGATTTGACTCCATGAGATGTAACACATACCTTACACTGCTTGGGTGATCAAGAACTTAAGACTAGATATCCCAGGGATCTAGGGTAAAACCAAATACCACTTTTCTCAAAAACAAACAAAAACCTCCTAGCAATAAAATGGCTCCTAATGACATTCTGATATACTCATAGATTAATGTCTTGATCAGCAATCATCAGAGAAGTTTCCTCCTGAAGCAGGTATAAACAAGTACATAGACCCACAGTCAGGCATTCAGACATTGAGAGACCTTGGAACACTCAGCCCTAAATGAAATGTCTCATTCAAATTCCTCCTCTCAGGACTCAATGAACCCTGCAGAAGAGAAGACAAAGATTTTAAGAGCCAGAAGGAATGGAAGACACTAAGAAAACAAGTCCCTCTAAATCAGCATAATAAAAACACATATGAATTCAAAGAGACTGAAGCAGCACAGATTCTGCATGGGTTTGCATCAGGCACCTTGCATATATATTATGGCGTCCAGTTTAATGTTTTTGTGGGATTCCTGAATGCACAAAGGAGTGGGTATCTGTTTCTTGTGCCTTCATTTGGGCTCATTTCCTTCTCTTTGTCTAACTATGTTATACTTTATTATTATCCCTTAGAAGTCTATTTTCTAATGAGAGTCAGAAAAGGAGTGGAATCTGAATGGGAGGGCATTGTGGAAATTTAGTTATGTATATAATGTGTTATGCACTGTTGAGTGAGGGGCTGTCTAGGTTGTTTTGTATTGCTTGCAGGTATTGGATTTCTTTGGGGTTTGTTTACTTGTTAATGATCTGAGGAGTTCTAAAAGAATAAAACACCTTGGCACACACTCAGGGTTCCACTGTCAATTGAGTGTGACACTGGCCAGGATTATGGTGCCCTCTGCTGAGATCTGGCAGAGTTTGCATATATAAGAATGCCTCCTTGTCTTCTGTGCTGAGCCACCCCATAGGTGTACTTCTATAGGAGGGGCGATGAGGAGGAACTGGGAGGAGTAGATGGAGGGGAAATCATAATCAGGATATATTGCATGAGAAAAATAATCCATTTTCAGTAAAAGGAAAGAAAAACTCTTAGAATTGATAAAGACTTTCAAGAAAGTGGTAGGACATAAAATTAACATATATCAGTATCAGTGGTCCAATGTACCAATGAAAACACATTAAAAAATAATCAGGGAAACAATCCCATTCACAATAGCCACAATAAAATAAAATACTTAGGAATAAACCTAACCAAAAAAATGATGCCAGGTGTGGTGGTACATTCCTTTAATCCCAGCACTCGGGAGATGGAGGCAGGCAGATTTCTGTGAGTTTGAGGCCAGCCTGGTTTACAAAAATAAAGAAGGTAGGAAGAGAGGAAGGGAGGAAGGGAGGGAGGGAGGTAGGGGAAAGAAAGAAAAAGAAGGAAGGAAAGAAAGATGCAAAGACAGGAAATAAAAGAAACTGATGAAGAAAGTAGAAGATGGAAAGATCTACACTCGTGGATTGGAATAATTCTTATTATAAAAATGACCATCCTGCCAAAATAAAATCTATTGATTCAATGCAATCCTAATAAAAATCCAAGGCTCTTATCTACAGACATGGGGGGAAAAAATCTCAAAATTTATACTGCAACACCACACAAACAGACACAAAAATCAAAAGACAGCCAGTGCAGTTGAACAAAAATATTGAACAAACATAGTACCTGAGGAGGTATCATCCTATCTGATTCCTAATCATACTACAGAGCAATGATATTAAAAGCAGCATAGTACGGGCATAAAAATAAATGCATAGGTTAATGTAATAGAGTAAAGAATTGAAAGAATAGTCCACACAAATGCAGCTACTTGATTTTCTTATAAAGACAACAAAATACATATTGAAGCAAAGATATCTTCAACAAATTGTGCTGGGAAATCTGGATTTCAATATGCAGAAAAATGAAATTGCTTACTTTCATTTTGCTTAAAAAACACAACTGCAAATGGATAAAAGACCTCAACATAAGACCTAATATTCAGATACTGCTAGAGGTTAAAGTAGAAAATACTCTTCAACTTATAGGGATAGGTATAGACTTTCTGAATATGACTCCTGTAGTAAAGATGCACAATCAAAAGGTAGGATCTCATGAAATTTAAAGTTTCTATACAACAAAAGAAACAGCTAATCAAATGAATAGCCCACAGAACGGAAGAAAATTTTGCCAGCTATGTATCAGACATGGCAGCAGATTCAGCTTCTGCCTTGGGCAGTGGGCACGGCCCTGCTCCTAGGCTGGGGACTTCTTCCAACAAGATTTGTCTTTCAGAAATGTACAACTATGGGAGGCAGTATAACCTTTAGAATATGAATCCTGGTAAAAGAACTCCCCCTGCCCCCTCCCCCGACCCATGAGAAAGCACAAGCTGGCAGCGCACCACAGCCCGCTGACACAGTGGCTTAGAGCCTGCACTCCTGGGCGCACAGTTCAACTGCCAGAAGCGGGAACTGGTGCTCAGATAAGGCCCTGTTCAGTGGACGAGTCTGTCGCCATATTGGCCAGACCTTGGCTTCCGGTGGGGAGTGCGGACCCGCACAGCTTAGGATGGCGCATGGTCACCTACTTCTCTGCTTTGGCAAGAGCCTCAGCACTCCCCCATTGCCACCGTAATATGCAAAGAGCAATGCTGGAGGCAGGACGCGGCTATGGCATAAGCTAGTAAGGAAGGTGGAGCGGGTTCTGTCTGACTGCAGGCCATGAGTGCAAAGAACAGTCTGTGGGGGCGGGGCCTGGGTGACCCTAAAAGAGGGGTGGGCTGGGCCCCAGCCCGCCGAGTATGCAAATAACTATCTGTGGGGCGGGGTCCAGCATAGGAACCCTAGCTGCCACCCCCTTATTTACAACCATTGCCAGGGGATCCTCCTGGCAGATCTTGCTGACAATCAGAGGATCGATCATGACAGAAGCTAGCATTGTGACCCTTCATGACCCTAGTCCCCACATGCCATTGTTCTGTCCAAGTCTGCATCCCCAAACAAAAGCTCGCCTTTGCATGTGGGTCCCCTCTGCTCTGTGGCCTCCTTTGAGAAAGCCATCTGCTGCCCAAGCTAGCCCAGACTGGTTCAGAGCCAAGCAAGAGACGCTTCGTGGGTGCCCCCACCCAGGTTCCTTCCAGAGCAGCTGCTCTGTATTCCTCCACCATCCCTGCCTACACCCCAAACACCACTGTGTTCCTGCAGCTAAGCCAGCCTCACCCTCGGCCCCCAACCCCACACCATGCCCAAAGGAAAAGCCAGGGAAGCCAGCCAGTGGCTCACCTGCAGCTCAGCACCTCAACACCACCGCCACTCTGTGTTCCTCCAACTAAACTCACCTGACCCTCAGCTCCCACTTTCCACTCCCACCTGACGCCCAAAGCAAAGACTATGGAAACCAGCCTGTGGGTCACCCGCACCCCAGCACCCACTGTGTTCCTCCAGCTGGGTCCGCCTCAGCTTCTGCCTCCACTGCCACCCTCATACCCATCCCCATCCCCTTCCCACGCCCAGAGGAAAAGTCTGGGAAGCAAGCCTGTGGGTTTCTCGAACCAAAGCTTTAATAAGAACACAACTGGGAGAAGGAAGGGATGAGGCTGGCCAGCCACGCAGGGCTGTCCATGGGAAAGACTGGGAGAGATGGACAGATGTGCGATGGATAGATGGGGAGGATGGGCCTGTCAGCAACCTAGAGCCAGGCAGCAGCAGCAGCTAGTACCTATCGCCCATTAACAGGGGCCGCTTGGGAGATGGTGATGAATTGGAATAGTTCACTGAGCAGTGTGTGGTTGACCATCCTGTGCAGCAAAACCAGGGTGATGAGCCTCTGAGCGTCTCGGCCTTGGGCCTCATGGCCTGCCAGGTCCAGCAACCTGCAGGTCAGGAACTCCAGGATGGTGGTCAGGAACTCCAGGATGGTGATCAGGAAGATGGGCACCTTTTCTCTCAGCCTCGAGGCATGGCGGCTCTCCCGAAGATGGTGCTCCACCAGGCTCACAGATTAGGTCAGCTCGGCTCTGGCGGTGTGGGAGCCGCGAGAAGACCAACCTCGATGACTGCTCGGCCTGATTCTGGGCATGCTGGCCTCGAAGTGTCACATCACAGGCTGGCTTGGCTCCACAAGGTTTTGCTCTGTGGCCTGCTGGGCTGTGGGCCTCGATGCTGATTCCAACTTAACAAAACGTCCCTATAGTGCCTACTGCATATCCTAGAGACTTTTCACTGGTCCTAGCCCACTTTGAAGCTCAAACTGATGACATGTGATAGCTCCTGGTAAGCCCTAACTCTAACCCTTACCCTAACCTTAACCCTAACCCTAACCCTAACCCTAACCCTAACCCTAACCCTAACCCTAACCCTAACCCTAACCCTAAACCCTAACCCTAGCCCTAACCCTTTGCTAGGGTTGCTGTGGTCACCTCCACACTTTTGGCAGGTGTCTTCTTCAGTTGCTCTCCATCTTATTTTTTGAAACAGGGTCTCTCACTGAACCCATGTTCAGCGAGAATGAATCCATAGCCCACTATTTTATCAGCAAGCCCCTTGGATCCACCTGTCTCTGTCCACCTCTGCCACTGCTGGGTTACAGGTGACTTTGTCATGCTCAGCTTTTACATGGGGGCTGGGGATTTGATCTCAGGTCCCCATGCTTGCACAGCCAGCACTTTACTCACATCTCCTCACCCCGGACAACGGGAATTCAAAAATTTCCTCGATTTCTTCAATGACCCATTGTTCTCTCAGCAGTGTATTGTTCTGCCTCCAAGGGTTGCTGACCAGAGATATGACAGTATTCTTTAGTGTAGTGTTTGCTTTTGTTGGTGAGCTGGGAATTTTCCCTTATAGATTTGCTTCAGTCAGAATCTCACTATGTAGGCCCAGTTGGCTCAAAACTAGACCAGGCCAACTTCCAACATACAGCAGTCTTCTGCCTCTCCACCCTGAGTACTGGTATTACTGGCATGCACCACCATGCCCAGTCCTTACAGCTTTTAATGTTGGTCTTTGCTTTGTATTTTTGATATCTTGTGTATGACATGTGGAGAGGTTCATCTCTGATTGTGAGTCTTTGAAATTATAACTGCCTCTTGTGTTTGGATGTTCATTTATTTCTCAAAGTTCTCCATAATTTCATTGAGGAAATTGCATTTGCCTTTAGATTTTTTCTCAGATCCTTCTACCATGTAGATTCTTAGATTGGGTCCCTTAAACATATACCAGAATTATTGAAAGACTCAGTTGTGCTCATAATTGTTATTTTTCTTTAAATATAGCTGAATATGTTATTGTCTCAACCAGCCCTTCATCCCTGAAATTCATTCTTCTCGTTGGTCTTGTTTGTTGATGGTGCTTTACATGGTGTTTTTTATTTGACTTCCAACACTTATGTTCATTTCTTTCTGAGTCTCAATTTCCTTGTTGATTTTTTTCTCCACATCTTTGAATTTCTACCCCAGATTGCTATTTCATCTACTTAGCTACCTTTATTGTCTCTGTCCTGAATTGGTTTCCTTCTTTTATTCATCTGTTGTTTCCTTTTCAGTCCTCTATGTGTTTTTAAAGACTTTTTTAAATTAGGGATCTAAATTAGCTTTCTGTCATTTCGGTTATCTTAATATATTAAGTGTCCTGTGTTGAGGGTGGTGACTTTGTGGAAGTATCCCACTGGCTTATTTTCTCATTCTCCCCTCTTCTCTCTCCTCTCCCACCCTTCCTTGCTTTATTTGTGTGTCTGTTGGGAAGGATGTGTCCCTCTGGTTTTTAATTTTCCCCCTTCCCCACTCTTTCTGATTCTTTTATTTTATATGAGTTTGTGTGGTGAGTTGTATTCTCTAGAGTTTGTGTTCCCCACTACTATTAAGGGGGGGTGACTGTAATAACAGATACAATAATTTGACAGCAGTCCAGGTGTTGAATACTCTCAACTACTTGGATGTCAAGGCCCTTTTTCCCCTCATAGTATGTAAACTATCTGATCTTATTCTGTATGGACTATTTACTGGGTTAATCTTCAATGTCAGTATCCTTAGATCTTTTTCATCTTGATTGATTAGGTGATTCACAGAGACTCTTACAGATGCCTTGTTATTATGTTATAGTAATAGACATTATATGCTTTATACTGTTCCAAATAGGCCTCACAGAAAGTGCCACAAGGATAGAGATTGGAAATATAATCTATAGATAATTTTTTAACAGCTAAATGTGTTAATAATTGTATAGTAAAAATTAGCAAGAATGGAAAATTGGGAGAAAGAGTAAAGTGAAACTGCTAATGAAAGATGATGTATAGGTTATAGGTATCACAAATAATAGAGACAATATTATAGTATTTATGCACAGGAAAAAAGAACAGCCATGGGTGACTATTCAGGTGAGATATAAACTAAAACAAAAGAATGAAACAACCCAAGTACTAAAGTGCAAATAAAAATAAATAAAATTAAATACAAAATATTATAACTTTGGTCAGTATTTCTTCCTAATCATATGAATAAAGATTATCTTTTGTAGAATTTGTATAGGTGAAAGAATGGCAGCTAGTCTCAATAATTCTAACCAGTGGAACTGGTAAATACTTCCTGCTGAGAGGTGTTTCTGTGTGGAAATCCACTTTTTAAAAATATCATTTGTCTTGTTTTCCCATTTAAAATCTTTTATATTATTTATGGGTGTTTTGTATAGAGGAACATTTAATCATTTAAGCCATCAGCATGGCTGGTCTAGGATAGAAAGAATGTTAGTACACACCTTAATCCCAGTATTCAGAAGGCAGTGGTAGTATACACCTTTAATCCATAAGACAGAAACAAGTATAAGCAGAGACAGGAAGCAGAGCACATAATGATTCTGTATCAGACAGGAAGTGATGTCTGAGATGGATCAGAATGAAGAGCAGGCAAAATGACAAATCAGAGGAAGAGTTAGCAGAGTGAGTCTAAGTGAGGACACCCCCCTCTACTCTCATGATATAAAAGCAGGCTCTCAGCTCAGAGAAGCAGTCTGAAGCAGTCAGTCAGGGGCACTCTGAGGCAGTCTGAGGCAGAGACACAGAGGCAGTTGACAGAAGTCAGTATCTGACTTCACTCACTGGAAAAGTGAGTCAGTTTGAAGCTGAGCAGAGCAGTTCAGTCTAAGGCAGTCAGAGAGTTGGCCAGAGTGTAGAAGGAACTAGTCAGAGTGAATGAGTCAGCAGTAAGTCTCGGAGGCTGAAACATTACTGTATGAAGGTCCAACCTAGCATATTGAAGATTAGATTGTATGGAGGCTGAAACCCTCTAAGGACCAGGGATTGAATTAGCCAAAGAATAAACTGCCCTTTGTCCTGAATCTAGATCTAGAGTTTTGTCTGCATGTTTGTGGACCACATGCATGTATAATCCCCATGAAGGCCAGAAGATGATGTTGGATGCCCCAGAATTAGAGTTACAGACAGGTGTGAGCCACCAAATGGATGCTAGCAACCTGAACCTGGGTACTTTGTAAGAGCAACAGGTGCTCTTAACTGTTGAGCCATCTTTTTATCCAGTGGAAATCCATATTTACTGGGATTCCCCAGTCTTAGACATACCCACTCCTTCCACAGACATAGTTGTATTTGCAACTTCATTGATGTTTTGTAGATTCTATGTAGGGCTATGACTCAGTCTCAGCAAGCATATGGAGGGCCCACTTACTTGTGCCTATCATTGGTCCCAGGGTTGTCTCTTTTCTTAGGCAGGGTCCTACTGCTTTGAAGAGACCATGCCCACTCTCATAAAAGAAAATATTTAATTGAGGAGCTTGTTTATAGTTTCAGAGAGTAGTCCGTTATCATCTTAGTAGGGAGCATGGCAGTTCACATGGCAGGTATGGTGCTGGAGAAGTAGCTGAGAGCTACATCCTGAACCACAAGTGCCAGTCTGTTGTTCTGGACTCTCTCCCATGCTTCCGACAGCCTGATCCCGCTGACAGAGGTAAGACCCTCAGGCAGGAACTCAGGAAGGAATGAATGCTGGTTTGAACAGCTGGGCGGATCAAGTCGAGGCACTGAGAGCCAGGCAGGATATATGAATACCCTGGGACTTTCATTCAGGCATGGTGAACAAAGTCAAAGTCACTTTATTTTGAGGGGATAGGAGACTATATTGGGGTATTGGGCAGAAAGACAGGTAGCCAATCTGCCAATCACTTGTTCAGGGCTAGCTAGGGCAGGGATGCATGGGGGAAGGGGCCTGGCCTGACACATGGAGGGAGGGGCCTACAGTTTCTTCCCCTTTGTCAGCAGGAGCTGTTTAGCACCCTGGTTCCATGGTGCTGCACACAGGCAGGCAGAGAGAGAGACCCTGGGCCTGGTGTGGGCCTTGGAGAACTCAGAGACCACCCACAATGACAGATCTTTCCAACAAGGACATACCTACTACAATAATGCCACATCACTCAATCTTTCTTAAATAGTCTACCAACTGATGACCAAGAATATAAATATGTGAGCCTATGGGGGCCAATCTCATTCAAACCACCACATCACTTCTGTTATATTCTTTCCCCAGATAGCACCAAGTTCAAGATCACCAGCATACTTCTTGCATTCCTGCTTTGCCACTCTCCCAGTAAGTGAGAGTGATTTTTTTTTTAGGTCTCATAGAGAATCTCACCTTTGGACTCCCATCTTATAGTTTTTCTTCTCTTTCCACAGTATGGATTTCTTCAGTGTCTCTCTACCTACTCATGGTGTATCAATTTGTCTGTGAAGCCTGGTTAGTCTCTCTCTAGCTTGCTGTTTTTCTGTTCCAGGTGTTGAGTACTTTCAACTACTTAGGTGTCATAGTCTTCTTTTTTCTCACAGCATGAAAAGTATGCATTTGATCATAATGTGTATGCATTGTTTGTTGGTTTAACCCTCAATGTCAATATCTTTAGATCCTTTTCATCTTGTTTGATTAAGTTACTTACAGAATACTCTTTCAGCTGCCAGAAGTTTAGAGTCAGAGTCAGGGAAGACACTACCCATCAACATTCACAGCTTGAACAATGCATGAATCCATTTAACACCCATTTTCAGTATGACAGTCTAACCCTGGGCTGGATTAAGGAACTTCTATTCCAGAAAATTTACTGTCATGAAATGACCCTCTAGATTTATGTTTAGGGAAGGCAGGGGCCACTAACACACTAGGATTGTCTACCAGAGGGATTTGGGATGAATATACTTCTGAAACACTTTTCAAACAGCCTTCATTATTTTGGTGTCCAATCACCTTCATATCTACTCTCAGATACCTTTGCATCCTTGAAGGACCCTGAGACCCAGGCTGTAAATCAGGCTGGTATTTTTGTTTGCTTGTTTTTTCCTTTTTTTAACCGAGGAATCACAATTCCTAATTTGTGCTCTTCTCAGATCTGCTAAATCAGTTGTGACTCATTCATCTGCTTTTTAGCATGTAAATCTTAGTTGCTACCTCCTCTTTTATTCTTTTTCTTCAAATTCTGTCCTTCCCATCTGTTTAAATAGGGCTTTTAGGAGCTTAGTTGGGAAAGTTTTCTGGAGGAGATGAAGTCAGATATGAATTTATAGGCCCCCTGTTAAGTATACCGTAATCATAATCATGTACATCTGCCTGCCTGTCTCATTCAGCTATTGCTTTCAAGCCACTATCCCTAATACTCTCCAGAGTTTGCTTGTCTCAACAGCCTCTCCCACTCTTCTGTTCTTTAAACTTTTAACCCTCAGGTCACTAAAACCTCCAAACAATTTCCTATCTCAAGTCCTCTGGCCTAGATGTCAAGATTCTGTCTTATCATATTTGTGCTTCACTGCCTGTTTTACCTTCTCTGAGGCATATATGATATTTTCTTATACATTTTCCCCCATATGACTGTCCTCTCAAATAATATTGGCAACAATGGTAAACAACTACTATGTACTGTTTACTGTGTTCTGATGATTGTGGTAGATAGTTTATAATATGACTTTGTTTTGTTATTCATCACAGCTTCCAAGTAGATGGCATTATCTCCCCCTTGAAGATGAAGAAACAGAGGCTGATGAAAGGAAAAGAACTTCCCAACAGGTAATAAGAGACAGAAATGGAATTCAAGCTTAGGCCAGTCTAAGTTTTTGTTCTTCCTATGACAATAATCTACTTCAGTGAAAGTATCAGAGAAGAAGCTAGAAAGCAGAGATGATGGGAGGACACTGATTACCTGTATTGGAAGGAGTGACTACCATCAAAGGATGCACTGTGGAGAAAGAATAGGTTAATGGAGAAAAACTTTCACTAATTTCATACATTTGTACAACACTAACCCTTGTGATCTGTGCTGGTCTCTTGTTAATCACAGCTAATCATTCAGAGCCAATTTACCAAAAACCAGAGATTCTTAATTCAAATATATCATACCAATGGTCTTTATAGAGTCTTTGCTTTCCTTTGAAAGTTCATAAGCCAGGCCTCCAGGTCTACATTTTCCTCAACATCGCTATTTTCCAATAGCCTACATAACACCCCACTAAATTTTGAGCACTCATGGCTTTTCCAGTCCAGAGTTCCAAACATTTCCACAATCCTCCCCAAAACATGGTTAGATTTTTTCACAGCAATACTTCACATTTCTAGTATCAATTTCTGTCCTCGTTAGGTTTCTCTGTTGCTGTGTTAAAGCACTGACAAAAATAGCCAGGAGGTGGTTGTAGTGGTGGTGGTGGTGGTGGTGGTGGCGGCAGTGGCGGTGGCAGTGGAGGCAGAGGTGGAGCATGCCTTTAATCTCAGCACTTGGGAGGTAGAGGCAGGCAGATCTCTGTGAGTTTGAGGCTAACCTGGTCTACAGAGTGAGTTCCAGGACAGCTAGAGTTACAACAGAGAAACCCTGTCTCAAAAAACAAAACAAAAACACTGACCAAAAACAACTTTGGGAGGAAAGGGTTTATCTCAGGTTATAGTTTACATTCCACCAGAAAGGGAACCTAAGGCAGGAACTCCAGGAAAGAACCTGGAGACAGGAACTGAAGCAGAGGTCATGGAAGAACGCTGCTTAGTAGCTTGTTCCTCATGGCTTGCTCCAGTTTACTTTCTTATACAACATAGAACCATCTACCTAGAGGTGGCACTGATTATAGTGAGCTTGGCCCTTCCACATTAATCAAGAAATGTCCCACAAACTTTCCTCCAGGCCTGTCTGTTAGATGAAATTCCTCAATTGAGGTCCCCCCTCCTCAGATGACTCTAGTTAATTTCAAATTGGCAAAAAAAACTAAACAGAATGTGATCTTCAGTTAAACTGGTATGGCTATCTACTGTTATAGAAAGTAAGTTAGAATACCACTGTTAATCTGCATGCTACATGCCAAAATGAATTAAGATGGCTTACCAGAGTTGTAAAAGATGCCTGCTTATTTCATATCTTCAGAAAGTAAGTTTGGAATCTATTATTCAAGCTAAGACTTTTATACTGCTTTATAGCCTGGTATAAAAGCAGTTACAAAGATTAGCCCAGATAAAGAAAATACGCAGTCACAATTTGTATGTCCAATGCAATGAATGAGGGAAGAATAAAATCCATAAAGAATTATAGGGATTTCACACTCAAGAAGGTACAGTGAATTCCTAATATGGAAATCCCACAGTTCCAAATACATGGTAATGATGGTTAAAATATAAAGGTAAGCTGGAAAAGAGCTAACGATGACAAAAACATTTTTAAATGACCAGATAATTATCTCCATGCTGAAGTGTCAGGCTTGCTGCTGTAGAAACAAACTGGTAGACAACTGTTAATCTCCTGAAAGGCAGAATGTTCTGAGAATACTCTTTGTAAAATGCTGGTCATAGGCCAGGTTCATTGCTTAAAGTGAAGGTACTTATAGATTCACTAGCCCTTGTCCATAGGTTTTACAAAAATGATGACAAGGAAAAAAAAGAAACACTGTGAAGTCAGAAACTCTGCCAGGTGTTTGGTTCTAAGTACAGGCTTATGGGGGTCAGGATATAGACATCGTCTGGCCTCACAACTAGGAGATGAATTCAGCCAGCAAGTGGCTCTGAGTAGATCTCCCAAATGCCAAAGACAGTTTCTGTAAAATGGGCTTGAATATAACAAGTGACTGGTATTTGGGAGTCAGTCTAGTTAGGAAGGGAAAATGCTGAATAAGTTGATTTCCTTCTTCCATCTTAATTTCCAAGCTTCCATCTTTGGAGAAGCAAAGCTGGAAGAATTG
The DNA here is from genome assembly GCA_026225945.1 of Cricetomys ansorgei. Lineage (NCBI taxonomy): Eukaryota > Metazoa > Chordata > Mammalia > Rodentia > Nesomyidae > Cricetomys > Cricetomys ansorgei. The sequence continues at coordinate 1,921,315 of JAMJFZ010003921.1, forward strand.
AGTAACACTTTAGAAAATGCTTTTTGTCACTTTTTAATGTTTGAAACCATTTGGAAAACTAGATGATCATGGGACATTTTAAAAGATCTTGCTAAACAAACTGAAAGTGGATTTGATGATTACTGTTATACTATGAATGGTTAGACAGAGTATAAATGTGGAGAGGGGATTAAGTTAACATTTATTATATGATAATGGCATACTAATGACAAGAATTGGCTTTTATGTAAGGTTTTTAAAACTCTGTAACTTTGGCTGAGGTTCTTAAATCTCTTTTTACCTCTATGTTTTCCGTTTATAGACTAGGCCTGGAAAGCACTTTGAACAGTGTTGTTTGAATATGAAATGTCCTCAATAGGCTTGTGTGTTTGAACACTTGGTTCCTAGCTTGTTGCATTATCTAGGAAGGTTATGGGAACTTTAGGAGGTAGAACCTTGCTGGAGGAAGTATGCCACTGGTGGAAGACATTGAGGATTTACAGCCAACACTTAATTTCTGTTTTCTTTCTGTTTCCTGAGTACAGATGCAAATATGATCAGCCAGTTCCCTGTTCCTGCAGCTGTGCCTTCTCTGCCTGATGACATGCTTTTCCTACCATGATGGATTATATACATAGAAAACTGTAAATTTTAAGGGTTCTGCTATTCTTGTAGCTGTAAGAGTTTGGATATTTTGTATAGATTTTCATTGTGCATGGGTACTGTGATGGCTAGTCTTACGTCAACTTGACACACAAACTAGAGTTATCTGAAAGGAGGGTACTTCAGTTGAGAAAATGCCTCCATAAGATCTGGTTGTAAGGTATTATCTTAATTAGTAATTGGTGTGGGAAGGTCCAAGAGCTGGTGGCCCTGGGTTCTGTAAGAAAGCAGGCTGAGCAAGCTATGGGGAACAAGCCAGTAAACAGCACCTCTCCATGGCCTTTGCATTAGTTCCTGCTTCCAGGTTCCTGCCCTGTTTGAGTTTCTGTTCTGGCTTCCTTCCTTTGATGAGGAACAGTGATATGGAAGTTAAGCCAAATAAACCCTTTTCTCCCAATTTTCTTTTTGGTCATCGTGTTTCGTTGCAGCAATAGAAACCCTAACTAAGACAGATATGTTAAGGAAAATACCTAATTCATATGATTTTCTGACATTTCTAAGATTTTTTTTTCAAGACAAGGTCTCTCTGTTGTAACTCTGGCTGTCCTTAAACTCATTTTGTAGACCAGGCTGGCCTTGAACTCACAGAGATCTGCCAGCCTCTGCCTCCTGAGTGCTGGGTTAAAGGCGTGTGCCACCACTGCTTGGTGAATTCTAAGATTATTAATGAAGTATTTTCAGTACATATTGATGCTTATTAACAATGATTCATAGTGAACTTTATTCACCGGACACTGTATTGGTTTTGCTTTTACTGTTGTGATAAAATACCCTGATAAAAGCAGCGTAAGGGAGAAAGGGCCATGGAGAATACTGCTTACTGGCTTATTTCCCATGGCTTGCTCAGCCTGCTCTCTTATAAAATCCAGGACCACCAGCCTAGGGATGGAACCACCCATTATGGCCTGGGCCCTCCTCCATCAGTTACCAATTAAGAAAGTGACATAGGACTAGCCAGCATAGCACACATGTACTAAAACATATGCAGTGAATAACAATACAAAACAATCAAACTCATACAGCTACAAGAGTGACAGAACCCTTAGAGGTTGTTTAATCCAAAATTCACAGAAGAGTAAACTGAAACTCAGCATAGGAGTGGGACATGCCTCAGTTCATATAGTAGAAAGGGAAGGGAGTAAAAGATTTAGCACAGGGCTCTGTTCTTGAGTGGTTCTTTTTTTTATAATATTTTTATTAATATTTGAGTTCCATACAATGTATCTCGATAACACCCTCTTCCCATTCCGCTTGTTCCACACTCCCACCCCTGAACCCTCAAAAAGGGAAGGGGAAAAAAGGAAATTGAGTCAGCTTGTGTGGCAGAAGCATGGATGTTGGGCTAAATCACTGTCTTTGGAGGTAGAAGGTTGCTCTGAATTTGTACTTTGACTTGGCCCATACTAGCCGGAGATGAAGCATGGCAGAGTTCGACATGAAGTTGGGCCTCACCACCCAAATGAACACACCAAGCAGGTTCCCTGGTATTTTGCAAGCACTGGGGCATCTCATAGCACCTCCCACTCCCCAACATCCCACAGGAACTAGGGCCTCCCAAAGGTGCAAAACTCACACAGGCACCTGGTCATCCTGTTTAAGAACCACTCACTGCTGGATGCCCAGGTGTCTTGAGTGGTTCTTAAACAGCATGGAGTCTTATCAGAAGTCCATGGATGGCATATTGGTTTCCATTCTTAGAGTTTCTGACTTAACAGGTAAGGAATAGTACATTTGCCTACATTTTCAAATGATGTAGCTGGTCTGATGATTCATCACAGCATACCTGAGTTCATTAATCACAGTTTTCATTTTATCATGGATTATACAGTTTGCAATGTACAGACATTTGCACACAAAAGGGTAGCAGGTTAAGAAAAGTAAAGAAAAATATATAGCATTAACAAGATGAGATAAATGGAAAATAGTTCCAAGTTGTTAGGTATTTTGAAGTTTTTTAAAAAAAATATTTTTTTTTCAAAAACTAAAATTAAATGAATACTTAGACAAATAGATTACCAGTTAACTAGCAATTTGATTTTCATTTTTTATTCACTAGTTTTAATAAAAATATTTTGAGAATTTCATACATGTACATGTTTTGATGAAATTCACCTCCCATTCACTCCCCTCCAATTCCTCTAGCCCACCACTTTCCCCTCAAACCTTCATGAGGTCTGTTTTTAAACCCTCTGAGTCCACTTAATATTTCCAGTATGTGCATGGCCATATTACCATCTACTGGGCCATGGGTAGCCTCTCAGTAAACATATTCTGAAGAAACTTACTGTCCCTCCCCCACCAGCTAACAATTGCTAATAGCTCCTCAGGTATGAGTGGGAATTGATGAGTCCCTCCGTCATCCACACTGGGATTTTTGGTTTGCTTCAGTCCACTATCTCTGGCTCTTGTAATCTTTCTGCCCCTTCTTCCTTGATGGTTCCCGAGCCTTGCTGTGCATGCTCAGCATGTTACCCCACTCCTCTCTCCTTCTCTCTCTGTGTGTGTGTGTGTGTGTGTGTGTGTGTGTGTGTGTGTGTGTGTGTCTGTGACACAAATGTCCTATTTGGAGCTGAGAATTCTACAGTTTGTTTTGCTTTGCATTTTGACCAGCTGTGGGTTTCTATGTATTAATCACCATCTACTACTAAAAAATAAATTTCTCTGATGAGGGTTGAAAGGTACACTAATCTATGAGTATAAAGACAAAAACTTATCAGGCCCCTTATTACTACATCCATTTAGTAGAATAATAGTATTAAGTTCTCTCCTAGGGACACTGATCTAGTATGCCACAGGATTTTTGACCAGTTAATGATACCAGGCACGAGTTTCATCTTGTAGAGTGGGTGTTAAATCCAAGCAGAAAGTGGTTGGCTACTTCCATAACATTCATACCACTCACAACAGTGGGATTATTTTGCCAGGCCAGCCATTATTGTAGCTTGTAGAGTTAACAGATGGGTAAGACTGTTGATTACTTTCCCCCCCTGGAGGCTTGCATAGTACCATCCAGCACTTATAAAAGCTAGTCACTAGGGTTGAAGCTTTCCAGTCAGTATAAAGCTTGCTTTCTCCATATTCTATGACTCAAGTACGTGGTGTCTTCAGCAATAGGTTCTTAATAATATAGTTCTGGGGGGGGTAACTAGAAACAATGACAATAGCATATAATGTTTGGGAGGGGTTCCTAAGGGACTCCACCGACCAATAACTATAATAATGTTAATCCATACCCTGTAGTGAGGCTTTTATTTTATGGCCTCTGGTACCTGTGAGAGGCACTGTCCCCCTATGATAGGTAACTCAATTTAAACACACACAAAGACACACACACACACACACACACACACACACATTAGGAAGCTTCTACAGTAGGTTTCCATATGGCTTTTCCAAAGGTGTTTAGTGTTATCTTGCCAATATTCCATCTTTTACCTTGTTATCCAATCCCCACCCCACTTGACTTTAAACTCAGTGGGTCACAATGAAGACATGAGAGTAGCAGGAAGGTTTGTTGGCAAGGAGAAGGGGTTTGGCTAAAGTGGGAGGGAGGTAAGTGAGGATAACAGGTGGAGGTGCATATGATCAAAATATATTACATTTATGAAATGACCAAAGAATAAAATATTAAAAATAACCACCATATGCCTATGCCCCCCACCACTGAATATATGAAGGAAACAAAGGACTAAATAGAGTCTGTCAAATTTTTGCAATTAACATATACAATATTTTATGAGGAGGGATGTTATAGAAGTTTATTTTTATTTATGTAGAAAATAATTGTTTTGTACACTGTTGGGTGAGGTGCTCCCTAGGTCTTGGCATTTTGTATTATCTTCAGGTGTTGGATTTATGTGTGGGTTGTTTGATTGCTCATGATCTGCACATGCTATCATTAGAACACCTGAGGAGTTCTGGATCAATAAAAACACCTGAGTTCAGACACTAGGGTTTCCACTGTCCAATATGGTACTTGCTATGATGGTTGTTCCCTCTGCTGAGGTCTATCAGGGATTACATCTTAAATAAAACAAAACAAAACAAAAAACCCCACCACCAACGAAAAAACAAAAAAACCCCAAGCAAATAGTAGGTGTACTACTACAAATGGTGTATCAATGTGGGGCACATCACACCAGCTAATCCAATTTGGAGACAGGAAAGAAGAAACTCCAGACATCACAGAGTCTTTTTTTCTTTCTGCAAACCTGTCTACAAGTGGTCTAGATATCAAAAAGGCAGTCCTGACAAGACACATCTGCTATGGTGATGAGAACTCCACCCAATGAAGGATCACCTCCTGCAGACAAGATTACCATTTGTTTTTCCTGCACACCAGACTCTATCTTTAAATCTGGAAAGTGTTTCCTCAGGGTCAGCATACAGAAGCTGTCTTCCAGAAATGGTGAGATTGTATCTCATGCTGGCAGCTGAACCTGGTACTGTAAGAGTCACCCAGGTGTTACTGGTTTTGAAGATATGAAGGGGTCATGTAAAGAAGCTGAGGCTTGGAACCATGAAGAGAGCCCAGGAAAGGGTATTGTTAAAACTGCAGTCCAGTTGCAGCAAGGGACCCCAGCAGTTTTTGAGATGTCAGTACCATGGGATGACCACCAGGATCAGCAGCAGCAGTGGAGTGGAGCCAGCCAGAACTTGGAGGACAAGCTATGTGTGCTGCAGAGGGCAGACCTAGAGAAGTGACCCAAGCCCTATGGAGAAGACCAGAGGATCATGAGTGAATTCCAGATAATTGGACATTGATAATGTTTTTCTGCTGTCCAAAGACATTGTGAAAATCCTGATAGATGTTTGGTTTCATTTGGTCCTGTGCATTAGCAACCCTCATGTCTGTTCCTCTTGTAAATAGTTTTGCTGGTGTAGTGTTAAATTGTGTTGTAAAGGTGAAGCATTTTTTATATAGAAAAAGGGAAATGTTGTGAAAGTTCATTTTCAGTTGTGTATAAAATTGTTTTGTGCACTGTTGAGTGAGGGTCTGCCTAGGTCTCAGTGTTTTACATTGTCTTCAGGTGTTGGATTTCTGTGGGGGGGGATGTTTGATTCCTTAGGATCTGCACCTGAGGAGTTCTGAATTAATAACACCTGAGCTCCGATGCCAGCGGTTCCACTGTCAAGTGTGGTGTTGGCCATGATGGTGGTTCCCTCTGTTGAGGTCTGGCAGGCCTTCAACATATGAAAATGCCTCCATGTCTTTCTTGGTGAGCCAGCACAGCAGTATACTTCTACAATTATCCATAGTAGCTAAAATATGGAATCAACCTTGTTTTCCATTAACAGGTAATGAAAATGTACCACAATGGAATACTATTCAGTTATTTAAAAAAACCAATATTCCATCATTTGCTGAAATGGGAGATATCATGGGATATATTCAAAATACAAGTAAGCACATATTTTTAGTCAAGTGAATTATGAAAGATAAATACCTTTTACAAATGTTGCTTTATTAATATTTTGTCACTTCTAGAATGCATTGCATCCTGATTTAGCTGAAGACAAATTACGTAGTAATATTGGTTTCCTTTTAAAATGGAGATTATATTTCTTAAGTACAGTGATTATAATTACATCAAAAAGTTTAGGGAAAAAGTAGGCTCATGTTATAACTTGGGAAGAGAGAAACCCTACTAGATGGCTGACATTAGATAACTCAGAAGCCCTCTTTCTTTAACAGCTTTCCCCTAGTAAAGTAAGGAAAAGTTTGATTTGTGGAATGGGAAGAAGACAACGTGGAGCAAATTTTGACATGATATTGTTCTGTTGATATAAAATTCTGGTAGCAGGGTGCCAAGTGTATTCAGAATACCAGTGCTTTCAATTTTAAGCATGAAGCCCCAAGAGACGAGCAGTGTTCAATACATCATCTCTTGTTAAATAGCAGCCACAGAGTTGGCGGTAGCCAGTGAATGATTCCCTGCCATGAAGGACTCGCCAGTTGTCTATAAATAGTACCTGTGAATGCATAAAAAGTAGAGAGAAAATAATCAGAAAAAGGGCAAATAATGGGGAATGTAAATCAGAAGAGATCACTGAAAAATAAAGCTTTAGCTTGTTCTATGGTTTACATTTGGTGAAATATGTTTCTTTTAAGCAAATTAAAGAGAAAATAAAATGTGTCTAATCCTGTAGCAGGATTAATAGCAATTAAAAAGAAAATAGTTTATAAGCTCTGTGCACCCAACGAGTTTATGTTCTTTGAACAACTATCTTTTCTTCAAAGTAAATCAAGAAATTGGTTTCTTTCTCTGTAATCCTCAGCTTATACTTTCTCAATTATGTTCTTTGTAAAACTGAAGCTATTCTTTAATTAGAGGAAACATCAAGATTTAAAAATGGAATCATTAAGCTGGAAGGACCCTAGTTAAAGCCTTCATCATTAAATTAAGAGTTTCTGATGTCTACAGATGGAGTGGTGCCTGCTTTCATATCATCAGTGAGTGAATGGCAGGACCAGCAACAATATCTAGGACTTAATTTTTTTTCCCTTTGTAACATGGTGATACATATTAAACAGCTCTCATTCTTCACTGATTTTGTGATGGGGATCTCTGCAGATACTGGGTAGAGGAGCAGACCACATGAAGAGATGAGAATGAAAATCTGGTTCAGATTGACTTTGTCAGCCTAGATCATGACTTAAGGGAGTTTTGATACCAGGTGGTTTATTGTAGGAATATTTAAACACAGCATATTGGAAAAGGGTCTCCAGGCAACAATAATTCCCATACCAGGTTTTCAGGCAATAACCATTCCAATTCAAGGTGCACAATAAAGCCTAAGGTGTGACTACAAAGAAACTCCTTTACAATGTATATGTACAATGTATATGAGGGTGGGTTCTATAGCTAAAGGCCTAGAATTTAATATGATCTCTGTCTGAGATAGCATAGAGGTCTACAGGCCAAAAAATACATCTTCCATAAAGGTTAGGTTATATTAAGTGGGAGCTAAAGATAACTGTCAAGAAAGGGAAGAGTCTGGAATCATCATTCTTGGGAATTAGGGTGAGGCCTATCCCTACAAATAGCAAAAAGGTCACCAGGTTAACAACCTCCACTCTTATCCTTCTGGGTGGAATGTAGGTATTTGATTTTATCTCTTCCATTGAGGAGACACCTCTATGCTTCTAACATTCCTGGTTCTCTTAGTGTTTCCCTGTGAGTACAAGAACCTGTGCCCTCTACAATTTTTATGGCAAACTTAATATCTTTATAGAGTTTAGGACCTACTTTTCCAGGCTGCAGTTTGACCCAAAGCTCATTATCAGGCCTTCTCAATTCAGTTGTTAGGGTCCGGTGTGCTGTATACCAACGATGGACAACATCATAAGGCACAGTGTTGATGACAGCCCGGTCATAGTTGTTGTACCTTATATGGAAACATGAGAAATAATGATCTCAGACACATGACAAAGGCATTTACTGTTTATTGAACTGGTTTACACATTGCTTTCTCTGTTTGCTGTTTGTTCTACAGTTGAAATGACAATGAATCAATACAGTCATAGAAATGCAACATCAGAGAAAGGAATTCCAGTATCTGTTGGTTACATTTTTTTTTGGGAGACTCTGGGGGCAGGAAGTAAAAGTTAAGTTCCAGCTGATTTCTCCCATCTCAGGATATGGTGTTTTATCTGAAGTGTGTTTTGTGGAATGAGTATTTACTGATCCAAGTGCACGAAAGCAAGTATATAAGCTGAAGGAAGTGTAGTCTAGGCAGAGATGATATCAAATAAAAAGTCTTGGAATAGAAAAAGCATTTTACTTATTTTCAGACCACCAAGCAGGCCATGTGGCTTGTATTGAGTAAACAAGAATTATGATTGAAGAAATGAAACAGAGGAAGTAATCAGGGACAAGATTATATGTATGTGTGTGTGTATATATATATATATGCAGGGTGTGGTAAAACCTTGGGCTTATCTGCTTACCATGAGGACCACTGAAAATTCTTGACTAAGAATGTTTTTCTGGCCAGGTGTGGTGGTGCATACCTCTAATAATAGCCAAAAGTCTTCCTTTCACAGAGAAACAATGGTTCTCTTCTGGATATAAGATGACATTTGTTTGTTTTAGAACACAACATAGTCAGAACCAATATTCTTTTTTTTTTTCTCATACGTAAAATGAACACCCACTTAGTAGGTCTCACAGGACTACTATCAAAGAAGCAAATGAAAGACCATAATGAATGTTTCTTCCCAGGCTTTTAGGAGCCATGTCTATATGAGGAAGACAGTGAGGAAGCAGTCTTCAACAGGGTATTGGCACTCAATGTCATTTCTAGACACTTTCAGTCCTATATATTTGTGAGCTATATAAATACTATTTCACTGGCTTATCTTACCATCCCAAAAGGAAAACTGTTATTAGTCCCCTTTTATACATAAGGCAACTGAAACTTGGAAAGAGTAAATTTGTCATAGCTTACTATTTTAGATAACTGGATTTCTCTAATATTTTACTTGATGGTAGCAGTGTGCAAAAAGAATTATCCAATTCCTGTGAACACTTGCTCATAAGGCCATCCTTAAAAAGTATCTATAACAGTAGCTAAAATTAATACAACTGATAGCACCAAGTACTAGTAAGGACTTGGAGCAGATGTAACTTTTATTCTTTCTTTATGAAGGTGTAAAATGGTACAACTATTTTGGTAAAACATGTTGTTTACTGAAATGAAACATTCTTGGATTCTTCTATTCTGTGATGATTAATGCTGATTATCAATGTGACAGAATCTTGAATCATCTAAGAGACAAACCTCTGGGCAAGTCTCTGAGGATGTTTCCATAGAAGTGTAACTGAGTAAGGAGGCCTCACACTGTATGTGTATAGCCCCATTCCATGGGACAGAGTCCTGGATTGAATACAAAGGAGAAGGTGAGCTGAGCACCAGCATTCATATCTCTCTGCTCCCCGACCATGAGTTATAACCTGCTACCTCATTTTTCCAATTATGAACCAAAACAAACACTTCCTTCCTTGAAATGCTTTAGTTAGGTATTTGTCACAGCAATGAGAAAAGTAACTAATATACATCCCCAGGTATTTATTTGATTGAAATGAAAATATATATTCGCAAAGGGATTTTTATGGGCATTTTTATAGCAATTTCAATTATAATGAAACCAAACAAAAAACAACTTATAGTTGATACAGTTTTTCTTTTTTCTTTCTTTTTTTGTTTTTGAGACAGGGTTTCCCTGTTATAACTCTGGCTGTCCTGGAACTCACTCTGTAGACCAGGCTGGTCACAAACTCACAGAGATCTGCCTGCCTCTGCCTCCTGAGTGCTGGGATTAAAGGCATGTGCCATCACTGCCCATAGTTTTCTTTTTAAAAACAAACAAACAAGCAGTGGGTTCTTTTAGGGGTACATATGCAGGGTTTGACTGGAAAATAGAAAGGTACCTCCTCTATTGAGGATAATATTTTATATATTGATATAGATTCATGACACAAAAGTCTATTCATTTCTCAAACCTCTATAGGTTTATATTTAACATTTTAAAATATCACTGAATGTACTTTACACTCAAAAGCAAAAAGGTATAAAACCATATTGAACTTTGTTTTATATAAATATTGAAGTATTTTAGAGGGAAATATACTCATATTTATAATATACTTTAAAATGCTTCAAAAATATGAGCAATTGATGGGTGGACAGATGGTGTCTTAGGATTCCTAGAACTATAATGAAATACCATGACCAAAACAACTTGTGGAAGAAAGGGTTCATTTGGCTCACATGTGCTTCCACATTACAGTTCATCATCAAAGGAAGTCAGGACAGGAATTCAAACAGGGCAGAAGCCTGGGGCAGGGATTGAAGCAGAGGTCATGGAGGAGTGCTGCTTACTGGCTTGCTCTTTATGGCTTGCTCAGCCTGCTTTCTTATAGAATCCAGGACCACCAGTCCAGGGAGGGGGGTACCCACAATGGGCTAGACTGTACCCCATCAATCACTAATTAAAAAATGCCTCTACAGGTCAATCTTATGGAAGCATTTTCTCAATAGAGGTTCCCTCCTCTCAGATGACTTCTAGCTTGTGTCAAGTTGATATAAAAACTAACCATTACAGATGGATAGAAAAATGGAGGGCTCCATGATAAAACAAGAATAGTAATATTTTAATGGTAGGATGTAGGTGGCAGGCTGAGATTTTCCCACATTAAATGTTTTTAATTTTTCCATTTGTTAAGGTATTCATAATAAAATGTTGGATATACTCCTTATTTTATATAGTGGGTATACAAGAGATGACTGAGGGAATGTTTCCTCAAACAACTTATCCAAGAAAATGGAATTACTATTGACATAATTTCTTCTACCCTCCAGGGTAAAGAACAGAGATGGTAACTTATTTTTAACAATGGTTATGGCATGTATTATTATTGAAACTCAAAAACTCATGGCAAATAGGTTTAGTGACTTAGTCAAGGCCTTAAATCATTGAACGATAGTCAGGATTTGACATTTTTCTGTACCACATCAAGTTACCTTTTGCAAGTCTCTTCAAGCTGCCTCTGTACTCCACATCTCCTTCCTTAATTTCCCCCTAGTACTTATTACCATTTGATATATTATATATTTGCTTTTTCAAAATAAAATAGCTCCTTCTATTAGAATGAGAATTCTATGACAGCCATGAATTTTCTCATGTTTTCCTCATAATTATATTTCTGGCATCAAAAGCATTGCCTGTGTCTTTGTAGATACTCAAGAAATATTTGTAGAAGAACACTGCACTGTAGGAATTAGGTTAAGTGGAAGTAAAATAATATAAAAAAAAGATTTGGCTGCAACACAATAAACAACTTAAATCTAAAACAATGTAGTATATATTGGACAGAATTTGTGTAGAAAATATGAGTTGTATCTACAACACTAAGAAGGCATTGGGCCATGTAGAATTGTGTAAGTTATAAGGCTAACTTGGGTTCTTTGGAAGATACTGAATGGATATAGGATCTTAACAGGAGAATGATAAGTGAGATGTTTTTCAAAAAATTACTTTAGAGCCAATGAAATGTTTAAGCAGGCAAATGCACTTGCTTTACAAGTATTTATTTAAATATAAATATTTTAAAAATATTTATAATATAGTCAATATCCAATACACACACACACACACACACACACACACACTCCTGATTTTGATTTTTTGATTCAGTGGTGAGAGAACCAACCCTTCAAAAGTGTGACCTTCACACATGTGCAGTGGCATACATACATACACATACATGTTCTAACATATAAATACATACACATATAATAATAAATAAAATTTTAAAAGATTTACCTAGATATAGCACACAAAATGGACAGAAGGTGGATAAGAGTGAAATCAATGGTACTGTGTAGAGGTGATAGTGGAATCACAAAAAATTTGGCATTGTGGACTGAGTGCTTTGAGAAAATTAGTAGTTGGTAAAGCTTGTTAGATTGGTTGCAGAGTGTGAGGGAGATGGAGATGTTGACGGTGGCTTTTAGTTTTTTGTTTGGGCAACTTAGTGGTTATATAATTCATTAAAACATGAGCGAATATGTAGAGAGGGAACTTAGGGTGAGTGAAGCCTATGAGCTAGATTTTGAATATGACACATTCTATGTTCTACAAGAGAGCCAAATGATGACAACCAGGAGATAGCTGGACACACTAGTCAAGAGCTTAATATTTAATAAATATATCACATGGGAGAACAGTTGTTTGGTACTCACCTGACCAAATAGAGCTCCTTATTCCATGGGTAGATATTTAAGACTGGCCCAATCCCAATCATGTGATTGTGACATTCTCCAACATTTTCAATATATTCATGCTTCAAAGGCACTTTGCTGAGGATTTCAAATTCCTCAGGTGCTTTTTCAAGTACTTGTTGTGCAGCATAGAATCCATCTACTAACAGTGTCCTGCCACCTGTTCCTTCATGCTTAAGACAATGAAATACCTGAATGCTAAAGAAAGCAAAGCAAGACAAATTCTTCTGTTCAGTGGATAAAAGAGAACATATTGAAATTCTAGTATATTATATCAGAAATTATTATTGAACCTACTTTGATAATTTTAATGAAGAAAGAAATCCTATTTCCTGATTGCTTTTCCTTCATAGAAAATTGCACTTCTTTTTACTCTTAAATAATGTTACTATACATTTATTTCAAAGATGTACAATATGTATTAGGGTACATATATGCCAGGGAAGACCTGGGAATATAGACATAAACACGATATGGTCTTTGTTTTGAAGAAGCTCATAATCTAGTAATAAGAGATGAAGTTAGTACCAACAACATTTGAATAAACAATAAAGTTGTACACAAAATGTAATGAGGTTCATAAAAAAGAAAATTAGTTTAGTAGGGTGTTATATAAAGAAATATTTCAGAAAAGAATGGAATAGCTTTTCTTAGTCTTAAATAATGAACAAGAATTAAACTGGAATGAATTTGAAGCACGGAGAAAGCACCCCAAGGAAGAGGCAAACCATGACCAAATATAGTGGTATAAATCAACAAGTCATAACCAAGGAAAAAAATGAAGTTCCTGTTGTCATAGCATAGAGAATCACAAAATGCTCTTAAATTGTTAAAATTTATGGTTATATTAGCATTTTAAAAGTTGAGTATGGCTGACAATATGGCTCATCAGGTAAAGGCACTTACCTCTAAACCTGATGAACTGAGTTTGAGCCCTAGAAACCATGTAGTGGAAGGAAAGAAGTGATTTATTCTCACAGGTTATCTTTTCCCCTATCCTTTTGTGCACTAGCACACAAACCCAAACAGCCCTCCCCGCAGCACACAGAATACAAAAAATAAGTAAACCTAAAACATTTTTTGAGATATAACTCAGTTGGTAGAATACTTGCCTACCATGCACAAAAACCCGGGGTTCAATCCCCAGTACCAGCATGATCAATGTGTGTGGACATATGCATGTAATCCCAGCACTTAAGAGGGCCATCCTTGTCAGCTCCATAGTGAGTTTGAGACCAATCTGGGCTTCATGGGACCCTGACTAAACAAAAACAAATAGAAGCTCCCCTGCCCCAACATCACCAATAACAAAAACCTCACCTTTCCTTAATAGACTCCAATTTTGCTCCCCAGCTCTGCTCACAGGAGTCCCACACAACAACTTGGGCAGACATCTGCACCAGACTGCAACTACCCAACTACCTGAAGAAAAGGTAGGTAGACTCCTTGCCTAACACTCCCACCAGAACATCCCATGCCCCCAAACCTCAATTCACCACCATCTCCCCATGTCCACTCCCTTCCACCCCTCCCCAGCTCTGCTTGCTAGAGTCCCACATACCAACTTTGGCAGACATCTACTACACTAGAGTGCAACAAGGCAATCAGCAGAACAGGTAGGACACCTGCTTACTGAACCTTCCCACTAGAATAGCCTGTGTCCCCCAAAAAACTCAACCCACCACCATCTTCCCACCACCAATATCAATCCTCTTGACCACTGCCACCTGTGTCCCAGACACCTGTGTCCCAGACACCAACTAGGCCAGACACCCCCACACCAGAAGAAGACAAGGCAGAAGAACAGGTAGGAAGCCCACAAGTTCTGTATCTCAGTCTCCAACCTGGGCAGAGACTCCCGGCTTGACAAGGGGCCACAAATAACAGAAGATCAGAGAGAGAAAAGAAACTTAGGAACAAGACACTCATCCAACAAAAGAAAAATTCAAGAATTTAGCATCTAAACCTAAAATTACCCAAAGCCCAAATGCTGAACCACCAGTATAAGAGCATAATCAATAACTAGGGCAATATTTCATCACCAGAGCCCAACTGTCTTTCTACAAAAAAACTCTGAACACTCTGACACAGGTGAAGCAGAAGAAGAAGACTATACAACCATCTTTATGAAGGTAATAGAGGTCCTTAAAGAGGAAATGAATAAATCCTTCAAAGAAATCAAGGGGGGAAAAAGAAACAATTGGAGGAATTGAATAAACTCATCAAAGAAACACAAGAAAATACAATTAGAAGAAATGAATAAATCCCTGAAAGAAAGCCAAGAAAAGGCAAACAAACATAGGAAGGAAGGAAACAAAACTGTCCAAAATGGAAATAGAAGCCATAAAGAAAACACAAACTGAGGGAATCTTGGAAATGAAAAATCTAGAAAAGTGATCAGGAACTACAGAGGCAAGCTACAGCAACAGAATACAAGAAATAGGAGAGAGAATCTCAAGCGTTGAAGATACCATAGATGAAATAGGTATGTCGGTAAAGGAAAATATCAAATCCAAAAAAACTACTGACACAAAACATCTAGAAAATCTGGGACACTATGAAAAGACCAAACCTAAGACTAATAGGAATAGAGGAAGGAGAAGATACCCAGTTCAAAGGCCCAGAAAATATTTTCAACAAAATAGTTGAAGAAAAATTTCCAAACCTAAAGAAAGAGATGTCCACAAAAGTACAAAAAGTTTATAAAACACCAAATAGACTGGACAGAAATAAAGTCCCCTTCCCACGTAATAATCAAAACACTAAACATACAGAACAAAGAAAGAATACTGAAAGTTGCAAGAGAAAAACAAGTAACATACAAAGGCAAACCTATTAGAATTACACCTGACTTTTGATTGAGATCCTAAAAGCCAGAAGGGCCTGATCAGAAGTACTCCAGAATCCAAGGGACACAGATGCCAGACCAGACTACTATACCCAGCAAAACTCTCAACTATCATAGATGGAGAAAAAATATTTTATGATAAATACAAATTCAAACAATACCTATCTACAAATCCTGCTCTACAGAGGTACTAGAAGGAAAACTCCAACCCAAAGAGGTTAACTACAATCAGGAAAACACAGAAAATAAATAATTTCATACCATCATAGTCAATAGAAGGGACACACACACACAGGTACATACAAAACAACAACCACCACCAACAATTACAAAATAACAGGACCAAACACGCATTGGTCATTGATATCCCTCAACATTAATCACTCAATGTAATCCACCACATAAACAAACTGAAAAAAAAACCACCATCATCTTTCTTGATGTTGAGAAAGCTTTTGACAAAATCCATGATTTTGTCATGTCTTCATGATTTAAGTATCGCAGAGATTGGGGATACAAGGTACATATCTAAACATAATAAAAGCAATTTACAGCAAATCCACAGCCAACATCAAATTAAATGGAGAGAAACTCAAAGCAGTTCCACTAAAATCAGGAACAAGACAAAGTTGTTCCTCTCTCTATACCTATTCAATATAGTAATTGAAGTTTTAGCTATAGCATTAGACAACAGAAGAAGATCAAGGGGATACAAATTGGAAAGGAAGAAGTCAAAGTATCCTTATCTGCAGATGGTATGATAGTATATAGTGGAACACTCAGAAGAAATTTTTGTTATTTTGGTTTTTTTAAAAATGCAAAACGGCATTTGGATTAGATTTGTGTTCCCACCCCAGGTGTGGTGGTTGTTCATGAGTTGGATTTGGAATGCTTGATGCGAGTGGTTATAATTTGTTTAGGTGCAGTCATTCTGGCATGTGTAGCTTGTTTTTGAGATGGTGTGCCACATGGGTTTATGGGAACTTTTGGCTTAGGGTATAAAAAGTCTGAAGCCTCGAGAGTCAGGGTGGGTGTTGGTTGGTGGTTCATTGGTTGGGTTGTTGTCCTTAGTGTGTTAATTCTTAAAAGAACAAAGGTCAGAGGGACTGAGTTTACAGACCATGAGCTGAGACACTAGTCTGACTCACTGTCAGCTAATCCTCTTCAAGCTTAGGACAGCCTAAAAGAGGCTGTGAAGATTTCTACCTTTCTCTCATTCGATATCAAGGATGTTTGTAAAAGCAGTGAAAATTTCTATCCTTCCTTTGTTTTTCCCTAAATTGAGGGTAAAAGATTGTAGCTTACTGTTACAATAGTATATATAAGCAACCCCAAAAACTCAACCAGAGAACTCTTAGCTGTGCAGGAGCTTTTTAGTTTTATGAGATCCCATTTGTCATTTGCTGGCCTTAATTCCTGTACAAATGGAGTCCTATTCAGAAATTCCTTGTCTACATGTACATCTTGTAGGGTACTGCCTATGTTTTCTTCTAGAAGTTTCAGTGTTTCATGTTTGACATTGAGGTTTTTGATTCATTTGCAATTTGGTTTTTGACAACATGACAGATATGGGTCTAGGGCAATAGCAAGGTACAAGTGATTTCAAGGGAGAAAATGGGGTAAAACAGAGGGGAGGTTTAATTGTAGAAGGGTAGGCCAATATAGAAGGAGAGGGTAAAATAACAACAATGAAGACTGAAACATCAATTGGTTATACAATACCAAATGGTCAGCCCTGAAAATATACACACAAGTAACATTATACAGACTGAAAAGGTTGTATTTAGGAATATATATGAGCATACATATATGTATGCAACAACAACTCTAATGAAAAAAGAGACCACAAGTTTGAAAGAAAAAAATTTAAAGGCCATAAGGAATCATACTGTTATTCTTTATTCACCTAAAATGACATATAGCATATATAAATCTATGTGTATACATAAAAATATATAGTTTAAATGAAGTTATTCTACTTGAGATAGCAATGTTCCTCCCAACAGACATTGACTAACAAAATACCTGATACCAGGCATGAGAAACCCTCTTTGGAGTTGTCAGGAGAGTTCAAGAGACTCCCAACATAATATAGACTATTACTGCTGGTCTTGATTGTCTCCCAGAGGTTGAGGATGTGTTTTTATTGCTGAAGACACCATGTGCTTCAGACACAAGAAGGTGCTATGCAAGCTTTCAAAGGAGGGAAGCAATCAATAGTCCTACTGAGCTGTCACACCTATGAATCATAAGGATGACCATGATGGCACAATAACCTTAAGGGTGCAATAGTGGCACTCGTGTCTTATTTATAATCAACAGCTCTCTCATTGTACTTAAGGCCTGCTCAACAGGAAGGAAATCATGCCTGGCACTGGAAACCTAGGCAAATACCCAAGGTTTCTCAGGTCATGGATCTTAGAGGAGAACCTACTGCATTCTAAATATGTATCTGTATATCTACAGATAAGTGTAGCTCCCACAAAAGCAAAAAAAAATCACTTTGCAACAGATATAAACTATTACAGAAAAGCTCAACCAGTCAAAATGCAGAGAAAAGTGATTATAGGGTACCCAGTCCTAGTTGATATATCTACAATACAACCCATGTACCTAAGGTTCAGGCAACATTGCAGAAGAGGGGAGAGGAGGCAGAAAAATTGTAAGAGCCAGAGGACCAGGAAATCTGCTGTGAGATCCTGTCTTCTAGAATCAACAGGGAAATTTCACCCATGATACCTCAGCAATATGTCTCCCTAAACAATACCTGAACAAGTAAAACAACATTAGACATGCTAACATGGGCCCCTAACCAAAAATAAAAAAGTATAGGCAACTAAAAAATGCTGAGAGTAGGCGAAATAGTTTTCTCTAAAGATAAGCCACTTAATTGGTTATCCAATACTAAGTGGTTGGCTAGTCCTGAAATCATATACATACAAATAACAATAAAAGCTGAACAGGTTGTATCTATATATCCAGGTGTGTGTGTGTGTGTGTGTGTGTGTGTGTGTGTGTGTGTGTGTGTGTGTTGGTTACTTTTGTATTGCCACGATAGAACACCAAGGCAACTTATAAAAGAAAGCATTTAATTCGAGGCTCACAGTTCCAGGGAGCTAGAGTCAAGGACCATCATGGTGGGGAGCATGGCAGCAGATAGGCAGGCATGAAGCTGGAGAAGTAGCTATGAGCTTATATCCTGATGCACAACCACAATATATACACATAAATACAGAGATAGAGATAGAGATAGAGAGAGAGAGAGAGAGAGAAGGGAGGGAGAGAGGGAGAGAAGGGAGGGAGAGAGGGAGAGAGAACACTAACTGGGAATGGCTAGGTCTTTTAAACCTCAAATCCCACCCCCAGTAACACACTTCTTCCAACAAGGCCATATCCCCTGATCTTTCCCAAACAGTTCCACCAACTAGGGACCAAGTATTCAAATATATGAGCCTATGGGGGGGGCATTCTCATTCAAACTGGCACTGTGATTATGTAACAATACCAAGAAAAAGAGGTGGTTTCAAGTGATGGGGTGTTACATTGGAGGGATAGGAGGGTGGACAAGGAAGAGGGAAATGATGTAATTATATTTTAATATAAAATGTAATTTAATGAAATGTGTAAAAAAGATAGGAAAATATACTATAAAGTAAAACAAGCAATAAACACAAGATAAATAAAATCAAGAAAAATTTAAAAGAAATACAATTAAAATGAAAAAAGCCATTTCTGATCATATTGAATTTTCTGTGCAACTTCTGGATTATTTAGTAGCCACTTAAAAATGTTTAACTCAGAAGAGAGGTAGATTTTGTGATCTGTAGATGATAAAAGCAACAAGATGGAAGAAGTCATTTAGAAGAATTATCTTAAGTATGAAAGTCTTGAGGAACAGCAATAATGTCATTATTTATAATATATTTATAATATTTATAATAAATATACACCAATAAAATTTATATTAAAAATATATGAGATTCCATTTCACTCCAGTCAGATTAACTATCAAGAAAACAAGATTCTAGCATTGAGTAGGAAGGGGTTCATAAGCACCTACCCTTAACTGAGGAACTATGGAGAGTTGATGGATTTTTTTGGGAGGGAGAGTCAGTTTTCTTTAATTGTATGGTTCTTGGTCTATCAGCCATGCTCCAGTGGATGCCCCTCCACCCCACTGAAGTATATGGACAGCATAAATTGGAGTTGATGGGTTAATTTTTAAAAAAGCCATGAAATTGGCATCATAGGGAGTTAGGGGTGAATCATGAAGGAGTTGGAAGTAAAGATGATCAAAATACATAGTGTGAAATTCAAAAGCATTAAAACAGTGATTTTTTTTTTTAAAGGGAAAACAAAAATGCTGGTGAGGATTCAGTGAAAAAGGAACTCTCATAACTACTGCCAGGAATGTATATTATTGCAATCACTATGGAAATCATTATGGAGGTTCCAGAGAGAGAGAGGGGGGGGGAGCGCTCCATATAATCTAGTTATACCAGAAAGACTAATATGGTCAATGATAATCAAACTACAATCCATAGACTACAGAGATTAAGCATAGAGTAAGTAACTAGTGGGAGCAGACAAATTTCCCTAGGAAAGGGAAATAGAATAGTTACGGATAGATGGGGGGACTGGAAAGGGAAGATCAAATGGGGACAAAAGGGGAAGAAGAGGACAAGAAAGAAAATACAGGGAGAGACAGCTGAAGCTAAGGGCCACTTGAGGGATAGTATGGAAACCTAATACAGTAGAAACTTCCTAAAATATATACATATATTAAGGTGATCTAAAAGAAATTGCCAAATAATGGGGGAAACAAAGTCCCAACTGGCCATCTCTTGTCACCAAATGAAGCTTCCAGTATTGAGAATGAGTTACATCAAATTGAATAATTGGCCAAAGGGGCACTATGGGAATCTCCAAACAACCCAGGCTGTTGCCAAGAATTATAGTTTGCTTTCCACAAACTAATGGCAAGGTTCTATTGTTGAAGACAATATTTACTCACTGAACATGGAGAAGTTGACCTGGTGCCTACATAGAGCCTTTACCCCTACTGACTAGGGCTCATGGTACTGGGAGGTACTCTGCATGCTACCAAAGAAGAAAGGTAAACACCAACACAGCTACAAACCCTTTGATCTACAAGGGTGTACTGCCTGCAAGATATGCTAGTGCAATGGTGGCACAAAGCTTGTGGGAGTAATCAACTAATATCTGATTTGATTCAAGGCCCATTTCACAAGATGGAACCCATAACTAACACTGCTTGGGTGACCAAGGACCTAAGCCTAAAGAGCTCAGGGACTCAGGGTAAAACAAATACTACTGTTCTACTGAAAGAACACAGTAATGAAATGAATCCTAATGACATTCTGCTATATTTAGATCAGTGCCTTGCTCAGCCATCATCAGAGAAGCTTCTTCTTGCAGATGGAAACAAATACAGAGGCCCACAGTCAGACATTATGCAGAAATGAGAGACCTTTGAACATTCAGCCCTAAATGGAATGTTTCCATCAAATCCTTCCACTCTGGGTTCAGGGAACCTGGTAGAAGAGGAGATAGACTGTAAGAGCCAGAGAAAATGTTGGACACCAAGGCAATAAGGTTCTCTAAATCAACAGGAATAATGAACATATGAATTCACAGAGACTGAGACAGCATGTATAAGGCCTGCATGGGTCTGCATCAAATAGGGCCATAGAGCTGAAAGAAGAAGTGGGCACATGATCCTATTCCTAATCTAGAACCAATTTCCAGCTGACAACCATTTGCAAATAAGAATTTAGTTTTCTCCAAGGGAGTCTCACTGGGGAAAGAAACTATTCTTAAGTATAGGCTGCATGCTCAGTAGTAGATGGCCAACAGAAAATAAACTCAATAGCATCTTTGGAGATTCTTTGTCTCATAATGTCATATCATGGCTTTTCCTTTTTATTTTTCAAATTTTATCCTATTTTTACTTTTATTTTATTTTATCTATATATATTATTTTCTTCTCTCTTTTTAACCTACAGGTCTTTTGAATATATATTATGGTTTCCAGTTTAGTGTTCTTATGGGATTCCTGAGTGTGTGAACAAGTGGGTCTCCATGTCTGTATCTGTTTCTTGTGCCTTTTCTTGGGCTCTTTTCCTTTTGTTTGTTTTGTCCTATTCTTATATACTAGTTTTGTTTTATCTTATTTTTTATTATTATCCCTTAGATTTTATTTTATTTTTTATTATTATCCCTTAGAAGCTTGTTTGTTTTTTAATGAGAGAAAGAAAGGGAGTGGATCTGGATGAGAGGGTTGGTGGGGAAGAACAGGGAGAAGTAGAGGGAGGGGAAACCATAATCAGGATATATTATGTGATAAAAAATTCAATTTTCAGTAAAAGGAAAATACAAAGTAAAAAATAATCTAGTTATATCACTCCTGGGAATAAACCCAAAAGAACTAAGTCTGTACCACAGAGATAGTTGCAGATCTGTGCTTACTGCCACACTACTCACAACATGTGAGTTATAAAATATATCTAGTAACAGAGGAGTGGATAAAGAAATTATCTAGCTAGCTATCTCTCTCTTTCTCTCTCATACACACACTCACACACACTTACACATGAATATGATTTTTAGTTGTTAAAAAGAATGAAAATATGTCACTTGCTGGAAAATGGATGGAAGGAGAGATCAACATGTTATGCAAAGTAAGTCAGTCTCGCAAAAACAAGTATTACATGTTTTATCAAACATATGATAGAAAAGGAGAAAAAGGACATGAAACTGAAAGGAGGACTACTAGGGATAATAAATCAGAAAAGGGGAAGTGGAGTGTAGATAGATAAGAATAACAGAAGGAATTAATATGATTAAAGTACATTTTATAAGCATATATGAAAATATGAGACCCTTCCTTACACTTAATGTTCATTAGTAATTTTAAAAAGCTATTAAATGTAGATCTAAAAAAGCTTAGGTACAGAGTCTAGGCAAGTATACAAAAGTAGAGAATTAATATAAACTGACTGGTAGAAAGTCAACAGGTATGGAAAGACTGAAGATATATGAAAATATTCAGTTGAAGAAAGGATGATATCCAGAGCAAAGGTGGCTTTAGAAAGGATACGCATGTAACAATGAATTGTGGTGATTACAATAACTAAAGTGGAAATGACAACTAATCCTTACTGAATACTTAGTATGTGTTGAGCAGAGTGTTAAGTGCTTTAAATGTATTAAATAATTTAATCCCTTAGCAACACTAATGGGTAGATTGTATTGCTAACCTCATTTTACAGATGAAGATACAGAAGCTTGGATATTTTAATTTACATGCTCAACATCAAAAAGCTAATAAGTTTGGCAGTGGAAGTGCATGTCTTTAATCCCAGCGTTCAGGAGACTGAATCAGACCAATCTCTGTGAGTTTGAGGCCAGCCTGGTCTACAGAATGAGTTCCAAGACAGTCAGAGTTACAATAGAGAAACCCTGTCTTGAAAAACAAAACAAACAATAAAAAGCTAATAATACATGTTCAGGCTGGGTTGTGGATCAAGATCTAGTTGATGTCACAGCCTTAACTCTTCACCACTATCATTATGCTGCAAATCTACTCAGTCTTTACAATTGACTAGAAAAGGTAAAAGAGAAAAATAGTTGTTTAATTCTGGTATGTGCACACATATGCATGCCATAGTGCATGTATGGAGTTCAGAGGAAAATTTGTGGGGATCAGTTTTCCCATTCCACTGTGTGGATGTCCTGGGGACTGAACTCAGGTCATCAGGTTTGCTGACCAGTATCTTAACCAGCTATGCCATCTCACTGGTACAAAATATTCTTAAGATACAGATTTTTCAAATAAACCAATGTAGTAGTAATGAGCTGGGTACCATCACCCTCTCCTACTATCTTTTTAATTCCACATGTGCATGAACAACCATTTTACTAATATCATTGTCTCTGGCTCATAATCTGTATGCAGAAGCAAGATCAATAACTATGAAGTAACAACCATAGAGGCCTCCAATAAGTATCAAATAGTTGGCAATCTGAATATAGCGTATTCCATCTGTGGCTCAATAGCCACTGATTTAATATTTTAAAAAAGTTATTTTCAGCCATTCTCCCACCCTCCAACTTCTTGTAACCTAGATTCAGAGTCTTCTTAATATCATACCAATAAGAGCCATGTTTGCAGAACTGATTGATCTTTTTGGTATAATACAGTAACTAAATGCAAGAAAATGAAATTGTTTTAAAAGATAAATTCTTACTGTGTTGCCCTGGCTGTCTCTGAACTCAGTAAGATCGACCTGCCTCCTGAGTGCTGGAATTAAAGGCCTCTACCACCATGCCTGATCCCCCTGAAATGTAATTTCTAAAACTTATAGTTAGTTAACTTTTTGGTGAGTTGTAATTACTTTGAGTAAATATTGTAGCCCTGTGTAGTGGCTTGGAAGACTGAGGCAGGAGGACTTTCAAGCGTAGGCTACATAGTAAGTTCCAGTTCTAGGATAGAGCAGCCAGGGCTATAGTATGAGCCAATGTCTTTCTCTTTCCACATATATACATGCTTATGTGTTATATTTTAAACCCAAAGTTTGTTCATAAAAATTTAATGAAGACTGAACTAGACTATTTCAAAATGACTATGTTTCCAGAGGAAGACAAAGAAATAATCATTTAAATTCACAGTAAGTAGGTATGATCTTCATTGAAATAGAATGGAAAATGATTAAGAAACTATTCAAGAGCACCAAGTAGAAGGACACTACACTGGAAAAGTCTAATATTCTTACCCACAGGGCTCTTGAAAGTAGGTAGTATCAGTGTGCCGATCTAGAGCTAGCTTGGTGTATGCAGTGTCACCTCTGGAAAAATCTGAAGTGAAATACCACATCCTTCCATAGATGGTTTCTCTGCCAAATAAAATCAAGAAAAAAAACCCAAAATATCTGTAAATTTATTTCATTCATTGTTTCCTCTTATATATAATAGTTACTGTTGTTACAGATTGCTATCTATAAGATGAAATTGACAGTTAAAAACACCAGTCTTGAAAATTCTGTCACTAATTGACACTCTAGGAATGTAAACTGAAAACATAACACATTCTGAAAGCTCAGGGATCACTGCACATTGTTTATATGACTACTTTAATAGTGTCCTCATTCAAGAGTATTCCATGTGTTTACTTTCCTTGTATAGAAACAATAATATGGCTGCTTGTAGTAACAATTTTAATTATTTTATGTAACAATGACACACACACACACACACACACACACACACATATATATATATACACACACACACACACATATATATAACTCAGACTGTTCAACAATAGTCTTATTTTCTAATGTATTAGATAATCTAATAATCAAGGGTGACAAAAGAGTTTTCATATTATTCATATGTCATAGGGGTGTTTGTCTTCACTTAATCTGTTGAACATAGAATAAGGAAAAGAGAAAATATTTTGGTATAATTATGAGACTTGCTGTATTGTATTTCTCCTTCAGAATAACAGACTCTGATTTTGCATTTGCATTTATTTTTTTCAGTGGTTTCAGATCTGAGGAAAGGATACATCTTTTTTTTGTTTTTTTTGTTTTTGTTTGTTTTTTTTCAAGATAGGGTATCTCTGTGTAGTCCTGGCTGCCCTGGACCTCACTCTGTAGACCAGGGTGGCCTTGAACTCAGAGATTATTCATCTGCCTCTGTCTCCCAAGGGATTATAGGACACCTGGATTTGAGGAAAGGATATTTTAATTGTTTAGCTTCCAGAGTTCTTTAAACTGAAGAGGAAATAGGAAATGTTTTTCTTTTCGAAATAAAAGTTTGTAAGCTTTCTTAATTGTTTCCTTTAGCAGCAGTTTCCTTTATTTGAGAGCTTTGAAATTGTGTTTCAAATGAAATGGCTCACAGATTCTATTGATTATGCTCTACCAACACTGTCCCAATGACCCAGCATACTTTGGGTAACACAATGAACTAGTTACACTGAGTTTTATTAAAAGAAGACAAATACTGTTTATAATGAAGTATGTTTATGTCACATTTAATGCTATAGAAGATCAATCTATATGCTAAGAAGAAATAAAGAATAGTAATGAAAGGAACACTATATTTAGGATAAGGATACCTGAGGTATTTAAATCTCTATACTATTGTTTACTGTCAGAGTAACCTGGAAAAGTCACTGATTGTATTTTAGCATCAAGTGCTTATCAGTGGAACAGATATCAAACACTAACAGAAATTAAACATTAAAATACATGATTAAAAGGGTTGCTGTAATAACCAAAATAAAATACAGGGTCTGAGTATGCAAATTAAATGCAATACAAAGTACCCGATGAAAGAAGGTGAAAACCATATGAATTTTAGACACTCTACTTAAAAATAAATACAATATAAATTTAGGCCTTTTTTTGAGCAGAATACAGGACAAGAGGAAGTAATGAATGATCTGGGAGGGAGGAGATAGGGAGATAGAGGTAGGAAGTAGGGAGGAACAGAGAGATTATTTTGGGGGGTTGACAGTACTGGAGACTGTACTTGGGCCTGATGCATTTGAGGTAAGTTCTCCATGAGCAAGCTCTCTTTACATCTTTTAATTGGTACTCATGCTCTAGAAATTAGTTACTGTGGATTTCAAAAAGTTAGTAAATTACCTGATTAAGCTGATCCTTTCTGCCAACTTCTCCGTGTGCTCTTGAGTGGGAGGGACATTTTCTACGAATGCAATTCCATACAGCAGAAAGTTCTGCAGAAACTTCTTTAGTCCCTCACTTGTTTCTAAGAAACTCTGGAAATCAACAGATGGAACTTGGGCTTGCTGGTAGATTTTAGCATTCCATAATATTCTAGGTTGGATAACCTTTTGTTTCTGCCCTTCATAGCTATTTTCCACCAGCCAATCCAGATTATATCTAGTCACATGACCATCAGGCCCTTTTTAGGAGAAAAAGGCATTAAAATAAAATTTAGAAATACAGCCAATAATTTATTACTTAAAAATGTTCATTTTTTCAAAATTATATTTAAATTTTAATTGTTTGAAAATTTCATAGATGTATATAATGTGTTTTGATGAAATCCACCTCCCATTCACTCCCCTCCAATTCCTCTAGCCCACCACTTTCCCCTCAAACCTTCATGAGGTCTGTTTTTAAACCCTCTGAGTCCACTTAATATTTCCAGTATGTGCATGGCCATATTACCATCTACTGGGCCATGGGTAGCCTCTCAGTAAACATATTCTGAAGAAACTTACTGTCCCTCCCCCACCAGCTAACAATTGCTAATAGCTCCTCAGGTATGAGTGGGAATTGATGAGTCCCTCCGTCATCCACACTGGGATTTTTGGTTTGCTTCAGTCCACTATCTCTGGCTCTTGTAATCTTTCTGCCCCTTCTTCCTTGATGGTTCCCGAGCCTTGCTGTGCATGCTCAGCATGTTACCCCACTCCTCTCTCCTTCTCTCTGTGTGTGTGTGTGTGTGTGTGTGTGTGTGTGTGTGTGTGTGTGTCTGTGACACAAATGTCCTATTTGGAGCTGAGAATTCTACAGTTTGTTTTGCTTTGCATTTTGACCAGCTGTGGGTTTCTATGTATTAATCACCATCTACTACTAAAAAATAAATTTCTCTGATGAGGGTTGAAAGGTACACTAATCTATGAGTATAAAGACAAAAACTTATCAGGCCCCTTATTACTACATCCATTTAGTAGAATAATAGTATTAAGTTCTCTCCTAGGGACACTGATCTAGTATGCCACAGGATTTTTGACCAGTTAATGATACCAGGCACGAGTTTCATCTTGTAGAGTGGGTGTTAAATCCAAGCAGAAAGTGGTTGGCTACTTCCATAACATTCATACCACTCACAACAGTGGGATTATTTTGCCAGGCCAGCCATTATTGTAGCTTGTAGAGTTAACAGATGGGTAAGACTGTTGATTACTTTCCCCCCCTGGAGGCTTGCATAGTACCATCCAGCACTTATAAAAGCTAGTCACTAGGGTTGAAGCTTTCCAGTCAGTATAAAGCTTGCTTTCTCCATATTCTATGACTCAAGTACGTGGTGTCTTCAGCAATAGGTTCTTAATAATATAGTTCTGGGGGGGGGTAACTAGAAACAATGACAATAGCATATAATGTTTGGGAGGGGTTCCTAAGGGACTCCACCGACCAATAACTATAATAATGTTAATCCATACCCTGTAGTGAGGCTTTTATTTTATGGCCTCTGGTACCTGTGAGAGGCACTGTCCCCCTATGATAGGTAACTCAATTTAAACACACACAAAGACACACACACACACACACACACACACATTAGGAAGCTTCTACAGTAGGTTTCCATATGGCTTTTCCAAAGGTGTTTAGTGTTATCTTGCCAATATTCCATCTTTTACCTTGTTATCCAATCCCCACCCCACTTGACTTTAAACTCAGTGGGTCACAATGAAGACATGAGAGTAGCAGGAAGGTTTGTTGGCAAGGAGAAGGGGTTTGGCTAAAGTGGGAGGGAGGTAAGTGAGGATAACAGGTGGAGGTGCATATGATCAAAATATATTACATTTATGAAATGACCAAAGAATAAAATATTAAAAATAACCACCATATGCCTATGCCCCCCCACCACTGAAGATATGAAGGAAACAAAGGACTAAATAGAGTCTGTCAAATTTTTGCAATTAACACGTATAATATTTTAAGAGGAGGAATATGAAAAGATCAGCAGAAATGGGGGATGAGAATTTATATTTGTAAATATACAATTGTCAAAATACAAGTTTGCTTAGTAATATCAAGTACCGATGAGTTCCCTGAACAAAGAAACTCAGTAACCGTTTGGACTCTCAGTGGTGTGCGTGTATGTGTGTGTAAGAATTATGTGATTACATGGGACCTCAGAAGTCTTTACAATCTGTCTCCAATTATTTCTCTGGTAAATACCAAACGGATAATGGCTCTATTCCAAAAGAGCTATCATGACTACTAATTTAATTTCTTGAGAGATGATTTAGATGGAGACAACTCTTCCAAGATGATATAATGTTATATATGAATTCCATTTCCATCTCATTATTGAGCTTGTGCTACCGATTCCTGAATTTTCTGGAAATGTAGGAGGACGCATGTTCTCCTATATTCATGGGAGACTAAAAGACAAAGGTTTAGTATTTCAGCTAAGCCTTTTAATATGATGATATAGTTAAAGGACTGAGACAAAGAACCAAGCTTCTAGCCCATTACTTCTCTTCCTCCACTAAATAACCACTTCAAAAGAGTTAACCTATACCAGGCAGTGAGGTTAACCCATACCAGGCAGTGAGGTTTTTATTTGATAGTCTATACTGTATGGGATAGGCATTGTTCTCTCTGTTATAGAGTAACACTATTTAGGCTATTTAAAAAGCAAACAGTATTTAAAGTATTTAAACACTATTTAAATACTTTTAAATTATATTTATTTAGCATACGTTTTAGGAAGCCTCTACAGTAGTCTGTTTCCATATGGCTTTTTTCAAATATGAGTTATCCCTCTCATTACTCCCTCTTCTACCCTGCTCTCCTGTCCCCCATCTCATTTAAGTACTACTGTTTTTTCTCCTTTCTCCTTTCATACTATCTGATTATCTATTACCTTTCTCTTGAAATCCCCCCACCTTCATGTTCCTTTATTAATTTTCTGACTTTTATACTTACTCCAATTTAAACTCATGTATCTAATGATTCAAAGCTTGCATTCACACAAATGAGGTATGCAGTGTTTGTCTTTCTGAGTCTGGGTTACCTGACTCAGAATGATAATTTCCAGCTGCATCCATTTATCTGTGAATTTCATGTTTCTTTACAATGGAATTATATTCTGCTGTATATATGTGCCACATTTTCATTATTGTTCATCAGCTGATAGATATCTAGGCTGTTTCCATCTAGCTATATTGAATATAGCAGCAATGAACAAGTGCCTCTGAAGGGCAGAAAGTCTTTTAGATATATGTCCAGCATTTGTATAGCTGAATTATACTGTAGATCTATTCCTAGCTTTTTGAGGAGTCTCCATACATTTCCACAGTGCTACACCAGTCTGCACTCCCACCAACAGTAAATAAGTGTTTCCCTTTACATACACCCTTTCCAGAACTTGATATCAATTTTTTTCTTAAATCTTAGCCATACTGCCTGAGGTAAGATGAAATCTCAAAGTAGTTTTACTTTGTATTTTCCTGATGACTAAGAATGCTGAATATTTTAAAAGTATTAAAACCATTTATCAACCATTTGTGTTCCTTCTTTTGGGAACTTTGTTTAGATTCATGCTCTAACTTTTTAATTGAGTTGTTTTCTTGGTATTTAGTTTTTTTTTTTTGTTTTTAGTTCTTTGTATATTCTAGATAGTAACTCTCTATCAGATGTAGAGGTAGTAATTTTCTCTTTCTATAGGCTGTTTACTCAAATAATGTTTTTTAACTGTACAGAAGCTTTTAAGTTTCATGAGGTTCCAATTATTAATTGTTGGTCTTAATGGCTGTCCTACTGGGGTCCTGTTCAAAAAGTCACTTCCTGTTCCAATAAGTTGAAATGTATTTTTTACTTTCTCTTCCATCAGATTCAGAGCATTATGCCCTTATGTTGAGATTCTTAAGGCATTTGGAGTTGTGATATATACAAGGTAAGAAATACAATCCAGTTTTATATGTAGCTATTGGGTGTGTTTATCCTTCTCTTCAGACTGAAGTAGTCTTTCAAAGTATCCTCTGTAGTGCTGTCTTAGAGGTCATAAATTCCTTTAATCTATTTTTATCCTGAAGTTTTTACTTCTTCAGTTTTAATAGACAGTTTTGCTGGGTATAGTAGTCTGGTTTGACAGTTGTGGTTTCAGAAATTTGAGTACATATTTTCAGGTCTTTTTGTCTCTATAAGTTTCTGTGTAATAATCAGATGTTATTCCGATGGGCCTGCCTTTATAAGTGACTTGTCTTTTCTCTCTTGTAGCTTTCAATACCCTTTCTTTATTCTGTTTTCTTAATGTTTTAACTACAACGTGCAATGAGGAGTTTCTTTTCTGGTCTCGTGTCTTTGGTACCTGAATGGCCATCTCATTCTCTAGGTTTAGGAAATTTTCTTCTATTCTCTATGGTTTTGCTATGGTATTCTTCTATACCTACAATTCAAAAGGTAGGATTTTTATGGCTCATTTTTAATGTGTATACATATTTTGCCTGCAAGTGTTCAAGTGTAGTGTGTGTGTGTGTGTGTGTGTGTGTGTGTGTGTGTGTATGTGTGTATGTTTGTGTATGTGTTTGGGGACCACAGAGGCTAAAATATGGCTCTGGACCCCCCAGAATTGTAGTTACAGATGGTTAGAAGTTCGCATGTGGGTACTCAGAATCAAATTACATCCTCTGCAAGAGCAGCAACTGCTCTTAACTATTGATCCATCTCTCCAGGCCCTATTCTGATCTATTTTTTAAAAATTTCTTTTTGATTATAATATATTTAGGTATATACATATATTGTATATACATATGTATATGTATGTATGTACATATATGTACAATATATGTATATTGTATAATGCTACTTGCATGTATGTTTTCAGGTGTGACCATTTAGTATTAGATAACCAGTTGGTGTACTCCTCTGTGGTGAGGACCACCTTTTTCCCTTTCAGCATTCCT
The DNA here is from genome assembly GCA_026225945.1 of Cricetomys ansorgei. Classification (NCBI taxonomy): domain Eukaryota; kingdom Metazoa; phylum Chordata; class Mammalia; order Rodentia; family Nesomyidae; genus Cricetomys; species Cricetomys ansorgei. The sequence goes on from JAMJFZ010003921.1 coordinate 1,952,289, forward strand.
TAGTTGACTATAGTTCTTTGCATAGGGTTAAAGCCTCCTGGGCTTTTGCCAGTCCATATTAGCATGTCTATTGTTCTTGTCCTTGTTCAGCTCATGTTTAGGCAGTCATGTTGGTGAGACTTTAGGGATGTAGCTTCTGACATTACTAAGTGACAGAATCTCACAACAAACTCCCTGTTCCTCCAGCTCTTACATGTTAATATACTTAAAAACAAAACAAAACAAAAAACTTCTCATTGACTTTTACTGAATAATCTAATTTCTCTGCTTTTTCTTCCAGCTCTGATTCTTTTGTTTTCCACATGATTTATTCTGTTGGTGAGGCTTTTCACTGAGTTTTTTACCTGTTGAGATTTTCATTTACAGTGTCATTTCAACTTGGCTTTTGTTTAGCAATTCTTTTTGTTAAATTATGTTTTTGTATTGTAGGTTGACCTCTGCATTTCATTCATGTCTTTGAGTTGTTTGAGCATAGTTGTAATTATTTGTCTGGAAGTTTTTCCAGGTAACTTATATTTATGTGCTATTATTATGTGATTAGCAGTTTGTGCAAGAGACATGTCTTATTTGTTTGTTTCTTTGCTTGTTTTTTTGTTCTGGGAATTATACATCTTGAGTAGTTTGTTAGTTGATGTTTTCCCTTTCTTCTCTTACAGCTTTCTTTTTAAACTTCTCTTTTTTTCTTTACTAGAAGAATATATAATGTTCAGGAGAAGGTTAAGATGCCCATTTTCTTCTATGAGGATGGTGAAAGAAGTTGTAGAGTGGTGTAGTAGACAGGCCCAAGTAAGCTAAGCAAGATCCTCTTCTTCCTGAAGAAGGTCGTGTTGGTTGTACTCCTGGAGCAAAATTCCTAGGAGCTGTAGGTGGGTATGGTGCAGAAGCCCATGGTCCTTGCTTTAAGTGTGGCTCCTGGATGTATAGGTAGGCCTAAGCAGGAGAGGCCTACGTTTTTTTCCTAGTACAGGAGGTTCTTGGACAACATTGGCAAGTCTAAACAGGAAAAGCCTGGTCCCCTTCTTGATACAGGGGATACAGCAGGCTAAGATCCAGGAGCAAATATCCTGGGAGCTATAGGCAGGCCTGGCATGGGAGGCTATGGCTGGCACCTGGAGCATGATTCTCAGGAGGGCATAGGAGGGCTTCAGCAGGGGAAACGGTACACACGAGGCCATTTAGGCTAGTCTCCTTGTGCAGGGGGTTCCCAGGGAAGTATGGCTAGGCCTAAACAAGGGAAGTTAGGTCTCCTACTTTCTGCTGAGAATGTCAGTTCTTATATCTGCAACCCAAGCACTCAGGAGGCCAAGGTAGGAGAATCACTAGTTTGAGGCCAGTCTGATCTACATAGTGAAGTTAAGGACAGCCAGGGCTATATTACAAGACCTTATCTCAAATCAAAATACAAAACCAAAGCAAGGCAAAGCAAAACAAAGAATGGTGGAAGCAGACATTTTTGCAATGTTTCCTAGCTTAGAGATTATCTTGTCTCAAAATTAAGTATGGTGTTAGTTGTAACAAAACAAAATCAAAGGCTGTTGAAACTGCTTCCAAAGCAAGGCGGTAAAGTAACTGACAAACTCCCTATTTTGGAAAGAGCCAAACCATTTTTTTTTTCATAAAATCATTGTTCTTTTGAAGAAGACCTCAAAGAAATCCAAGTCCCCTGTACACTTACAAGTGAAAAAGAGTGTGGTTTCATCCAGACGAATGGTCTTTGGCTTGATACATAAATCCACACTGGCAGTATCCAGGCTCCGCTGGTGAGTCTTAGAATTATAGCATGATGCTGAGTGGCAGTGGTCTCGAAGCCAGACATAATCAAAGCGCATCACAGTGCTAGCATATTGCAGTTCTAGGGAAAAGATCAGATTTAACAGAAATACTTATATAGGAAAACTAAATACCAGCAGTCAAAATCATTTTTTTCTAAAAGACGTTTAGTAAGAAACAAGAGTAACAAAGGACAACTCCTTAGAAGTTGTTAAAAAAAAAAACTATGCAATTTTATGGTAGAAATGGTATGATTTTGGTATATAAAACACATAAGAGCATGAAAAGCTCAGATATATATCTAAATAGGAGAGGGTATGCAAGCTGACTTTGTTCTATTCTAGCAATTCTTCTGTTATATTTAAGTTATAACAAAATTAAATTGACAGAAAGAAAATGACTTTCCTACAAACCAATTTATTTATTTAGAGGAAGCAAAAATGAAGTAAAATTCACAAAAGCAATAGAAACTATAATATGTCTGGAAATAAAATGTAGAGAATACAAAGAAATCTATAAAAAGTATTCTAGAAGACATGAAATAAGTCAACATGTTAACAGACAGGCAATTTAAAAAATGGAAAGAGATATATTTTCTAGAAATTAATGTACAAATTTCATGTAAAAAGTATATATATATATATATCATAGAGATTTTCATATATTAGACAAGTTAATTCTAAAATTCATATTAAAAAATGAGAAAAATTTTGAAAAAGAAGAAATGAATGAAATACCAGCTATAACAGCACATTATAAAATTATACTTTTAAGTATACTAGTACAGAACAGGTCAAGAAAACTAAATGGCATTCCCAACTAGAGCCATAAATACATAGAAATATGGTATATGGAAAAAGGTGTCATTTTATAACAGTACGAGAAAGACTGACTTCTCTATAAATGACACTGAAAAATTAGATTGGTACAGGAAATTCTTCATATTATTAAAATAATTCAATTTCCAATAGGTTAAAATATATACAATGAAAACTTTAAATCTCTGACGAAAGAAATTGAAGAAGTAACTAAATGGAAAGACCTCGCATGTTTATGGGTTGTTAGACTCAATATTGTGAAAATGGCCACTCTACCAAAAAACAATTTATATATTCAATACAATTCCAATCAAAATCCCACAGCATTCTTCACAGAAATAGAAAAAAATGGATAAAATTTAGTCATGAATTGTGTTATTTCTTACAAAATATTAGGCTTCCATTGTCCTAACTCTGTTTCTTGGAGAATTCAGTGAATTTCAATACCTACCCTTCAACTTTGCAGATCCAATAATTCAGTCTTGTCTATGTCCTAGAAGTGGTGATTTCTTTGCTTACTGACTATATTTTCCTAATACTTGAGTTGTCTTAATGTTGAATAGAAGTGATCTGGACAAAACCGATACTATTTAATTAATCAAAAGGCAATGAAGACATTTCCTCATTAGACAGTCTAAGAACACTCTGCTGAATTTTGTGAGGAAACAATATGCACAGTAGATGCTGACTCGTACAAGAAATTCTGTAATGGTGTAATAGGGTCCTAGACCTTAGTAGGCCAGAAGACCTAAGCACAACTGACTCCATTATGGAAGTGCCATTTAGGCTGTAAGACTCAGCACATAGAGAGTACTACCTACCAAAACTAAAACAAAGGCCTAATCCATCAAAGTCTATACAGTTCTTGGAAAGTCTCAAAATTGTACTAACCTTGTCTTTTAGCTTCTGTAGCTCTGCTTCTGCCTAACTGTTCTTGTTAACTGAAGTATATCAATCCAGAATATGGTTTTTGTGCTTAGAAGCTCACCCTGAGAAAGGCTTGAGGCTACTACACTGGGATTCCAAATACCCAGCGTAGTCACCAACTGGCTAACAAAGACTTTCTATTGTCTGAAACTTGTGTCTGAGCAATTTTTTCTGGTAAATACCCCATAACAATGGTACACATAAAAGGGCCAAAAAGATAAAATTGCCAAACTTCCTATAAACTATATGATTTAAACTTTTATTTTGATACTAAAAGAGTTTCAACTCAAAATTATTTTTAAGGCCAAACCTAACAGGGATAAGTTACAAAATTCAATCTTATAAAGGCTACTAACTTATTGTTAGCTGTAATTAATTCACTAATAATTAAGACATACAAGTTAATGGTTAATCACTTTATAAATGATCAAATTCTGTAATGTGCTCAAAAGTAATTACTAAAAGTCCATTTTTTAAATTTATATTTTTGTACAACCTAACAAAAATCTTAAGAATAAAAATGTTAATAAGGTTAAATAGATTAAAAAATAAGAGCAAATAGAAACCAAAAAAGTTTTAAAAATATTTCTTCTAATTAATACAGTGGCCAAAAAATACAAACATAATATGTTTCTCGGATTTCCTTAAAGGCCCCCCAAAAAATTAAGCTAAAAAATACAATCAATAAAACTTAGATTAATTACAAGTTTTCACCTAAATTTATTATTGGTACATCCTGAAAAGCTGTTACATCAAACTGTCTTCAAAATGTAATAAAAACTAATATCTTTCAACAAGTTCTTCTATAAAACTTTTATGCTTTGGAATTGTTCACATTTTTGTTTCCTTTACAATATCAGTTTAAATGTAAGTTTTTGTGCTTATTATTTCTCAGGTGCATCTAAATATCCTGCTATCTAGTAAAAAAGTCTTAAAAGCCTTAAGTTTAAGTCTTTAAAAGTAAATGACCATTGTTAGTTAAATTGATTTTGTTTGTTTTCAGTTTTATGCTTTTCCTTAGTCTGATCAGACTAAGGCAAGGAAAGATCAGACTCTGGCAAGGAAAAAGGTTAAAAGAAGCTCACAAGAGCTTATCCTTCTCTACTAAAAACATTATTTCATACAGTATAAAGACAATTTTTACACAATATTCCAAATTTAAAATACATAATTAGTAATAAACATCAGCTTCATAACTAAAAATACATCTGTCTTGATGTTCTCTGCTGTCAAATATGCAAAAATATATGCTCAAGGTGCACTGCAAGCATACATATTACTTTCCCTAGCTAGTCAGCTACAAAACACAGCCCTAGGCATAACATGAGGCCCTGGGAGCTCCAAAATAAATAAATAAATAAATAAATAAATAAATAGATAAATAAATAAATAAATAAATAGATAGATAGATAGATAGATAGATAAATAAATAAATAAATAAATGAATAAATAAATAAAACATACCATTATATCTTATCTGAAACAAAATTTCGCCAAATAATTCAATGCTTGTTCTTCCTAAAAGTCTCATTGCTACTAAATGCTAATATTGGTTTTGCTTAAACTAACAAATAATTTAAAAATTTTAAATATTAATCATTTTACTAAAATCTCTTACTATCTACAGGGTCAAGCTATTGTAAAATGATACCATCAATACTTAATTAACAAATTAAAAAAATGGGGGTATAGGGATGCACCCACCTATATCCACACATGGTATGCTATATTTAGCTATCCTAACTTTAATTTTTTTAAATTTCACTTTAAAGTATAATGCTTTTTCTGCTGCCAAAATACATTTTGCCTTAAGGGCTATAACCTAAAGTATATATTAAATAGAAATACCTAAACCTAATCAATGAAAAATACGCAATGTTAATATCAGGAGAGGTTATGCTTTTGTCTATTCCAGAAAATAAAGTCCCAGATAGCTCTTGATCTGATGCACCCAACCAGGACATCCAGAGACCACTGGACAAATGAAACATCTGAAGGTAGACAACGAATCCACCAATAGGAAATGTCCCAAGAGAAAGAGTAAGCTGATACCTTGGGAAGACATCAGGACTTTAACTCATCAAGCTGAGACTTTAGAGAAACAAGAACTGATCCAAAATGATGGTGTTCTGTTTACCGACTATATTGCACATTAATTATAAGCTTGTCAATACAAACACCAAATGCCTTTTGTCAGGGGATAAATGTGATAAAAAACAGTATGATATTGTTTTGTCATACTAAGGATTGGTATACTTATCTTTTCTGTAATAACTTCATTGGCTTTGAAATGCATGCTGGTTTATTTACATAAAACTGTTACACAGCAGAAAAGAGAAAAGTCTGTGTTCATTGTACAGCTTCATAATCTGCATAATAATTATAATTCTTTAATTATAAACAGATATAAATTATAAACAGAAGGGGGAGGTCTAGCAGGAGATTAGTAAGCCTGTGTACTTAGCTTAATCATTAGATATTTAGAAATTGTTTTTATACATGTACCTAAGCATTAGATATAAAGAAATTGGTTTTAGATATGCTTGGGCTTTGAAGAGATTCATGATTATTCCATACTTTTTTTCTGTCATTGATGGAGCTGTTTTGAGAGGCTTGAAGACCCCATGTAAAACCCAGTCTCAAGACATTCCTGGCAAACCTGGAAATCTTACTCTATTGGTCATTGGGAACAGTGCTCAATGGAGGGACTGTGGTTTTGTGTGAATTGTATTATTATTTGAAGCAACACCTTGATCAGAGGTTTGGTATATGGAACTTTGTTCTGTCCTAAATTGGTTTCTGTGTAACTATCAACAAAAATGCTTCAGAAAAGCAGTGTTTGGTCAGTCTCAGAGCTATACTCAGAGCTATACTTCCATTCCCTGCTATTTGAAGCTTAGTACCCTGAGGCTACTCTCTTGATTTGATCATCTCCATGACACCATAACACCAACACAAAAGAACTTTTAGCTTTGATTGAGTACTGAGAGGATGGGAAATAGGTAGGCAGAGTCAAGGTTAGAACCAAACTGTAGGAGCTGGAATATTCTGAAGAACAACTTCAGAGAGACTCTATTAATAAGCTGTCTAGAAAGTGATTAGAAAAGGAATACTGTCTAATATGGAACACTTCCATTAAGACACAGTGTCAAACCATTCCCTTATTTTCCTGCTGCCTACCTTAATTAAATTTTGTCAGGTTTGATAATGTTTCTTGGGTTTGAGGGGATGAGCTATTTACATATGGGATGAATTATAAACCCAAATTCCCATAGGTGGAGTTTTCCCTAAAGCTCAAAAACAAAAGGAAGAAAAGAAATTTGGAAGAAAAGAAATACATATCTATGTATGTGATGATGATAATGATGATGATAATGAGGAGGAGGAAGTCAAACTGTTGGAAATGTTAAAGCAACTAAACAGAAGGAAACTATAGAAACACAAGGTGTTCAACATGTGTTTATTATCTGCTTATATTAAAACAAACATATTGACTATTCAAAAAAAAAACAAATAGAAAAAAAATTCTAAAATTCTTATGGAACCACAAAAGATTCCAGATAGTCAAAGCAATCTTGAACAAAAAGAACAATGCTGGAAGGATTACCATCCTAGATCTCAAGATATATTACAGAGTATAAAAACAACATGGTACTAGCGCGCGCGCGCACACACACACACACACACACACACACACACACACACACACACACACACACACACACACATACACAGGACATATAGACCAATGGAACAAAATAGAAGACTCCAACATGAGCACATTGTAATTACAGTCATCTGACATTTGACAAAGAGGCAAAAAACATATGCTGGAGAAAAGACAGCATCCTCAACAAAATGGTGCTGGAAAAACTAGATATTCACTAGAAGAATGACATTAGACCCATATGTATCACTACGCACAAAAATTAACTCCAAGTGGATCACAGATTTCAATATGAAACCCGAAACACTGAAACTGCTAGAGGAAAACATAGGCAGTACCCTACAAGATATAGGTATAGAAAATGTCTTTCTGAATAGGACTCCCATTTGCCAAGGAATTAAGGCCAACAATTGACAAGTAGGACCTCATAAAACTGAAAAAGTTCTGTACAACTTAGGAAATAATCAAAGAAAGAGGAAGCCTACAGAATGAGGGAGAATTTTTGCCAGCTATACTTATGACAGAGAATTAATATGCAGAATATGGAAATAACTGAGAAAGTCAAGAAAACAAAGAACCCAAGTTAAAAAAAAATGGGACATGGATCTGAACAGAGAGGTTTTTTTTCAGGGTTGTATTTATGTTTGTGTGTGCACGTATACACACACACACACACACACATATGCAATAGTAATAATAAAAAAGGAGCCATAAATTTCAGAGTGGGGGACAAGAGAGGGGTTGAAGGGAGGGCACTTGGGAGTATCCAGAGGGAGAAAAGGGAAGGGAAAAAGTGATGCAATTCTATTTTAATTAAAATATAATAAAAATTAAATGGTGAAAAGCTTTAAAAACAGTAAAATAAAGCTTTTAGTTAATAAGCACAAAAATCTTCTCCAATTAGCTTGAAGTTATAAGGACTAAGCAAAAATGGATAGCACAAAAACTCAGTCTTTCCTAGTTGGGTAGAGAAAGCTGCTCCACTCTGAGCATACTTCTGTGTTTTCTCTTTCTGACTCTTTCTCCAGGCCACTGTGGTCCTCCACTGCTTCTTGCAGTTTCTTCACTTATTTTCAAAACTCTTGGCTTCTGTTTTGTGATTTTTCTGAGCCTTTTTTCCCTTTTATTGAAAATAGAATTTCTGCTTATATAATATATCCTGATTATGGTTTCCCTTCCCCCTACTCCTCCCAGTTTCTCCTCTCCCATCTGGATCCACCCCCTTTCTGTCTCTCATTAGAAAATAAACAGGCTTCTAAGGGATAAAAAAAAAGATAAAACAAAAACTAACACATTAGAATAGGGAAAGAAATCAGAAGAAAAAGAGCCCAAGAAATGGCAAAATAAACAGATACAGATAGATACAGAGACCTACTCATTCACACACTCAAGAATCCCATAAAAACATTAATCTGAAAACTAAATATATACCCAAAGGACCTGTATGGTATAAAGAGAGAGAAGAAACATAAATAAAATTGACATTAAAAATAGGATTTTTTTTTTTTTACAAAGCCTGACATGACATTATGAGGCAAAATCCCTCCAAAGATGTTATTGACTTTGTTTTCTATTGGTCATCTACTGCTGGGCATGTAGCCTACCCTTAAGAGTAGTTTGTTTCCCCAGTGAGACTTCCTTAGAGAAGTCTTATTTGCATATTGTTATCAATTGGAAATTGCTTCTGGGTTAGGAATGGGAGTATGTGTCCACTTCTTTCAGCTCTAGGGACCCATCTGGTACAGACTCATGCTGCCTCAGTCACTGTGAGTTCATATGTTCATCAATCCTGTTGATTTAGAGGGCCTGATTGCCTTGGTGCCCTCCTTCTCCTTTGGCTCTTACACTCTTTCTTCCTTGAGTTCTTTGAGTCCTGAGGGAAGAGATTTGATGGAGACATCCCATTTAGGGCTGAGTGTTAAAGGTCTCTCACTCTCTGCATAATGTCTAGCTGTGGATCTCTGTATTTGTTCCCATCTGCTGCAGGAGGAAGCTTCTCTGATGATGGCTGAGCAAGGCATTGATCTATGAGTATAGCAGAACGTCATTAGGAGTCATTTTATTGCTACATTATTTCATTAGAACAGTAGTATTTGGTTTTACCCTAGGTCCCTGGGCTATCTAGTCTGAGGTCTTTCATCACCCAAGCAGTGTTGGTTATAGGTTCCACATCATGGAGTGGGCCTTAAGTCAAATCACATAGTTAGTTACTTCCACAAGATTTATGCCACCATTGCACTAGTGTATCTTGCAGGCAGGACACCATTATAGATCAAAGGGTGAACAGTTAAGTTTTCAAAAGAAACAAAAATGACTAAGAAGTATCTCAAAAAGTGTCCAACCTTCCAAGCAATTAGGGAAATGCAAATTAAAACAACTTTGATATTTCATCTCACCCCAGTTAGAATGGCAAAGATCAACAAAACAACTAACAACAAATGCTGGTGAGGATGTAGGGAAAGGGAAACCCTCATTCACTGTTGGTAGAATTGCAAACTAGTGCAGCTGCTCTGGAAATCAGTATAGAGAATTCTCAAAAATCCAAAAATAAATCTACCATATGATCCAATTATACTCCTATAGTCTACCATATGATCCAATTATACTCCTATCTCTGTTAAGTCATAACCTTTCCTTTCTTGTTCATCCCCAAGATCACACAGTAATATAAACATTCCAAATTTTAAAAGTCCCACAATCTTTAAAATTTTAAACAGTTAAAAATTCATTTTCTAAAATATCCAGTCTCTGTAAAAATCCAAAGTATTTGTAAAATTTCAAACTCTCTTTAAAAGTTCAAAATCTCTCAACAGTGGGCTCTTGTAAAGTAAAACATAAATTTAACACTATTTTACTTCAAGAGGGAAGGACCTGGGCACAGTAAAAATCTAAGCAAAGTAAAGCCAAACTCCAACAGTGTAAATAATTCAATATTCAATATCTAGGATCCATTCATGATCTGGGCTCCTCCAAAGAGTTTGGGTCACTTCTTTAGCTCCGCCCTCTGCAGCATACACAGCTCATTTTCTAGGCTGTGGCTGGCTCCACTCCACCATTGCTGCTGTGGTCACCCCACAGTACTGGCATCTCCAAAATGCCAGTGTCTCTCGATGTAACTGAGCACACTTTCATCAATAGCTTCTCTTGGGCTCTCTTCAAGGACTTTAGACCTGCCACACAACGTCAAGTCTCAGCTGCATTCAATGAACAATTGATGCCTTCAAAACCAGTGTCATCTGGGTGGCTCTTATACTACCAAATTTGGTTGCCAGCACAGGGTACAACCTTAGCCTCCTCTGGAACATAGCTTCTGTGTGCTGACCTTGTGATAACACTTCCCAGAAGACTTCACCTCAAATGATGCTGGTCTCTTCTTACAGCTGATTCTTCAGCCTCAGCTGACCAGCATCTATTGTCACAGCAAAGCAAAGGTTTTACTTTAGTGGTTTTGGGCTCTTGTTAATCACAGGTGATTCTTCAGCTCTAGCTGACCAAACACCACAGATTCTTCACACAAATGGCCTGATAGAGTCTTTAAACTTCCCTCTGAAACTTTATAAGTCAGGCCTCCATTGTCTGCACTGCCCTCAACATTCTTATCTTCCAAGATCTTATAGAACAGCCCACTGCAGTGGCTTTTCCAGCTCAAAGTTCCAAAGTCCTTTCATAATCTTTGCCAAAACTACATGAGCAGCATGTCACAGCAATATGTCACTCCTGGTACCAATTTCTGTCTTAGTTAGGGTTATCATAGCTGTGATAAACAGAATGGCCAAAGTAACTTGGGGAGGAAAGGGCTTAATTTGCTTACACTTATATATCACTGTTCATCATTAAAGGAAGTCAGGACTCCTTTAACATGGCATGATCTCAAACATGACAGGAACCTGGGGACAGGAGGTGTTTCAGAGGCCATGGAGGGGTGTTGCTTACTTGCTTGCTCCTCATGGCTTGGTCAGCCTGATTTCTTATAGAATCCAGGACTCCCAGCCCAGAGGTGTCACCACCAACAATTGTGTAGGCCCTCCCCCATTAATCAATTAAGAAAATGCCCTACAGGCTTGACTACAGGCTGATGTTAAGGAGGCATTTTCACAATTGACGTTTCCTCCTCTCTGATAACTTTAGCTTGTGTCAAGTTCACATAAAACTAGCCAGAATATCTGCTAGGTCCTCATTGACTCCAACTCTGGCTTCTCTTCTTCATCAGCGCTAATTCCCTAAGGAACAGGTCTGTAATCCTAGCACTCAAGAAGCTGAGGCAGGAGGATCTTGAGTGTGAGGCCCACACACACTAAATAATGAGTGCTAGATTAGTTTGGACTACAAAGTGAAACAATGTCTTTAAAAATGATAGATAGGTAGGCGATAGATAGATAGATGATAGATAGATAGATAACTAAAGAAATCCTGCCATTTGCCACAACATAGATGGCTCTGCAGGACATAATGCTTAATAAAATAAGTCAAGTACAGAAAGAAAAAAATAGTATGATTTCACATATATTTGGAAAATAAAACAGTTTCAACTACACAGAGATAGAGGATAAGTCAGGAGTTACTGGAAAAAAAGACCACAGGGAGGAAATAGGAAATATAGATAAAAAGATACAAAATAGCAGAGGAGTAGGATGATCAAGACTATAAATCTAATGTGCAATGTGAGAAATATAGGTAAAAATATTGTATTGCATTTGGGATTTTTTTCTATATGAGACTATTATAGCTGGTCTTGAACACAAAATGAACAACTATTTGAAAGCATAAAATGTTAATTTGCTTAATAAATAATCATTTTATTGTCTACATGCATCTCATAATATCATGTTACATTAAATATACACAATAAAATTTATCTTAAAAAATTTACTCAAGAAAAAACCTACTGAAATTTAGGTAGTAAAATAGGAACATGTGGTCTGTTTTAGATATTATTCCTACTCTAGCTTCATTATCACTATTTCTCTAAAGGTAGACAAACAAACAGCTATGCTGTCAAAGTGAATTAATCTGTTTTGGAGAAGAGTTCAGAGAAACCTATGCCCTTGGTTTTGTGGATGTAAGCCAACAGACTAAAATAATATCCAGAAATCTAACAAGGTGATCCAGAGAATAAGGTAGTTATAAAGGGTCTTGAAAAGCTCCAAAATGCATTTGTGTTTTGAAGGATGCATACTTATACAAGAGTGTACACACCAAAGATAGATGGAAAATTGCAAAAGTTTTCTACTTGTCCCTGAAAAAAATGAAGCATAGTGCAGGCAAAAAGAAGACACAAGAAAAGGAGAAAGTAAAAACCATGGTAGACTTGTAAACAGCATGAATATTAAATGTGACCCAATTCACATATATATCTATTGGCGAAGGGTATAAACATTGACAATTTAAGGTTTTGGAGCATGACTTTTGAATATTAGTTGTGATGGTCTATAAGCGATTCCAAGGATTCTCAATCTCAGAACTATGTTATATAAACTGAAATAGTTTGGTTCCTTCTGATTGCTCAGTTTTGCTATATAAAAATTTTTATATGTATAATCTCCTGCAACTTCAGTATCAGTTATATCAGTATTTGTGGTAGAATCCTCTCAATTTTCTATATACAAAATCATACCTTCATTTCTTTTTCTCATCTAATTACCCTGGTTATATTTCTAGTCCTAAACTTAATAGAAATAGCAACTTTGACCTTTTTGTCTTGTTTGTGATCTTAGAAGAAAGATTTCAACTTTAAGACCTCCAAATAGCAAAGTAATTTTGGTCAGAAAGAAAAAAAGTAGATGCTTCATACTATCTAATTTCAAAAGATCTTACAAAGTTATAGTAATCAACATAGCATATAATTGCTGTAAAAAGACATATTAGCCATCGTTCTAAAGTATACATGAAAAATCCACCAAGATAGACCACACTCTGAGCTATAAAACAAAGCTCAAAAAGGTTAAAAGAATCTAAAAACAGAATATGTTTTTTTCAGTATAATGGAATTAACTAGAAATATATAACAGAAAAACATAAAAGTTCCGTATATTTAGAAATCAAGCTATAAACATTTAGATATTTTATGATTGAACAGTTTCAAGTACAATGAAATGTTTTGAACTAAATGAAAATGAGTATATAGTTTGCAAAATATTTTAGAAAGCACTAAAGTAGTGATTAGAAGGAAATATATTGCAATAAATGCATATATTAGAAAAAAACGTCTAAAATTAATACCCTAAGGTATAACATTTAAGAAATAAGACAAGAGCAAATTAAACTTAAAGAATAAATAGTAAAAAATAGGCTAGAAACAGATTGAAAATGGGGGACAAGTAAAATCAATGAACCCAAAATGATTTTCTTGAAAGAAATAAAATTGATAAATCTTTAACCATGTTGATCAAAATAAAGGGGAGAAGAAACAAATTACCAACATTAAGAAAATTAGTTATCTAAAAAAAAATCAAGAAAAGTATTCCATTCATATTAGCACACAAAATAAAATACTTAGGAATAAATTTAACCAACAAAGTAACATTGATGAAAAAACTTGAGAAGACAAAATAAATATATCTTTGGAACATCTACAATCATTGCAGATATAATCTAGTTTAAAAAGTTATAACAAGCCAGGTGGTGGTAGTGCATGTTGTTAATCCCAGCACTTAGAAGGCAGAAGTAGGTGGATCTCTGTGAATTCAAGGCTAGCCTGGTCTACAGAGTGAGTTCTAGAGTTACAATAGAGAAACCTGTCTCAAAAAAATCTAAAAAAAAAAGTTATAATGATTATCATCTTTATAAGAAGAGGCTGACTTCAAAACAATGGAGAGGGCTATATGAAGATGGAAGCCAGGATAGAAGTAATACTTCTATATGCAAGCAAACAAGCAAACAAGCAAGCAAAGAATTGCTGGCAACTAAGAGAAAATAGAATAGGATAGGCAAAGAAAGATTCTCTCCTAGCCCTTTGAAGGGAGTGCAGCCCTGCCAACAACGTGATTTTCCAAAGACACTCAGAATTGTGAGAGAAATATATTTCTATGTTTTATTCTGTTTCCAGGGGCTAAAAATGAGGTGGACTAAAGTCTCATGCAATAGCCAACTTTATTCAGAGCATCAGACAATTTATACTTTGAGGGTTGAGAAGAGTCACTTGAGTAAAGTATACAATCACAAGGACAAGTCTCATGTGAGAGGTATATGAGTAACAACAACTGAAGTAAACTCATTCCTATCCACTACACCTGAGAGAGACACAAAAGCACATTCCATGAACAATTCCACGTTTTTGAAAAAACTGAGACTCTTGAAAAAATAAGACTCACAAGACTCTTGCTTTCTTGGGGTTTTCTCACAAGTACTCAGAATTCCTCTTGCATGACTCCATTCTTGGACTGTATTGCCACACTATCCAGTTTGAAATTCTTTCAAGAGCCTTAGGAATCAATACAAGGAGAAAAGCTCTCTCTACCCTTTACCTTCTAATACTTTCTGTGGTTGTGATATTCTCAGTCTATATGTTTTAAACACTTTCCCATGAATATTGAGGCTTTCTTTTTCTTGGATGATACAGGGTATGGAGTTTGGCTAGTGCACTGCAGAGTTAGCCCTAACTAAGTTGGGAATTTTAGTGTTGCCTGGTGTTTTGTCTTTCTTGTCATTTCTACAATAATCTTGGAGCTATGTCTCCAGATACCATTCCAATACTACTGAAAACATGTTCAGATTACACAAAAAAGTACTTTTTCTTGTACAGAAAAATGAACATATTTAACACTATTGAGTTGTATATTTAAATATTTAATATGGTATATTTTATGCTATTTTACCACAATTAAAAAGTAATATTTCCTCACACATGTCTTACCCAAATGATCTTCATGTTGGTGCCAAGTACAATTCACAGACTTGGAGGCTGTATGGCACCAATGGATGGATAATGAAAAACTTTTAAAGTTGGACAGATGAAGAGCTTGACGTATATTTCCTCTCTTCATCAAATTCTGTAGTCTGCTCTGTAAGTGCAACAACTTATGGCACAACATCCTAGGAGACAAGAGAGAATGACAATATAAAACAATTTTTAGGATGGTATGGGAATTATACTACAACTATGACTACAGTTATAACTATTGTAAAACAACAGGTTTAATGATCTCAATTAGATAAACCAGATAATCTTAGAAGCATAGCTATCTTAAGGAAATTAATTTGTTATATAGGAAGAGAGGAAGAAAGCCATGTAACCAAATAAAAAAATCTATGTGGCTCATGATGTGAATCTACTAATAATCTGACAAATATGTAGTAAAGTTACTAAACACAAAATGCTAATTTTGAGTGGACTTGTGTATATGTGTATGTACACATTTACATGTGGGTTTGATAATAGGAACTGAATTTTATGCCAATGTGGGATAAAACTAATAACATATACAAAACCCATAGCCATAGACTCAAATGAATTCAGTGATTTCTTGGAAGCATTCTAAAATAACAGGCTATGAAATTGGTGACTAAAGTTAAATTTATTGAGCTTTTGTGGATGAGAACAAAGGGGAGAATGTTGAAAAGCCTCTACTGTTTACATATGACGTATATTTATTTTCTTCACTGTTTCTCACCTTGCTGCAAAGAGATATTATCTATGATCAGCCCCATAAATGAGGAATGGATTTTATATCTTTAAAATGTTGAAAACATGAACAAAAATACAGATGAAATTAATACGTGATTAAGTCTAAAATATTTGCTGTCTCTTAAAAAAAAATCCTAACCCATACTCTAATACTCAATTTTTACTCAAATATACCCCACAACATAAAATAAGCCCTTCCAAATCCATTCTTAAGCAGTTATAAATTCATTCATTTCTTACTTTACCATATACAATATATTATATTAGAGTAACCTAAGAGACATACTTCTAGACATGCACGTGAGAACATTACTAGAAAGGCTTAACTGAGGAGAAAAGAACCACCCTAAACTTGGGCTAGACACCAAGACTGAATAAAAGGGAAGGAAAGAGAAAGCCTGATGGGCACCAAAATTCATCTCTCTCTGCTTGCTTACTCCTGCCACCAAAAATACAGCTGCTCCTATTGCCAGGCCTCCCCTATCATGGTGGGCTATATCACCTCAAACCATAGCCAAAAGAAATACTTCCTTTTAAAAGTTGTTTGGTCGGATATTTTGTAACAGCAAAGAGAAACCACTACAAGTGAGTTTTTTAGAAAAGGGGAAAATTTGGCCCCCCTTTACCATCTCATTATTTTTCATTATATAATGTTTTCTGCCACGTGATAATAGAACAAGAAGATCTTCACCAGATATGCCCCTTCTACCTTGGACTTTTATTGAGTTATTTGCTAGGTTGTTTTTGATGCTACTACAAGAACATTTAGGAATTTGAATTTTCAGTTGCTAGTGTACAAAAAAAATACAACACATTTTTGTATTTGACCTTGATAAAGTCACTTTTTATTCCAGTAATTGTTTTGGAGATTTTTTTAGAATTTTCTACATAAGAGATGATATGAATGGACAACAACAGTTTTATATCTTCCTTTTTAAACTTTATACCTTGCATTTGTTTCTTGTATTAGTGTAGAATAACATATAGATATTGTATAGTTAGGAATCCAAGTATGACTAAACAGGAGTACAGGACTTATCTTGTTTCTATTTTAATTAAAATTTTATTTGTTGACTTATTTTAAAATTTATTTTAGATTTCTTTATTTTATTTTATGTGCATGAATGTTGTACCTGCATGTATGTATGTGCACCATGTATGGATATACGTGAAGCATATGTTTACCATATATTTTATCAAAGTTTTGCTGATTTCAAAATAAATTATTGTTAACTTTCTAGCTCTATTAAAAACTTATGCAAAATATTGGTAATGTTTCTTTCTTAATTTTTTTGAGATTTTTATTTATCTTTATTGTATATGCATTAGTGTTTTGCCTGTATGTATTTCTGTGCATCACATGCATCCAGTATCCACAGAGGCCAAAATAGGCCATCAGATCTAGAATTGGAGTTGCAGATGGTTATGAGCTGCCATGTGGGTTCTGAGAACCAATCCTGGGTCCTCTGAAAGGGCAGCCAGTGCTGTTAGTACGTCTCCCATATAACCCCCAAATAGACAGACATAAATTAAGTTCCAGCCGCACACACACAGGCCCAGATATCCCAGTCTCCCAGGCATCGCTCCACAGTGTCTCTGCCTCTCTCCCATAAAGTTCATATATTCTCTCCTTTGTTCCTTTCCCAGTCAATCAGAGACAGCCACACCAACCCTTCTCAGGCTATACTTCCCCTTCTTCCTTTCCCACCCTTTATAATTGGCCATTTGCCTATGGGCCATGTCTGTCTCAACTCTATCCAGTGGCAGTCCTTTGTTCCTTTAGGACAAATATCCCTTTTTCCTTGCTCCCTGTTAATAAAAGATCCTTGTTAATTGTAATAAACTATTTATTAAAACATTTTACAAGTCTCAGGGATCCAATACCCGGGTGGCTTCGGCAGAGAGCTCACTCCAAGGCTTCCTCCCCCCAAGCTCCCACTTGGTTTTCTTCCCTCAACCTCCTCATACTCCTGCTCCACCTCCTCTTCCCCCTCCCTCCTTGCTCCGCCCTCCACTCCCCCAGGTGTTTTTCTTCCTGTTTTCACACAGACCCTCAATAAACAAATGAACAGGAACCTCCCGGTGGAGGGTGGGGGGTGTCGAAGCTGGGGATGGCACAGAGATGTAAACAAGTAGAAAGTGGATCTTTTACATGCTACAGCATAACTAAAATATTATCCACAACTAAAACATCTCACAACAATTCCTTCCTTGTCCCTGTCCACTGCTGCCTTTTGTCCCTCTGGGGCAAATACATCCTCTTTGTGCTAAGAGTCTGGCATCTGGGGGTGTTCTGTAACAACTCTAATCCTTTCAAATGCTTTTAACTACTGAGTCATCTCTTCAGCTCCTCATATTTATTTATTTAATGTTTAGCAAAGTTTACTAGAGAATACAAAGGTCCTCTGGGTTTTTCTTTGTGGACAGTGCTTTTTTGGGGGGGGGGCTCTAAATCTGCATTAGAATATTTTTGTTTGAATTTATTTCTTTTATATCACATTTTCTTAACTTTGTTATAACTTTTATATCACCTTTTCTTAAGCTTTGTTACCTTCTCTAATATTTTTTTCTATTATTCAATTTTGATATTTTCTATTTATTAGGTCCTCTCTTATTTTATGTCTAGTATACTGTAGTTCTTATGCTGCTGTGTCACTCACCAAGAAAGACACAGAGGCATTCTCATATGTGCAATCCCTGCCAGATCTAAGCAGAGAAAACCACCATCATGGCAAGCACTATACTGGACTGTGGAACCCTGAGCGTCTGATGTCAGGTGTTTTTATTAATCCAGAAATCCTCAGATGTTCTGCTGATAGCACATGCAGATCATCAGCAATCAAACATCCCCCACATACATCCAACACCTGCAGATAATACAAAATGCCAAGGACTAAATGCCAAGGCCAAGTCAGCCCTTCCCCCAACAGTGCCCCCAAAATATTTTAAACATAACTAAAAATAAACTTCTACAACAGTATACAATTAAGGTGATCTAAATAATCTTTAATCTCAGTTTTAGTATTTATACTTGGTCCTTCAATTTTCTTGAAAATTCTTATTGCATTTATTTTTATTTATTGTATATGTACATGAACATGATATGCTCCACATATTACTTGCAGTAATTGGTTCTCTCCTTCTATCATGTGGGTCCTGAGGATCAAACTCAGCTTTTGGGCAAGCTGCTTTATTGACTGAGCCATCCTGCCCAAGCTGGTCCTGAAATTTTCTATCTGTTCACTCGTTCCATTCATTTGCCCTACAAGTCCTCTAACATATTTATAATAACTATTTTGATGTCTCTGTATGAAAATGACAATATCTGGAGTATCTATTACATAGACCCTGTTGCTAAAACCTCTGCTTGCCAAAGGAGAGATTTTTGTCACAACTTTATCTCTAAAATTCAGAGGATATCTCTCTTCTACCAACCTGGCAAACTAAGAGTCCACCAACCACAGGAACTGAATCTGACAGATCTGCATACACAACTATTCTCAGGCAAGAACTGTGAAAGACTGGAAGAAAAGCAACCAGGGTCAAGGTAGGAGGAGAGCACCCACTGGCAAAGGTAAACATAAGCCTCAGACATTGAAAATTATGTGTGAAAATATAATAACTCAGAACACTAGAGAGACTATACTGTGGGTGGGCAAAGCACAGGTATAGCAACCCACAGAAGAATTGATCCTTCAGGAACCTAACTTAACATGGAAGACATTCTAACTTATTTTGATTTACCATACAAAGAAGTGGCCATCTTCTTACCTGAACAGTCAGCTGTAAAAGACTGTTCTTCTTAGTGGAAGAACAAATTCATTCCAACAAAAAAGAAATATTAACTGATGATATATTACATTTATTTTATTTTATATTTTTGTTTCTCTTAATTTTTAGTTTTGTATTTTAAGTAATTATTGTGTTTTAGCTATTATCTTGACTGAGTTGGCTCTTATGACTGTTCTTTTTTACCACCTATTCTAAAGTATTTTCTCTCATACCTCTAACACATATGCTTTCCTTCACAATCTTACTATATCTCCTAATTTTCCTTTTACTTTCTCTCTCTCCTTTTACTTCTTAACTATTAATATCCTTTGTTTAAAAAATCTTGAAACTCCATATATCTTAGAAGTATCCTGGCTTTTCTACTTTTGATTCATATTGGTGGTATAAATGAACACAAATCTTTTATATTGAATTCAAATATTGGAATTGATAAATAATTGTTTATGATACTGCTACCTGCTTTCCATACTAAATAGTGGTGGGTACCATAAGCAAAACAATCAGGAAGAACAAGAAAAAGAAAAAAGAAATGAAACTGGACAGCACACCCATCTTAACAGATGTACAAAATATAGCAAAGAAACAAAAAATTCCAAGACAAGCCGGTAAGATACCTCAAGAACGAAAGCAAAGACAACAAAATAGCAGAAATGCCAAATATTTCAGAATACTACTATTAAAAATATTCAGTTAGGGTTTGGAGTGCTGGTTCAGCAGTTAACAGATTTTGATATTGTTCCAAGGGGCTAGTATTGGTGTCCCAGCACCTACATGGTAGCTCACAATCAATTGGAACTCCAGTTCCAGGGCACCTAATACCCCCTTCTGGCCTCTGTGGGCACTGCATGCATATGGTGCACAGACAGACATACAAGCAGGCAAAACACCCATACTCATAAAATAAAAACAAATTTAGAAAGTTCAATTACCACATTGAAGAGGATTCAAACAAACAGATGACTTAATGAAATAAGGAAATAAGTTCATGACTTAGATTAAAAAGCCAACAAAATAGATGAGAATGTAAGCAATATGGATGAAAAACAAACAAAAAGTCATCAGGGACAATTCAGTAATGAAACTGATATTATGAGAAAGAACCAAACAAAAGTAATGGAAATGAGTCAATCAATCAAATACAAAACACCATGGAAAACAACACCATTAGACAAGATAAAGCAGAAGAAAGAATATCAGGGATAGAAGACAAGGTCATGGTAATTTAAAAAAAATATTAACATGGTCACAACTCCCAAGAGCTCTGGGATAAGATCAAGAAGAATAATGTAAGAATAACAGGATAGAAAGTGCTGAAATAAAAACTAAAGGCAGGTGGGCAAAATGGTTCAGCACATAAAAGTGCTTGCCACCAAACCTGACAATCTGAGTTTGATCTCCAAGACTCACATAGTGGAAGGAGAGAACCAACTTTCTCAAGTTGTCATCTGACCTACACACATACTGCAGCATATGCACATGCACATATACACACAAAATAAATAAAATGTAATTAAAAAAATTAAATGTAGGGCCAGTGAGATGATGCAGTGGGTAAAGATGTTTATTGCCACACTTGAAGACCTGGGTTTGATCCTCAGGACATATATGTTAATAGGAGATTCCTGTAAGTTATTCTTTGACCTTCACATGTGTGTATTTGTACGTGCACACACACACACACACCAAATAAATGTGGATTTTAGATGTTGAAAAAACCTAAATGTACATTAAAAAACTAAAACTAGAACTAAAGACATTTAAAATCCATTCAATGAAATGATGGAAAAATTCCCAAATCTAGAGAATGAAAGGGACACCCAAACATAAGAGGCATTTAGAATCCTGAATAGAAACAACCAGAGAAAGACCTTTGTATGACATATTATAGTCAAGATGTCAAAAACGCAAACCAAATATATAATATTAAAGATCTGTGCACTAGTAAACCTAGTGATGGTTCCTCTTGTAAATGGTTTTGCTGGTTAGTGTTAAATTGCGTTGAAAAGGCAATGCAATTTTTCTATACAGAAAAGGGGAATTGTCGAAGAAGTTTCTTTTTAGTTATATATAAAATAATTGGTTTATGCACTGTTGGGAGAGGGGCTGTCTAGGATGTTTTGTACTGTTTGCAGGTGTTGGATTTCTGTGGGGGTTGTTTAATTGCTAATGATCTACATGTGCTATCAGTAGAATACCTGAAGAGTTTTGAATTGAATAAAAACAGCTGAGCTGAGACGCTCAGGGTCCCATTGTCAATTGAGTATGGTGCTGGCCATGATGGTGGTTCCCTCTGCTGAGGTCTGGCAGGGCTTGCACCCATGATTATGCCTCTGTGTCTTCCATCCTGAGCCACCACAGCAGCTAACAAATATACTTCCCTTTTGTTTTTTATAAAAGGCAAAAAGCTGGGCTGTGGTGGCACACGCCTTTAATCCCAGCACTCAGGAGGCAGAGCCAGGCAGATCTCTGTGAGTTAGAGGCCAGCCTGGTCTATAAAGTGAGTTCTAGGACAGACAGTTAAAACAGAGAAACCTGTCTTGAAAAACCAAAATTTAAAAAAAAGGCAAGAAAATAGGAAGGGTGGACTGGTGAGGTAGGAATAGAGGTGCTATGCTCTTTAGACTACTTCCTGCTGTTTAGGGACATTGACATTTGTGGGGCACTGTTGGTCTTCACTGTCAGGGCATATTTTGGAGTCATGAGTCTCCAGTTCTGTGGCTAGGGGTTGGTAATCCTGTAACAATAACTGATGTATGGCTTAATTAGAGATTTTTTTAATTTGTTATTGAAGAAACAACAATTTCTTTTCAGTTAATGAAGCAGGGTACATATAGTAAAAGCAGGAAAACGAGTAGGATGTGGGTCAGGAAGGGCGTGGGGTTCTCCAAGGCCCATGGGCTGAAGGCATCGAGTTGTTCCTTACAGTTTTGAAGGTCTCTTGATTGACAGTACTTATCAGGAGTCTGTTTGACCTGTGCAAGGTAGATCCCCAAAGTCTCATGACTCCCTGAAGCTTATGAGAATTTTCTTTAAGTTTATAAAAAGAGATAAAAGTTTTGGATATGTTAGCATTACCAACTGTAATCTGTATTGAAATCCACATCGTAGAAAGAGTAGTAGACTCACACCTTTGAGTCATAGTAAAAGCTTGGGGAATCAAAAATGATTTTGAGTTAACCAAGCATTAACACATTTTCTAGAGGGCTGGATATATAGATTGGACAGAGATGTTTTAAATGTAATGAGAAGTATTTCAAGTCTATACATAGAAGACAATCAAAAGAAATTTAAAAATTTGAGCTTGTGACTATGATGATACCTTAAATTACTTTCTTAGACCTTCACATCTTACTTAAGCTTTCATATCCTCAGAGAATACTTTCTCAGACCTTTACAACTTGTATTTACACACCTTAAAAACACTTTTTAGACCCTTACAACTTATTTAGAATACTTTCTTAAACCCTCAGAACCTACATTAACTTTAAACTATTTTAAACTTTTTTATACAATTATTTATCATGAGACACAGGTGCAGTCATTGTAAGGCAAGCTCCTTTAAATAAAGAAATAGTAAGAAGTTACTTTGAAAACTGTTTTGTGAGTTTATCTCGTTTGGAGTTTGCTAGGAGGTATACTGTCTTTCTCAGCTAGAGGTCTAGCATTCTAGGAAAGTGAGGCTTGAGGTCTGATTTTTACATGTAAAAAGAATTGAGAAGGCAGAAGAGAGAAGGAAGCTGAAGCCTTGGGGAAGAAGCTGTTAAATTCTTGCTGCTTTTAAAGCTACAGTTAGCCTAGTCATCAAGCCATTAGAGATCTGAGGAAGGATAAATTATAGAATCCAAATGGCCTATGTCAGTTAAAATGACAGAGACCCATTGCCTAGACAGTCACCCAAGGCTCCTGTGATTTGTACTGGTACAATAATAGTGAGTAATTTTAATACTCCATCCACAGTTTTAGGTGGTAGAGCTATGTTGGAGGAAGTAGTCATTGCTAGAGGGATTTTAGAGTTTATAGCCTCACTTCACTTTCAGTTTACTTTCTGTTTCATATTTGTAGTTAAAGTGATCTCTGCCTCCTGCTCTTGCCACCATGCCTGCTGCTTACTACCATGCCCCCCCCACCTTGATAAATTCTTATCTCTCTGAAACTGTAAGCCAAATAAAACTTCCATAAGTTGCTTTTGGTCACAGTGTTTTATTATAGTAACAGGAAAGTAACTAATACAGAAGTTGGTACTAAGAACTTGGGGGTTACTGTGATAGACCTGGCCATGTGGCTTTTTTTTGCCTTGGATTGTTTTGTGGGAGGAAGGTAAGAGTTGGAGTTTTTGGCTAGAAAAGCTACTCAGAGCTTAATGAACTGTTATGGGAACTTGGAAGATAATGCTGAGAAAAATGCCAATGATGAAGGCCTGGCTTATACAGCCTCAGAGAGAAGTTTAAGACTTCTCTTAAGCCCTCAAAGACTCCTTGAGGCTGTTTATGTGATATATTTGAATTAACAATTGGTGAAAGTGAAACCTTTGCTTTACTGTGTCAGCTGGAGCAGAAAAATCAGCTGTGATTAGTAAGAGACTAGCATCATCAAGGCAAAATCTTCTGGGTAGTTGCAGTCTAGTGGTGGTAGGGTGGGGAAGGAGGGGCAATGCTGCACATCAAGCTGGCAATAGAACTTGGCAAATACAGTGTGTTTTCCAAGTGGTCTGATTTTAGTGGCATGAAAAGTGCAGGATTGAAGGTGTCATTGAGGGTGTCAGAGAAGGCTTGGCACTTCAAGGAGCCAGAAGATGCCACTGATGAAGGTGTGGATTTATTTGCAGAGAAGATTACAGGATACTGGAAATGTCATGACCATGGGATGACCACCAAAGACAACAGCAAGCATGGAGTTGAGCCAGACTGAGCCTATAAGACAAGTTGTGTGCACTTTGGATGGCAGAGCTAGAGAAATGAAGTTTTTCTGAACCCTTTGGAGCATAGAAGATTGTGAGGAAGTTCTAGATGCTAGGCATCAGGTTTACATTGCTTGATGATCCTGCAGGCAAGAGACTTACTTAAAAAAATTTAGCTTTTAAAGTGTTAAAAATTTTAAAGACTTCTGGAGAAAGTCAGTAAGCAGCTATCCTACATGGTTTCTGCCCTGCCCCTTCTTGAATCCCTGCCCTGACTTCCCTCAATGATAGATCATGATGGTGATTAAGAAGTATAGGCCAAATAAACCATTTCTTCCCAGTTTGTTTTTGTGTTTCACCACAGCCACAGAAAACACCAGGACAGTAATCTAATGAAAAGAAAGAAGACACAAAATAACATAATTAAAGATGAAAATGGAACACTACAATAGACTCCAATGAAATCCAGAGTATCATGAGTGTTTTGAGAACTTTCATTAATAACTGGAAAATCGTCAGGTGGTGGTAGACCATGCCTTTAATTGTAGCACTTGGGAGGCAGAGGCAGGTGGATCTCTGTTAATGAGTTTGAGGCCACCCTGGTCTGTAGAGCAAGTTCCAGGACAGCCAGGGCTACAAGGAGAAACTCTGTCTTGGGGGGAAAAACGACCAAAAAAATGAAAAATCTGGAAGAAATTGATAAATTACTAGATACATATAAACTACCAAAATTAAATCAAGAGGATACAAAATATTAAACAGACCTATAAGTGATATTGGAACAACAACAAGAAGTCCAGAACCAAACAGATTCCCTGCTAAATCCTACCAAATCTTTAAAGAAGAGCTAATACCAATATTTCTCAAATTCTCTATAAAACAGAAAACAGGAATGCTACCCATTCATTTCATACATTCAATATTAACCTGACATAAAAATCAAATAAAGCTACAACAAAAATCTTGTAAACCAATTTTCTTGATGGATATAAATGCAAAAAATTTCAATAAAATACAAACAGAATTAAAAAACACATTAAGAAGATTGCATATCATGTTCATACAAGGATGTATATACAACACAGTCATAGTAACAAAACCAGCATGGCACTGACAGGAAAAACAGACAGGCATGTAATGGAACAGAATAGAAAGACCAAAAAGTAAATACACACAGCTACATATAATATTGCTTGTGGGAATATGGATGGAAATGAAGATAATCATGTTAGGCAAAATATGCCAGACTTAAAAAGACAAATATTGCATGTTTTCTCTCATATTTACACACACACACACACACACACACACATGACAGGAAGGTAGAAGTGTGACAGAAAGAGACCTAAAAGCAACAGGGGGGGAGGAACATGATAGGGTATTTTGGGGAAACCCAAAATATTCTATGTTTACAGTCATATACTAACTCTAGACTTAAATATAGGGAGCTAGCAGGGATTTCCAAGGGCAGTGGAGGGGGTGGTGAATAAGAGCCTTTTGTTTTTTTCCACACACATACATACACATGCACACACACACACAGATGGAACTATGAGGTTATTGTAAACTTCCCACACAATCCTATAATTTTCTTCTTTATTTTAACAGAATGATTTGCTATTTCATATTCAAAAATTTTTTTGAATATGAGAGCATCTTAATTTTGGGGGACTAAAATCATCTTCCAACAAGTATCAATCACAATAACAGAAAAATTTGGAAAACTGCCATAGCTAGAAATTCTAGTCAGTGTAGGCAGTTACATAATAGGTCAATCTGGATCTTTTCATGGTTATTACAAAGGAAGAACCATTATCTCCTGAAAGGCATCAAGCCAAGAAGCCATTTAACTCCTGTCAGTTTTTTCTTCCAAACATCTTTCATATTTGCCCTTCGCTTTCCATTTCTATAGATACCTTTATCACCTCATACCTGGACTATTGCCATAGACTAGATGGTTTCTCTGCCTCCAGTCAATCCACAATCCAATCCATTTTCTATATTATTGCCAGATTAATCTTCTTAAAATGCTTTTGTCATGTCACTCTCCTGCCTAAGAACTAGCTTAAATGTCACCTTATTTATAACATTTTCCAGCTCTCTTAGGAAGAGTAACTTCCCACTCAGTGTCTTCACAAGCCTTCCTGTGCATACATTTATTACTGAACTTTCAACTTATTTAACAATAACTTGCTCAATTATTTTTCTTTTGCCATTTTAAGTGAGATCCTTGAGAGCAGACATAAGGTTTGGCTTATCCCTTTTCAAGGGCACTTAAGAATTCACATAGTTGGGCCCATCTTACCAGTACCATATATATTGCTTACAGTACCTACCTTGATTTCTCCTTCATTCTTTCTAATTATCTTCCAGGTTTCAGATTAAACATCAATTTATTGGCAAACCTTTCTTAATGCTCTCATTAACTAATTAGTTATTTGAGAAAAATTCTTCACTAGGTTGATTATACAATATAAATATGTATTTAAATATTACATAGTACTCCCATTAATTTGTGCAGAATTTGTATTTTTATGCGTTAATCGAAGTAAATTTAATTTTAAAATAAAATTGTAAAATTTAATTAGTCAATTAATTTAACACTTATTAGGTACGTTTATAGTATCAAGCATTGTTTCCATCCATCACTTGCTATATATCAGTGAATAAAACAAATTAAAACTCCTGCTTTCTTAGCTATCTATGAAGTTTATGCTTGAGAACCATGCAATTGTTTGACCAAAAACTTGAGAAAAATTCATAATTTTTTCCATTTAAATTTTTGACAATTTCATCCAGGTATACAATATACTATTATCATATTCACTCCTCTCCCCTACCCACTCCTGCTGAGCCCCTTCATCTCAACTAGTTATCCTACTTTCATGTCTTTTTTTGGTACATATCTTATTCTGATAGCCATGGCTATGCTGGGGTCTGAGTCCAGCTCTAGTCCCCATGATGGGTTCCTCAGCTTCCACGAAGGAGGGTAAACAATCGAAACTATGACGAGTAAGCTCAGTATCTCACTCTTCTATGGGACCCTTAACTGGCAAGCTTAATGCTCCTTCATAAGACACATAGAATATGTCTTATGGTGTTAGGGCTAGCCGGCTGACTTCTAAAGAAGCAGGAGACATTCCAGGTCACTGCAAAATGCACGAGGCTTTATTGTTAACTGGCGTGAGTCCGGGTTTCGTACAGGTCAAGCTTGGCAGGCGTCAAGCATGGTGCCGGCGGGCGAGCGAGCGAACCCTCCGCCCCCAGGGCTTTTATCGGAGTCCCGGGGCCGGGCCCGTGGACAGGGCTTGTGCAGCTCCAATTGGTTCAGAGCTCCCCAAATTCTGTGCCCCTCAACCTCCTTGGTCAGGTGTTTGCGTTTGCGGGAACCAGAGTGGGGGGTAGTCAATCCGTGCCCTTGGACTAGCCCCTTGAGACAGGGTGGCGCCTGGTTTGTCGGGGAAGGACAAATCCTGCTGGTAAGCTTAATGGTCATTTCCCTGTGGGTGGGGAGGAGACTGAGGAGGCTGTTTCTGGGGAGGCATCCCCCCTTCCCCCATACGTGACTGCTAGCACTCAGGTGATGAGGCATCTTCCCCAAAAACATGACTGCTAGCACTCAGGTGCATTCCTAGGTTTTATATTTCTTAAATCCTTGCAATAAACCTGGGTTGCTCTATTGCAATTTACTTCTGAATAGCATAGCTGTGTTTCATTCCAGCCCACAGTGGCCAGCTCAGGGATTAATTCTGATATTACTATTAGGCTTATGCAGATCTTATTATTGATGAGAGAACATATGTCACCATACAGTAAAGACAAGAAAGGGGCAAGGCAGTTAAGGAATTCCAGTTCCCGACAGTGGACGCCCAGGAACCTTGTCAAGCTGAAGCTTCCATAGTCTGGGTAACCTGGACCCCAATATGGCGACTGTGTTTTCATGATTGTAATGACCATGTCATATCTAGAACAGTATTTTATAGCACTTCTTTCCATCCTTTTACTCTTACAATCTTTCTACTTTCTCTTACAAGATGTTCCATGGGGTTTGGAGATCATATAGAGATATCTTGTTATTATTCTCAGCAACTTGACTAGTTATGATTCTCAGCATTGACTGTTGCCCACTGACAAAAGAAGCTGCTCTGACACAGGCTGAGAACATTAGTCTATAAGTATAAATATAAACTTAGAAAGCAGTTTCAGAACATGTCTGATTAGTAAAACATTTGTAATAAGTTCCCCCTAGGGCTTGTAATTTTCCCAGCAAACAAGCTTTTGACTAGGTTTATACAATACATGTATTCCTTCCTGTAAAGAAGGCCTCAACTCCATTCAGAAAGCAGTTGGTTGACCCTATCACTATGCTACTATTGGTCTAGTGGACATTTCTTCCTAGCAGGTTGTAGAGGAATAGGCCTGTGTGATAGATAAGAAGGGATCAAATCCAAGGGTCTATATGAAGGGATCACATTCAGAGGCCTGTGTGGTCCTGAAATGTAGAAAGAATGTTAAGAATGTTAGTACACACCTTTAATCTCAGTATTCAGAAGGCAAAGGTAGCAAATAAGCATAACTCAGGAGTTAGTGTCAGATAGGAAGTGACATCTGAGATGAGTCAGAATGAAGAGCAGGAAAGGGACAAATCAGAGGAAGAGTTAGCAGAGTGAATCAGAGTAAGGACACACCTAACTCTCACGATAGAAAATCAGATTCTCATCTCAGATTCAGAATAAGACACAGAGACAGAAGATAAGGCAGAGAAGCTGAGAGGCTGACTGAGGCGGTATGGTGCAGTGAGAGCTCACAGAGACATAGAAGCAGTCTGAGGAGTCTGAGGCAGAGCCACAGAGAGAGCTCAGCAGAAGTCAGTATCAGATGGGAGGAGTGAGTTAGTTTGAAGCTGAGCATAGCAGTTCAGTGTGACGCAGAGAATCAGCCAGAGTCTGCCAGAGTCAGAAGAGTTCAGTCTAAAACAGTAAGCCATCTCAGAAGATCAGTTTGAACCAGTCAGTTTGGAGAAAAGTTTGAGACAACAGCGAGTAAGTTGAATCAGAAGAGTCAGAGTTCAGAAGGAGCTAGTCAGAAAGTGGCAGTAAGCAGTCAGCAGTAAGTCTCAGAGTTTTATTAGATTGTATGGAGGTTTAAATGTTCTAGATTGTCTTCCAGTTTTGGGTTTAAGAGTAGATTTTATGGAGGCCGAAACACTCCAGGGCTCTAGGACTAGGACTGGTGATTGAATTTCGGCAAAAGAATAAACTGCTCTTTGAACCTGAATCTACATCTACAGGTCAGTATGGTAGAATGCAGTGTCCACATCTGGGCAAGACTGTTGATAACTATTTCCCTCAGCAGCTTGCATAGCATCTTGTGTCATTATGAAAGCTATCTAGTAGGGTGGAAGCATCCAGCTCAATTCCATATTGATTTATTTATGTCCTGTAACCAAGTGTGTGACATCTTCAGCAATATTTCTTAAAATCTAATTCTAGTAGGTAACCAAGAGTGATGACAGTAGCCTGTATTGTTTTGGGAGTCTCTGGGGCCTCACTGGCCAATAACTCACAGGGAGGCATCCTGTACTTGACACTGGAATTTTCATTAATAACCAATGGCTGCAGAGTATAGCATTATCCACTCATACAGGGTATCTCTGTTCAAATTTGTTTTGAAATTATATTCTAGTTAGCTTATAAAATATAGTGTTTGATATAACTTTTTCATTCATCCTTAGTTTTAGCTAACTTTGCATCCTATCCTGACCTTTTAACTATCCCCCACAGCCTTAAAATCTTTCCATATCTAGTATTCTCTCACCTCAACTTTAATACCGTATGTGTTGTACTGTTGTAGTATGCTGCTGTGGAAGCTTACCAGAGAAGACACAGAGGCATTTTCATAGGTGCAAACTTTGTCTCTCTGCAGAGGAAACCACCATCATGGCAGGTACACCAAAAATTAGACAGCCCCTCACCCAACAGTGCACAAAACAATTATTTTGAACACAACTAAAAATAAACTTCTACAACATTTTACTATCTAACCTCCTAAGGCCTCCCTTTCACTTCTGTCTCATGGTTCCTTTCTTGCTTCTAGGTCTCTACAAACACTCCAACTTAAACACAGAATCTAAACACAGAATCTAAAAATTTGAAGCTAGAATATGTATATGAGAAAGAACATACAACTTCTAAGTAAGTTTATGATTTCGTGTTGGGCTGTATGCATAGCTATCCCAGGGCATCTGTGTCCCATGGGCCATGAATTGGATATACTTGTGAGAGAAAAAGTAGGTAAAGATAAATAGAATATATAAATTATATAGTAATTAGAAAGTGATAAAAACTATGAATAAAACAGCAAGGCAGATCTGGATGAGGTAGCACATGCTTACCTAATACTTAGAAGGTAGGCAAGGGGATCAGGAATTTAAGTTAATGCTTGACTACCTAGTAAGTCTGGAGTCAATCTATTCTACAAGGCCCATTTCAAGACAAAGTATGCTGGGGTTGCACTTTTAACTATCTTGGTCAGAGTAGAACTCTCTGAACAAAATGACAAATAGAGAAGAAAGAGGATCAAAAGAGAAGTTAGTCATGAGGATATCTGAGGTAAAGCAACTTTTAGATACAACCAGTGCAAAGACTCTAAGCTCTGATCATATCTGTTGGGACCAAAGAGTAGCAAAGAAGCCACTATGACTGAAATTCAGTAAGAGTAACAGAGAAATGAGAAAGAGGAGTGGGAGGGCCAGTTTAAATTAAAAAATACAGTTGTTATTGTGATAAATATGAAAGACCCACTGGGGAAGGAGCTGGGAGGAGTGGAGGGAGGGGAAACTGTGGTCAGAATTTATTGTATCAGAGAATTTAATAAAAATTCAATAAAAAAATGAAAGACAATTATGTCTTTTTTTAAAACAAGTAACAGGTTGATGAATTTTACATGGATTGTTTTGGTTGCTGTATTAAGAAACTATAAAAGGACCAAGGAAGGGAGAGATACCTATTTATTGGTAGGCTAATGTGGTAATGCAGTTGCTGCAGTCATATAGAAATAATAGGAGTTTAGACTAGGTTGGTAGTAACAGATATGGTGAAAAAGAAACAATATATTTTTTGAAGGTATAGACAATAGGATTTGCTAATTAATTAGATATGGGATGGGGAAAAAAGAGAAATAATGATGACCCAAGTTGTTTGGACTGAGAAACTGAGAAAATGGAGTTGTTATTAACCAAGATGAAGATTACAGTTTTGCAGGAAAAGATCAGGAGTTGTGAGGGATGTTAAACTTAAGACATCTATTTGATTTCTAGGTGGAAATATCAGAAAGGTGGCTGGTTATATGATTTCTGAGACCAGGAAAAAAAATATGAACTAGAGATACAAATTTGAGAGTTGTACATTGTTATTAAAAGTCACTAGACTGGATCAAACTACCAAGGTAATTAGTGGATATAGGAAAAAGAAGAGGATCAATAATACCCAGAATACTCCTTCAAGGATCACTTTTATTTCTTTCTGTGAATGCAGTCATTAAAACTTATAATTGTGAATTTATTTGTTTAAATTTTTGTGGTTATTTGGTTGTTTGCTTTTTGGAAAAGATACAGAGAGTGAAAGAGGGGGGAGAGCAGGGACAATGTCATGTTTTCCAACACTACCAGTGTTTGGTAATAACTACCAAATAACTATTGGGTTATATGAACTAAAAAATGTTCAATTACATCAATTTCTCATGATTAAATTCCTACTTGAGGTAGGCAAGTAAGTCAAATATGGGAGACAATGGGTTGTAGAGACAAGGGAGAAGTGAAGATCTGGAAACATCAAGCCTGTCTGAAAATAATGATCTGGAAAAGAGCTGGACATGAGATACACAGATTATATATAAAACTTTCCCAATTGTAATGTTGACAACTGCATTGGCTTAAATCCCCTAAAAAAAGAAAACAAACAAACAGATGTCAAGCCAGGCAATGGTGACACATGCCTTTAATCCCAGCACTTGGAGGTTGAAACAGGCAGAGCTCTATAAGATTGAGGCCAGCCCAGTTTAAATAGCAAGTTCTGGGGCAGCCAGAGATATGCAGATATGATCTCAAAACAAAACAAACAATGCCAAGATAGAAATATATATGCAAGAAAGTTATTGGAGTAAACTCATGTGAAGGAAAATGTGGATAGAGTTAAAAAATTGGGACAGCCATCATATCATGATTCAGGACTAATTCTTGAAGAAGGGTATGGAATCAAGGTCTTAGACTGCACTGCAGTTGTACAGTTTCAGCAAAATTGTTGGAGAGTCCTCAAGCCAAAAATGGCCATTAGAAGAATCCAGGTCTCCATGGAATGGTCTTCATTAGTATTCTTGCCTTGCTCATTCAGTTCTTGGGAGCAGTCCATGGGAACTGTGGCCTTGGCAGGAAAATAATAACAGATTATAGAACACAGCAGCTGGGCACTTGGCCAGTTACACTTCTTTTGGTTCGACATTTTAGAGATACTTTGTGGTGGATACCACATTAACTAAATTCAACACTGCTTGCCAGAACACTATGGGCCAAGAACATCTTCAAGCTATATTCAATTCAAATATGGGAAGCTATCAACCTTTGTTCTTGCCACTAATAAATGCTTTACCATCAATGCATAAGCAGTAAGGTTTAAGGTACAAAGTTAGAACACAAAACACACGAACTGGATTTGGATTTTAAAACACACTGTCATGCCCTCACTCTGCACTGTTTTTCCATTCCTGGACCTAGCCCTGGTCTCACATACTGTCTACCAGCCCAGCATGGTGAGTGCTCTAGATTCCTGCCCAAACTTTCCTCACACTTCCAAACATAGATTGGATAGCACAGCTTGTGTATGAGCCCAGGCAAACCAACCTGGAAGACACATTTGCATGCTTTCTTGGTTACCACTGAATTGGAATAACTCCCACCACTCCAATCAAAAATCAACACCAAGTATCCTAAAAGACTAACTAACTAACTAAAAGACAAACTCTTCATACTAGATTTGAAATCACCCCTGCTTGGACAACAGCAAAAACAAACCAAACTCCCACTAAACAGTCAGCCTAGAATAGTGGATCTCAACCTTACTAATACTGCAACCTTTTAATACAGTTCTTCATGCTGTGGTGACCCTCAACCACAAAATTATTTTCATTGCTGCTTCATTACTGTAATTTTGCTACTGTTATGAATTGTAATGTAAACATCTGATATGCAAAATGGTCTTAGGCAACCCCTGTGAAAGGGTTGTTCTACTCCCAAAAGGGATACAACCCACAGGTTGAGAACTGCTGGCATAGAATCTCATACCAGACACCACACAACCATGAAAGAAGTCCACATAACCAGATCAACACACACACACACACACACACACACACACAATGAAAGGACAAATTGTACACTCCCCCGCTACACCCACCAGTCCTGAAGAAATATTCCTCAATGAGAATTATCTAGATGAACACCAGGAAATGATGAAGACAATTCAGGATTTTAGAACTGAATTCAATTAAGAGATAGAAATACTGAAGAAAAGTCAAGCAGAAATGAAGATTTAGTTGAAAAACATCAATAAGACAATTAGATAACTCAGAGGAATGCTTTGCAAGAATGGATCTAGTAGAAGACAGAATATCAGGACTTGAATATAAAGTAGAGGAATTAAACCACACAAACAAATATGAAAAATTAAAACATATGAAAGGAAATTTTTAAAATCCTAAAATTTATATGGAATCACTACAGCAATTCTGAGCAAAAGGACTAATGCTGGAGGGATTATCATACCAGATTTCAAGTTATATACAGAGCTATAGTAATAAAAAAAGCATGGTAGTGGCACAAAAACAGACATGTAGATCTATGGAACAAAAGAGAAAACTCAGACATGAGTGCATATAATTAAAGCCATTTGATATATGCCAAAGATGCCAAAGATACACACTGGAGAAAAGACAACATATTCAACAAATGATAATGGGAAAACTGAATGTTTACATGTAGAAGAACTAAATTAAAATCCTATCCATCACCCTGCACAAAATCAACTCCAAATGGATCAGAAACCTTTATATGAAACCTGAAACACTGAAACTTCTAGAAGAAACCATAGGTAGGACCTTATAAGATAAAGATGTAGTAAAGAACTTTCTAATTAGAACTCCATTCGCTCAAGAATTAAGGCCAATAATTGAAAAATACAACCTCATAAAATTTAAAAACTTCTGTACAGTAATGTGAAGTTTATTTTTATTTATATATAAAATAATTGTTTTGTGCACTGTTGGGTGAGGGGTTGCCTACATCTTGGCATTTTGTATTGTCTGCAAGTGTTGGATTAATGTAGGGGATATCTGACTGCTTGTGATCTGTGTGTGCTATTAGTAGAACACCTGAGGAACTCTGTATCAATAAAAACACCTGAGCTCAGATGTGTGGGGTTCCACTGTCCAGTATGGTTCTGGCCAGGATAGTAGTTCCCTCTGTGGAGGTCTGGCAGTGTTTGCATCTATGAAATGCCTGTGTCATCCTTGCTGAGTTGCTCCAGCAGCGTACAACTATAAATGGTACTTGAAACATGGGGAACATTATGCCAGCTAATCCAACGGGGAGACAGGGAAGAAGAAAAAGACATTCCAGACCTCACCGAATCTGTTTTGTTTTGTTTTCTTTTCTGCAAACTTGTCCAGATACTAGTGAGGTGAGGCATCCTGACAAGACACATCTGCTATGGTGATGAGAGCTCCACCCCACAAAGGAACTCTTCTTGAAGAAAGGTTAACAGTTATTTTTCCCGCAAACCAAACTCTATCTTAAAATGTGGAAAGTGTTTCCTAATGTACTACACAGAAGCTGTCTTCCAGAACCAGCCGAAGTTGTATCTCATGCTGGTAGCCAAACTTAGTACTGTAAGTGTTATCCAGGTAGTACTGGTTTTGAAGTTACGAAGGAGTCTTTGGAGAACAACTGAGGCTTGGCACTATGAGAGGCAGGGTAGGTGAAAGTGAAGCATCAGTAGTAGTTGAGGCCCAGATTAAAGTGGTCATGTGAAGAAATTGAGGCTTGGCACCATGAAGACAGCCCAGAAGAGGCTATTGGTGAAAGTGTAGCCCAGTGGCAGCAGAAAACCCCAGCATTTTGGAGATGACAATGACATGAGACGACTACCAAGAGCAACAGCAGCAGTGGAGAGAAGCTAGCCAGAGCCTGGAGGACAAGCTGTGTGTGCAGCAGAGGTCAGACCCAGAGAAGTGACCCAAGCCCTTTGGAGGAGCCCAGAAGACCATGAGTGAATTCCAGATAATTGGACATTGATAATGTTTCTCTGTTGTCCAAAGACATTGTGAAAAACCTGATAGATGTTTGGTTCCATTCGGTCCTGTGCATTAGCAACCCTCCTGATTGTTCTTCTTGTAAATAGTATTGCTGGTGTGGTGTTAAATTGTGTTGTAGAGATAAAGCAGGTTTTTTGTCTTATACAGAAAAGGAGAAATGTTATGGAAGTTTATTTTTAGTTTTGTATAAAATAATTGTTTTGTGCATCTTTGGGTGGGGGCTGCTTAGGTCTTGGCATTTTGTATTGTCTGCAGGTGTTCGATTAATGTGGGGCATGTTTGATTGCTCATGATCTGCATGTGCTATCAGTAGAACACCTGAGGGAGTTGTGAATCAATGAAAACACCTGAGTTCAGATGCTCAGGGTTCCACTGTCCAGTTATGGTACAGGATATGGCACAGTTATGGCAGGATAATGGTACACCACGGGTGTACTGCTACAACTGAGAAATACTACATTTTGTGTGTATGTATTATATATGCATATGTATCTGCAATGGTACAGCTGCAACCCATTTTAGATACAGTGTTTCCCTTTGCTGAGGTCTGGCAGGGTTTGCACCTATGAAAATGCCTCTGTGTCTTCCTTGATGAGCCACCCAGTAACTATGAACTACAGGGTAAAGCAAACAATCAATGGAGTAAAGAGGAAGCTTACAGAGTAGATAATGGCGGCCAGCTATATATCAATAGAGACTAATATACTTATACAAAGAACAAAAACAATAACAAAACAAAGAATTAGAAAACAAAGATCCCAATTTAAAAAAAAAATATGGATCTGAACAGAGTTCTCACAAGAAGAAATAAAAATGGCTGAGAATTACCTTAAAAGTGTTCATCATCCTTAGCAAAAACGCAAATTAAAACTACTTTGAGATTTCATTTTATTCCAGTCAGAATGAGTAAGATCAAGGAAATAACTGACAACAATTGCTAGCAAGAATGTGGTGAAAGCAGAACTTATGTTCCCTATTGGTGAGATCACAAACTGCTACAGCCACTCTGGAAGTCAGTGTGGAGAATTCTCAAGAAGGTAAAAGTAGACCTACTATATGACTCAGCTATATCACCCCTTGGCATATACTCTAAGGTCATGATTTCCTCCTACACAGATACTTAGCTGTGTTCATTATCACTCTATTCACAATAGTTAGGATATTGAAACTATCTAAAAGTTCTTCAACTGATGAATGGATAATGAAAATTTGATACACAAACATAGTGGACAGAAAACTGAAATAATGAAAATTTCAGGAAAATGAAGGGAACTGGAAAAATACTGAGTGAGGTAACCTGCACTCAGAAAGAGAAATGTTACTCTCTTATTTGTGAGTTCTTGCTTCTATTTAGATTTGAATATATAACCTAAAATAACTGAAGAAGCTACAAAAGTAGAAAGGGACCATAGTGGGAGGAGGGGAAAAGAGCTTTAGAGAGGGGGATAGTAGAACATGGGTCCTATGAAGGGGAAAAGGGGAAAATGTAGAGGAATAGGCTTGTGTGAAATCTAGGAAGGGTCTACAATCCAGGGGTCTATGTGAAGGGTATATATTCCAGGGTCCATATGAAGGAATCACATTCAGAGGCCTGTGTGGTTTGGATGGAATGCAGAAAGAATGTTAGTACATGCCTTTAATACAATTATTCAGAAAGCAGTGGTAGCATATACCTTTAATTCCAGTGTTCAGAAGGCAGTGGTGGTCCACACCATTAATCCCTAAGACAGAAACAGAGTGTAGAAGCAGACAGAAGAAGCAGAAGTTCAGAAGGAATCAATGTCACACAGGAAGTGACATCTGAGATGAGTCAGATCGAAGGGCAGGCAAAGTGACAAATCAGAGGAAGAGTTGGTAGAGTGAGCCAGAGTGAGGACATGCCCAACTCTCACTATATAAAAGCAGACTTTCAGCCCAGAAAGCTGCAGGCAGTATGAGGCAAGCAGTCTGAAGCAGGCAGACAAATGATAAGACACAGAGACAATAAAGCAGTCTGACTAAGAAACAGAGAGGCTGACTGAGGCAGTATGGAACAGTGGTAGCTCAGGGAGAGACACATAGTCACAGAAGCACATCAGGAGAAATCAGTATCAGATGGGATGAGTGAGTCAATTTGAAACCGAGCAGAACAGTTCAGTCTGAGGCAGTCAGAGTCTGCCAGAGTCCAAAGAGTTTGGTCAGAAACAGCAGTAGGTCTCAGAGGCTGAAGTTGAAGACTTCTAGGTCCAGGCTAGCAGCTTAAATGTTCTAGATTGTACGGAGGCTGAGGCTGAAACTTTCCAGTTCTAGGCTTAAGTGCAGATTATAAGCAAGTTGAAATGCTTGAGGACTCCAGGACCAAGAACCGGTGATTGAATTAGGCAAAATAAACTGTCTTCTACCCTGAATCAACAGCTACATTTGGCATATGGCTACAGTAAAAATAGGGAAGAGACTTAATTGGGGCTGAGTAAGGGTAATACAGAGGGAGAGGCAGGAAGGAGAGAAATAACATTAAGGATGTTTGAAAAAGTCATAGTGAAATATTTTAAAAGCTTACTTAAAACACACACACACACACACACACACACACACACAGTTTAAATGTAATTATGTCACATGAGGTGATAATGTTTCCCCCCCAAGAGCCATAGATTTTGTAAAGAAGGATGATGATGATGATGATGATGATGATGAGGAGGAGGAGGAGGAGGAGGAGGAGGAGGAGCAGCCAGGCAAAGGAAACCTCTTTTCAAGTTGTGGTCAGAGGGGATTCTAGGAGACTCATAAAATAATATAGGCCCTTGATCACCTCCCAGAACTTGAAGATTAAGACCCTATTAATGAAGACACTGCACAGTTTGGACATAGGACTTACAGGGATTCAACTGGAATTTATATGAAAGCCTCCTCCCTGAGGACAAGGTCTCTTTGTATCAGAAGATGCTATGACAAAAGAGAAAAAAACAATCAGTAGCCCTATCCAGCTGTTAAGCCTACAATCCATGACAATCCAGCCAGTATGACATTCCAAGTGGTATAATACTGCACTTATATTTTGAGGGTAGCTATCTGATTGAATTTATGGTCCACTCAAAAAGAAGAAATTAATGCTTGGTAACTGTAAAGCTAGCCAACTGCCCATGGCTGGAGAGGTCACAGACCCTAGAGTAGAGCCCACCACTACCACTTTCCTAAATCAATACAATTTCTAACTGTATTCTAAATACTTACAGCTACAATTAGGTGTAGCTTTCACCCCTGATCAAAGAAGCTTCTTTTTATAGCAGACAAAAGTCTATAGAGATATATACTATATAATATATATCTATATATATCTATCTATATATATATATATATATACACACACACACACACACACACACATACACACATATACACTATAGAGAGCAACAACTGGTCAAAATACAGAGAACAAATGACAATAGAGTATCCAACCCCAACTGACACCCACAACAACCCCTACTCCTAAAGGTCAGGGAACATTATAGAAGAGGTGGGTAGAAAGATTATAAGACCAGAGTACCAATACATCTGCTACAAAATAGCGTCTTCTATATATGAATTTATGGCCTACTCAAAAAGAAGAAATTAATGCCTGGTAACTGTAAAGCTACCCAACTGCCCATGGCTGGAGAAGTCATAGACCCTAGAGTAGAGCCCACCACCACCACTTTCCTAAATCAATACAATTTCTAACTGTATTCTAAATACTTACAGCTACAATTAGGTGTAGCTCTTTCATGGGAAGCTACACCCATGAAATATCAGAATACAGATGCTTAAACGAGATCAACACAATACCAGTTGACATACCAATGTGGACTGTGTACTTGAGAAATTTCACTCACCCCTAGATGAAAAGCTATAGACAATCAATGGCTGGAGAGAGAGGAGGGGTAGAGAGGAAAGAGAGACAGAATACGACTCAGTTTTCTCCAGGAATGAGCCTCCTGATATGCAATCCCAAGTGGTCAATCCTAAACACTCATGCATATAAACAATACTAAGCATGTTTAAAGTAAACAAAATAAAACAGTGTCAGAATAAAAAGGTAGTTTCATGTATGGAGGAGTAAAAATGACAACCCAAAAAGAAAAGAATCATGAGCTAAAGCAAACTGCCTATAAGCATTAAAAGATAATGTTAACCCCACCAGTCAAGAATAAGACACTAGCACAATTTTTTAGCCAAATTTGAAGCAAGCTTTAATATTGGCCAGGATGATGGACTCTGGCCAAGATTACTCTGGAGTTCCAGAAAATGGTGCCAAGTCACATTTGGCAGGGGCTTATGAAGGCAAAACCCTTAAGGCTACATATTTCCAAAAGGCCCAATCATGGACAAGCATATATCTTGATATACCTTCCTGCCTACGTACATCTCTTCTATGTCCAATCAGGGGCAAGCATATATACTGATGTATTTCCTGCCTACATCTGATCAAGCACATCCAGTACAGTTGGGTTGAATAAACTTGTTTAGGGGAACGAAAACATGTGGCTTATTATTTTACATGAACAAAAGCCCCCAGCATTTCAGAAAGTATCTGTCCTTGGGCAAGTAGGCTTACATGTTTGAGGCATTTTTTGTTTTATAGATCTTTTAGGCACAGTAATTAAAACTTAAAACATAACTTTAGTTCTCACAATAATCCAGAGTGAAGTTAAAAAACAGAAATTAATGATAAACACCAACAAAAGCACAGATCAGATCTTTTTTTTACATTAAATGAATGAGTACTATCACATATACTTTATTTAATGATGAGAACTTACAGTGAGAAAAGAGCTTAAAGAGTGTACACACACACACACACACACACACACACCATAAAAGCAGAGAGAAACTGTTTTGGGAGACGAAGGAGGCTAGTGGCAGGGAGAAAGGGAGAAAGAGGATGGGGGAGAGGGAAGGAACATGAGCAAAGTAAAAATAAATATATGTATAAAAATGTCATAATAATACCCATCACTTTGTACATCAGCTAAAAAAAGGGGTGTATGTGTGAAAAGCAGACAACAACTGGGAACCATAGTGTGATGGCTATTCAACTTTACTACATCTGGAGGGAAGGAAGGAAGGAAGGAAAGAAGGAAGGAAGGAAGGAAGGAAAGAAAACAGAAAACAAACATCAATAAATTCTGGTGAGAATATTGGGAGGGCTTTATATACTGTTGGTGGAAATATAAATTTGTCTAGCCATTGCATAAATCAGTATGAAGATTTCTCAAAAAAACTAAAAATAAAAGGGAGTTAAGCTACTTAGGTTGACAATGCTTCCCACAAAAACCATAAACTAACAAAAACCACAGTACCAGGCATGAGAAACCTCATTTCAAATGACTGGGGATAGAAAGGTCATGAACCTTTGAAAAGAATCTACTACCACCACTTTGCTAGACAAACACAGTTCTTTACTACATTCTAAGTCTTATCCTTATACCCACAGATAAGTGCAACTACCACCCCTCACCAAAGAAGTTCTCTTTACATCAAATGGAGACCATCACAGATAACTGAACACAATGTACAGCTAAAAGATCATGGGGAGCTCAGTCCTACATCTACATCACAGCTCTTGCATCAATGGCTCAGGGAACACTGCAGAAGAGGTGGGAAGAAAGATTGTAAAAGCCAGAATACCAGATCATCTTTCCTAGAAATGGCTGTATAAACAAGACCGGAACAATGGTAATATCAATAGACATGTTAACATGAAAGTGGGGAATTTTCATGGGGTCCCATCCTAGAAAAAGAACTATAGGCAACTAATGACTGCTGGGAGAAGAAGAATTAGCCTTTCCCAAAGATGAGTCCCTTTATTGGCTGTCTAATGCAGAGTGGTCAATCTTGAAACCATATACACATAAACAACAAAAACAGACTCAGCAGGTTGCTTTTATATATGTTTGTGCATATGCATACATACATATGCATTATGTATATAACCATAATAATCAAAGAAAAATAAGTTATCAACTTGAGAGAAGTGCCAGCCCAGTTATAGAATAAATCTAGGGGTCAATAAACACAATGAAATGAGAAAAAAGTAGCACTTAAACTCAATGTAGTAATATTCAGCCACAAACATCAAAATCCTGGCATTTTCAGGAAAATGCTAGAAAACATGTTTTCTCTCATATGTGATATCTACGGGGAAAATCTAGAGATGTAGCTTAATGCTAGTGTAGCATGTGCAAGGTCCAAGGTTCAATCTCTAGTATCAGAAAAGGAAACAATGTAAAAGTAGGAAGATTATTAGGAAAATAATCAGGGTGGGGGGAAGGGAATTAGGGTGGGGGAAAGAGAGAAGAAGGGAGCGCAGTAGGGGTAGATGGACTGAAAATATGCTGTATGCTAATATGTAAACAACATAATGAAAG
Organism: Cricetomys ansorgei; assembly: GCA_026225945.1. Lineage (NCBI taxonomy): Eukaryota > Metazoa > Chordata > Mammalia > Rodentia > Nesomyidae > Cricetomys > Cricetomys ansorgei. Next base: position 1,994,533 of record JAMJFZ010003921.1, read on the forward strand.
CCATTTATGTATAATTAAACTGTGCTAATAAAACAAATGGCTAAAAGAATCCAACAATTGTTGGTTACACAATAAACAGAAATATATAAGTAGAAACAGCTGGAAATGCCAATAAGAATATGTAATCACATGTGAGGCAATATCAATATCGTCATGGATACTACAGAGAAAGAAACAGCTACTTCTGAAATACTATTGCCAACAGCTGCTACAATAATTTACTTACTGAATGATATAGTTAGGTCTGAGCAGTAAGACTGTATTAGGAATTGCAATAAAGACAACTTAGATTCTACTTTTGGATGGTATAGAATAAGAGTAAGAAACTGAAAACCCAAATGTCTTAAATTTTAGCTCAAAATATAAAACAAAAAAATTAACTATACTATTGTAAAAAAAAATCATTCAAATTATATATTTAATTATAGAAAGGCTTTGGAGTGGACAAGTCAAGAGCTTGGCAAAATTATTTTTCCAAAACCAAAGATAAAATGAAAAGTTGTCAAAAATATCTCCCATGATATCAGATATTAAGCAAAATGATACAATAAATTAAGCATTAATTCGACTCCAGCCAGGGAAGCAAGTAGGCTAACTGCAGATATTCAACTCTTGAACATCTCCTACAAATCCAAATCCAATCCTCCACTCTTGTCCCCAACTCTGTAGCAGACCACTTGATCTGTCCTCCACTTCTTCTCTGTCATCACCTTCAGGGGATCACACAGACCTTCTTCAAACTTCTTCCCTTGACACATCCCTTTGTCTCAGTCCCAACTCCAGCAGGGAATCCCTCTAAAACCACAGGCCACTCTGGCCAGGTAAGCAGAGAGCCTACCAGCAGATTTTCACCTCATCTTCCATTCCTTCAAGTCTAATACCCAAGTCTCATCCCCAGCTCTGTAGGAGATGCCTTCAGCACATAATAATCAGAACACTAAACTTACAGAAAATAGGAATATTAAATGCTACAATGGAAAAAGACCAAGTAACATATAAAGGCAGGCCTATTAGAATAACACCTGACTTCTCAAAGGAGACTCTAAAAGCAAGAAGGACCTAGACAGATATTCAACAAACTCTGTAAGACCACAGATGCCAGCCCAGACTACTATAACCCAGCAAAATTTTAAGCAACATCTATCTACAAATTCAGCCCTAAGAAGGTAATAAAAAGAAAACTCCAACCTGAAGAGGTTAGTTACACCCAAGAAAACACAAGGAATAAATAATACCAGACCAACAAAGCAAAAGAGGGGAAACACACACACACACACACACCATGCACAGGTACTAGAGCAACAGGAATCAACAAACACAGCTCATTGATTGATATCAACATCAATGGACTCAATTTTCCCATAAAAAAACACAGACTAACAAGGTTTTTACTGATAGTAAAAAACAGGATCCATCCTTCTGCTGCATCTAAGTAACACATTTCAACATCAGAACAGACATCATTTCAGAATAAAAGGATGGAAAAAATATTCCAAGCAAATGGACTTAAGAAGCAAGCTGGGGTAGCCATTGCAATATCTGACAAAATACACTTCAAACCAAACTAACCAGAGGAGGTAATGAAAGACACTACATAACCATGAAAGGAAAAAATATGTAGAGGAATAGGACTGTGTGAAAGCTAGGAAGGGTCTATATTCTAGGGGGTCTATCTATGTGAAGGAATCACATTCAGAGGCCTGTGTGGTCTGGATGGAATGTAGAAAGAATGTTAAGAATGCTGGTACACACCTTTAATGCCAGTAAAGCAGTGGTAGCAAACATCTTTAATCCCAATATTCAGAACACAGTGTGGTGCATGCCTTTAATCCCAGAAATTGGGAGACTGGAGGTGGAACTCAGAAAGAGACAGTGTCAGACTGGAAGTGACATCTGAGATAAGTTAGAGTGAAAGGCAAGCAAAGTTGAAAGGGCAAGAATAAAGCAACCAAACTTTAGTCAGGCTTTTAGTTGCACCAAAACTGTGTAGGCCCAAGTCAGGGGCAATGTGACTCAGAACAGTTCCCAGAACTAGAGTAAGAAAAACAATTTCTAAGACAAACAAGATATGGACTGCTGACTAATGACCTTGGTCTAAGGATCTCCCCCCACCCACATTGACTAAGACCCTAAGTTTACATTTTCTAGGAGCCTGTGACCTTGCTATATGCCAGCACCAATCAGTTTAAAGGTTAATACTCACATCACTATGTAACCAATAGAAGCATGCCCGATAATCTGTTGCTAAGCTCTGCCTTTGAAATTCCTATATAAGCAAAATTTAGAGTGTGCTAGGGGTTGCCTGCGAGGGTAGACCCCAACACGGGGGGTCGCCCTGTGAGGGTGGACCCCAACACGTTGAAAATAAACCTCTTGCTTTTGCATCGATCTCGAGTCCTGGTGATTTCTCAGGGTTCTCCTTCATCTTGCCCCTAACAAAGTGACTAATCAAAGGAAGAATTAGCAGAGTGAGTCAGAGTGAGGAGGACATGCCTAACTCTCACAATATAAAAAGTGGGCTCTCAGCTCAGAGTTACAGTCAGTTACAGAGGCAGATGAAGCAATCATTTACAGCAGGCAGTATGAGGCAGACAGTCCAAAGCAGGTAGACTAAGGGAGAGACACAGAGGCAGCTGGGCAGAAGTCAGTATCAGATGGGAAGAGTGAGTCAGTTTAAAGCTGAGCAAGGCAGTTCAGTCTGAGTCTGTCAGAGAATCAGGCAGAATCTGCCAGAGTCAGAGATTTTGGTCAGAAACAGTAAGTTAGTTGAGAAGGTCAGTTTGAATCAGTCAGCTTGGAGAAGAGTTGACCCAGAAGAGTCAGTGTTCAGAAGGAGCTAGTCAGATTTTACAAAGGTTTAAATGTTCTAGGCTGAAGCAATCCAGTTCAAGTATTAAGAGTAAATAGTATGGAGGCTGAAACACTCCCGGGCTCCAGGCAAGAAGTGGTGATTGAATTAGCAAAAAAATAAACTATCCTTTGCCCCAAATCAATGCCTACATCTGGTGAAATCCACATCTGATGAATCTACTGCTACAAAAATCCCCTAAAATGACATTACAATTCTTTTTATTGTTATTTTCGAAACAGGGTTTCTTTGTGTAGCCTTGGCTGTCCAGGAGCCTGCCTTTTCCTCGAAATTGCTGGGATTAAAGGAGTGTACCACTACTGCCTGTCAGATCGCAATTCTTAACATCTATGCCCCAAACACAAAGGCACCAAGTTCATAAAAGAAACACTACTACACCTTAAATCACATATTGACTGCCGCATACTGATAGTGGGAGACTTCAACACCCCAGTCTTGCCAACAGACAGGCCATCCAGACAAAACTAAACAGACATGTGGGAGCTAACTGACAAAAACCTTGCTTTTTCCTGTTCCCAGCTGAATTTTTTATCTCTAAGGGCCTCCATTCTGTGGCTCTCACCTCAGAGCTTTTTTCCTCATTTATTTATTGGTTTCATAGCTTTTTCTCTTCATAGAGGCTTATTTCCTTTCTTTCTTCCTTCAGGAGCCTTCAATTAATACCTTAATCTCTATACTCTGGTAGCTTCCCTGAGTGTACTTTACCGGACTCTGTGAAATCTGGAGTTTCTTTCTGTTCTTCCTTGTCTCCACATTGGATTATCTGGCAAGATGTCATATCCCAGGTTGGTATGCCATTTACAGTTGTTGGCTGCTGTGTGGGCTCAGCAAGGAAGACAGGAGACATATTCATACATATAATCTCTGCTAGACCTTAGCAGAGAGAACCACCATCCTGGCCAGCGTCAGACTCACAGTGAAACCCTGAGCATCTGAGCTCAGGTGTTTTTATTCATTCAGAACTCCTCAGGTGCAGATCATAAGCAATTAAACATCCCCCACAGAAAGCCAACACCTGCAGACAATACAAAACGCCCTAGACACCCCCTCACCCAACAGTGCATAAAACATTTTATACATAACTAAAAACTTCCACAAGTCTACTTGCTCAACCATGTTCATTACTGCTTTATTTATAATATCCAGAAATTGGAAACAACCTAGATGTCCCTCAACAAAAGAATAGGTAAAGAAAATGTGGTATATTTACACAATGGAGTATTAATCGGCTATTAAAAAAATGACATCACGAAATTTGCAGGCAAATAGGTGGAACTAGAAAAAAACATCCTGAGTGAGGTATTCCAGACCCAGAAAGACAAATATGATATGTTTTTGCTTATATGTGTATATTAGCTTTAAAGTCAATTGTAACCAAGCTACAATCTGTAGAATCACAGAGGGTAGGTATAGAGTAAAGGATTAGATAGAACAGATAGATCTTGTTAGGAAAAGGAAATAGAATAGATAATTATGGTTGAGTGAGTGGACTGCAACAGAAGAATCAAGTTGAGAGAGAGTTGAGCTAGGGAATATGGGGAGAGACTGGGGAGAGATAGCTAAAATTAAGGGCCATTTGAGAGGTAATATGGAAACCTACCTAATACAGTAGATATTTCCATATATATATATATATATATGGAAATATCTACTGTATATTGTATATTGTTGTGGGATATTTTACTCCTGTGTGCTGTTTTGGTTTGTAAAAGGGCTTTGATGCCTTGTAGCTGTGAAGCTGGATGCTTTGCAGTGGGTGCAGGCCTTGCTTCCTACCTATTCACACCCTTGAGCTAGCCCTGCTGAGATCTCCACAGATAGAACTAACTGTTTACAGTTGAAGGTGACCTATCAGAGAAGACTCTGATCACCCCCAGCTGAGTACTATTGTGTTGTAATGAAGGCCTGGATGTGGAGAGGGGGCTAGGGGAAAAGTTTAAAGGGTATAAGGCAGAAGCAGGCAGGAGATGAAATGGAGGATGAAATGGGGAGGAGATGGAGAGGATGGGAGAGAAGAAAAGAGAGGATGATGGAATGAAGTCTCTGCCTAGCCACCGGGTATTGAATTTCCTGAGATTTGACATGGCTTGTAATTAACGTAATGCTCTTTAGCATTGGAAAATTCAACGATGGACTCTTATTAAACGTTGAACTTAATTTAACAGTATATAGAATATATATGTAATATAATATATATATATATATCTTAAGGTGATCTAAAGGAAATCATCAAATAATGGGAAAACAGTGTCCCAATTGGTGACAAGAGATGGCAATTGGAGTGCCATGGGAATCCCCAAACAACCCAGGCTGTAGGTTGTTCTCCACAAACTGATGAAGACAACATCTACACAGCTCATTGAATATGGAGAAATCAAGCTGATGACTACATAGAGTCTTCACCCCTCTGTTCTAGTGTCCTTGTTACAGGAAGGTACTCTGCAGGCTACCAAAAGAGAAATGTAAATACAAATCCAACTACAGACCTTTTGATCTACAATGGTGTCCTGCCTGGAAGATATGCTAGTGCAATGGTGGCACAAACTTGTGGGAATATCCAACCAATATCTGATATGATTTAAGGTCCACCATGAGATGGAACCCATACCTGAGAGTAGATAGCTCAGAGACCTAGAACAAAACCAGATACTACTGGCCTAAACAACAACAATGCAGTGACTCCTAATGATATTCTGTTATACTCATAGATCAGTGCCTCTTTCAGTCATCATCAGAGAAGCTTCCCCTTGCAGCAGATGGGAACAAATACTAAGATCTACACCCAGACAATATGCAGAAAGTGAGAGACCTCAGAACACTCAGCCCTAAATGGGAATTCTCCATCAAATCCCCCACCCTCACCCCACCCAGGGCTCAGGAAACCCTGTGGAAGAGCAGGCAGAAAGAATTTAAGAGCCAGAGGAGATAGAGGACACCAAGGAAACAAGCCCTTCACAACACAGCAGGATGTGTTTCCTTTGTTGTGCAGAAGCTTTTTATTTTAATGTAATCCTATTTGCCAATTTCTGTAGTTATTCCCTGTGTCATTAGAGTCCTTTCCAGAAAGTCCTTACTTACTACATCCTAAAGCGTTTCACCTTTGTTTTTCTCTAGCAATTTCAGAGTTTTCAGGCTTTATATTAAAGTCTTTGGTTCACTTTGAATTGATTTTCATAGAGGAGAAGAGATATGGATCTGGTTTCATTCTTCTATATGTGACTATACAGTTTTTCCAGCACTATTTGTTGAAGAATCTATCTTTTCTCTAATAAATGTTTTTAGAATTCTTTGGCAAAATTTAGATGCTTCTTTCTGGCGTTTCTGTTCTAGTCCATTGTTCTACATGTCTGTTTGTATACTAGTTCACACTATAAGAAAAACCATAATTGTTTTTGAAAAAGAACAATAATGGTATTGAGGAGGGTGAAAAGAATTTAAAATTCTCATACACTGATGGTTTATGTGAATCTGATGAATGCAAAATGGTGCAGCCCTTTTAGAAGAGTTTGAAAAAATATTAAACATAAAGTTATATTAATAGTAAGTTATAATAATAATATGACCAAGTAGTAGATAACCCATAGTTATGTACTCAAGAAATTAAATTATACAAAGGAGTATAATTTCAATATGATATAAATATACACAAATATAATGTACCTTGATTACATTTTGCTGGCTTGAGATTTGGAGGGTAGAAGAGAAATGGATGAATTTTTAAAATATTCATGTTGTGGAAGTAACAAGACTTTACACTGGGTAGAAACAGATGATAAAGAAGGGTAAGGATACCTCACAATTGCACATATTTAAAGTTCAATTCCTGTCTCCCTCCCATGTTGCATTTTCATGATCCCAAGGGTTGGTTTCCTGACACAGGATAGGCATTCACTATTAGGCAGAATATGAGAAATAAAGGAAAATAGAAAAATACAGTAAAAATATGGCTAACAAAGAGTCACCATTGGGCCCTGCCAAATGACCAAGCCTAAAGTCATTATCAAGGCCATTCATCAGATGCTCATCACAATCTCCCTGAGGCCATCTGAGAAGCCTTCAATTCCTTTTCTTACTCAGAAGAACATCTCCTTCATTATCACCCACTCCTTGCCTAGAACCTGCAGGTGTTGTACAGGCTAAGTTTCCCCAGAGTCTCTCATTGCTGTTAGTCTTTACATGGGACAACAGAAGGTTTATGTTCAGTTCAGATAAACATGAGGGGTGCCTGTGTTGTAGAAAAGGTCATAGTGGGGGTCAAATGGTGGATCTCTGATTGAGCAAAGACGTTTATTGATCCAGAAGTTTAGTCCTCAGCCCCCAGATCTGAAGGCAGAAAACACAGCTACCAGAAACAGCATAGACACTGAATGGATATTTTGCTGCCATTCTCAGAGTTGACAAGCAGGGCAGAGTAGTACCTGTGAGACTCATGAGACAGACACTAAGTCAAGCAAGTGAACTATTTGCCCCAGTCTGTATTTCCAAGAAAGAATTAGGAGTAATATCTGGTAGAATTCCTCAGACTGTACCACTATAGTGAACATTCTATTCATCACAGTGCTTATGAGACAATGTATGACTTCTTTAGTATTGTGATAAATCATATTTTCTTTTTACTGTTGTTCTATAATTAGGAATACTTGGAAGTCTTAATATTGGTCCATAGTGCTTGTATTTCTTCTGTATCTTTGTAGTCACTTTCCTAATGTAAAATTAACTGCTTTTAAGCTTTAACTACAGTGTATCCTAACAAGGCCAATGCCTTGCTAAAAAGCAAGAATAAAATAAGACCACTCTATGACAATAGATTATTGAAGTGTTTCCAAATAGCAGAGCTCAGTGTCATTAATTAAACAGTAAAATCAACTATTTTTTTTTCTCATGAAACTTGCCGGTGGTGTATTATGTTCATTCAATACATAAATAACATTTTGGACTATAATTTTGTTAAAATCCTTACTAATAAAATATTCACAAGAGCATTATTCAGAGTTGACATACAATTCATGCACTTAATTAATGTCGTTTCCAATAGCTTTAAAAGGTTCCTCGGAGTTGCTTTCAGAACAGAAAGGTTTCTAGCCTACCTTTCCCAAAGACTTATTCTGCAACTACATTGACAGCCTTGCTCTGAGAGGAGCAGACAGAGAACAGATCAGAGAACATTAGTGAAAATGAGATAGAAAGAAGGCTATGAAGGGTACTCCCTCAGCTTCATGGCTGAGCAAAGTGAGGCATGCTGAATTCTAGAGACCAAAGAGTGACAGATTCAGGGCTGGAATGTCTAACCGAGTTTGAAACCATGTATACTGGGCGTCAGTCTCGAGCCCTGTTTGCACCAGCTCTTTCACAGGGTTAGGCCCAACAGGCCCTATACTGATCTCCAGGAATACTGTGTCGCAAAACTAGCACAAAGCGTGACGACAGCCTTGCGGCAAAACAGGAGTGTCCTCCTCTGCCAGTGTAAGGTGAGTGCCATCGCCCTGGGATGGGGATTGGAGCCGCTACTGCCCACCTAGCTAGGCCCCAAAGCACAAGACTAAGTGAACCCGTGGGTGGGTTCTGGCCACCTAAGACACCCCTTCCCCGACCCGAGGGGCGGAACCTACCTTATCTGGAGGTCGCGACTCAGAAGTTTGTGGATGCAAATGCAAACAAAGAGGAACTAAAATGCAGCCTTGTCACTCCTTTTGCTTTTTTACTACCCAGCCCCCAACGGCACTCTGGCTCCTGCTCCCCTCCCCCAGCCTGCTCAAACTTCACAGAGAGCCTTGAGGCCCCGCCCCGCTCCTTCCGGCTTTGCAGAGTGGGAGCCTCACAGGGACGCGTTTAAAGACTAGGATCCACAAAGATCCCCAAGTGCTCTAGTTGCTATCTTCACTGAACAAATTTGAAGGTATAATAAGAGAAAGACGAGTCCAGGATGCTACAATGCAAGTAAAACTCGGTTGCCTGCCTGCTATTTCTGTGCTCTTCTATAATCTCCTGTCTATGTTTGTATTAATGGTAGCTTATTGAGGTTTTATAAGAACGAAAATTCTATCATTATCCTTCCACATGTCACTTATCCCTCACAACTGGATGGATCTCCATAGATTCGGATGAGCATTTTGAATCAAAGGCCCAGCTAAAGCGCTAATATAGTGAGCCTTAGAAGGGGAATAAACCACTAGGAATGAACACCTTGTGCAAATGAAGTACAATGGTAATGCATAATAGAAAAATTAAGAAATGAATCGTGAAGTAATCTTTGTAAAGGCACAAAAGAAAATATTTTGTCGGATTCAACATCAACAAAGAAAAAGCTTTCATTATGACACAGATGCTTTTAATATTCCGCTATGGTTTTATTCTGGAATTCTTTCTGCAGTTTTTTATTTAGAAAACTGGTAGTCTTTTATTTTTTAATTCAGTTTAGGTATTCCTCTGTGATTCCTGAACTGTCATTTCTATATAAATTTATATTCTCCTTTCCTCTTGATTTCATATGTCTTATATACCACTTATTCTGGATTATAATATTTCTTTCTGCATATCTCTATCTTGCAGTGAACAAGCAGCATTTTGAAAGCAAAAAGCTAGTATTTTTCAGTTCTTATTTTCAAGTATATGATGTATTCTTTAGTGAATATATTTAAGGAATTGCCTATAACTACTGAATATATACACTAAAGATCATACTCAAAATGTGAATTAATGCTAAGAAGAATAATTAATTAGGGTAAAAAATCTAGGTTTAATCTGGTTGGTATTCATTTATGCAACAAATACTGAGTTTATGCTATATGTCAAACTTTGCACTGATCTCTGGGTATAAAACGAAACGATGATCAAAACCAGGACATAGTCCATACCCTTTTAATTTTATGCTTAAAGAACAAAATCAGTGGTGAGAAGACAAATAGGAAAAAGGAGAACATTCCATATAGAAGGAAAGCATGATCCAATGTCTAGTAATACGAAGGAGCATAACAATAGTTATCCAGTAAAGGTAAGAAGAAATTGATAAATATAAAGTTCCCAAGAAAAGAGAAGAAGTTGATAAAGTTTATTTAATTCAGAGAAGTCCTTTATAATAGTAAAGAATACTTGTGAAACTTATACTATATGCCAAATATTAACCTGTTTAATAATAAACATTTAAGGCAGACTATATTATTTGTACTTTAGAGGCAAGGCAACTGTGGCACAGACAGGCTAATCATTCTCATGAAGATCACAAGGAGGTTAAGTTTCCCAGCTGAGATTAAAATCTGAGTAAATAATATACAACGGGAAGTACAATAAAAACGCAAGTAAAAACCTAAAAAGAATTCTTTCAACAAAATATGTTGATTGGCTCTAGATACTTGACCTCCATCTATAATATACCATACTAAGAGCTTTAATAAAATATTATACTGGGCTCAAATATTACTATTGAAAACCTATTCCTTAGCAGCTGTGATGATGGGTACCTTTGGTATGTGATGCTTTTAGGAAACAGAGCAAAGAGAGGAAAAGTAGGTGCCCTGAATGCTACTTTGTGGAGCATACCTAGAATTTTGGCAAAGGCTTTGCTTCTCTGAGCTACAATTTCCTATTTCATACATGAGTGTAATAATAGTATCTATCTCACAAGACTATAATGATTAAATGAGGCCATCCATGCATGTTAAGTCATGCCTGTCATGCAGTGTCAATGTTAGCTATTGTTAAGGATACTGCATTTTAGTGACTGAAAGAGAGGAAGTATGAACAACCAGGTAAGGCAAAGTCCAGGAACAATTTTATCGATAACAAATGGATGGTAGAAGAAAACTTTATTTTCTCTTTGTACTATTCATTCCTTATTTTTACTTTTTAAATTATAATTTGCTTTTTCTTCTCTCCTATACTACATCCTGACCCCCAGTATCTCCCTCCATTCCTCCCAGTTCTCCCCATTTCCCTTCTCCCTCCCCCTTCCCATCAGAAAAGAGCTGGCCTCCCAGAGTTACTACTTGAACCAGGACATAACAAGATGGAACAAAGCCAGGTACAAAATCCTATATCAAGGTTGGACAGGGCAACCCAGCAGGAAGAAAAGGGTTCCAAGGGCAGGTAAAAGGCTCAGAGACCACCCCCCCCCAACACACTCCAACTTTTAGAAGTTTTACAAGAACACCAAGCCAGACAACCATATGATATATGTAGGGGGCCATGCAAGCTCCTTGTCTGCTGCTTCAGTCTCTGTGAGCTCCTAAGAGTGCTGGTCAGTTGAATCTGTGGGGCTTATTCTCTTGTTCTATCCATTTGCCTGCAATTTTCATGATGTCATTTTTTACATACCTGAGAAATACTCCATTGTGTATATGTAACACATTTTCTTTATCCATTCTTCAGTTGAGAGGCATCTAGGTTGTTTCCAATTTCTGGTTATTATGAATAAAGTTGCATGAACATAGTTGAGCAATTGTCCTTGTGGTAGGATGGAGTATCCTTTGGATATATGTCCAAGAGTAGTACATCTGGGTTTTGAGGTAGATCAATTCCCAATTTTCTGAGGAAACATCATATTGATATCCATAGTGGCTGTACAAGTTTGCATTCCCACCAGCAATGAAGGGTGTTCCCCTTGCTCCACATCTCATACCACCATGAGCTGTCATTTGTGTTACTGATCTTCACCATTCTGACAGGTATAAGATTGAATCTCAAAGTGGTTTTGATGTGCATTTCCCTAATGGCTAAGGATGCTGAACATTTCTATGTTTCTCAGGCATTTGAGATTTCTCTTTTGAGAATTCTGTTTAGATCTGTACCCTATTTTTAAATTGGATTATTTGTTTTGTTGATGTCTCTTTACGTGAGTTATTTATATATTTTGGATGTTAGCCCTCAGTGGAATTGGTGCAAATCTTTCCCCCTTCTGTCAGTTGCCATTTTGTCCTTTTGACAGTGCCCTTTGCCTTACAGAAGTCCCATTTATTAATTGTTGATCTTAGTGCCTGTGCTATCTGTGTTCTGTTCAGGAAGTTTTTTCCTGTACCAATGCTTTCAAGGCTATCCCTCACTTGCTCTTCTATCACATTCAGGATATCTGTTTTTATGTTGAGGTGTTTGATCCACTTGGAGTTGAGTTTTGTGCAGGGTGACAAATACAGATCTATTTGCATTCCTCTACATGCAGACATCCTGTTTTACCAGCACCATTTGTTAAAGATGCTTTCTATTTTTCATTTTATATTTCTGGCCTCATTATCTAAAATCAAGTGTCCATACATGTGTGGATTTATGTCTGGATTTGATTTGGTTTCATTGATCAACATGTTTGTTTTTATGCCAATACCATGCAGCTCTTATTACTATAGCTCTGTAGTACAGCTTGAAATCAGGTTGGTGATACTTCCGAAAGTTCTTTTATTGTTCAAGGTTATTTTAGATGTCCTGGATTTTTTGTTTTTTCATATGAGTTGAATATTGTCCTTTCAAAATCTGTTAAAAAATGTATTGGATTTTTGATAGAGATTACATTGAATCTGTAGATTGCTTTGGGTAAGATAGCCATTTTTACTATGTTAATCCTACCTATCCAAGTCACTTGCTTGGTTAGACTTACCCCCAAGATATTTTATGTTACTTGTGAAGGGAGTTTTTCCTTGATTTCCTTCTCTGTCCATTTGTCATTTGTATATAGGAGGGCTACAGACTTTTTTGACTTGATCTTGTAGCCAGCCACTTCACTAAAGCTGTTTATAAGGTGTAGGGGTTTCCTGGTATAATTTTTGAGGTCACATATATATTATCATATTATTTGCAAATAAAGATATTTTAACTTATTTCTTTTCAATGTGTATGCCCTTGATCTTCTATTGTCTTATTACACTAGCTAGGACTTTAAGTACTATATTGAATAGGTAGGGAGAAAGTGAACAATCTTGTCTTGTTCTGATTTTAGTGGAATTGCTTTGAGTCGCTCTCCATTTAATTTGATGTTGGCTGTAGGCTTGGTGTAAATTGCCTTTATTATGTATAGGTATGTTCCTTGTATCCCTACTTTCTCCGAGACTTTATCATGAAGAGCTGTGGGATTTTGTCAAAGGCTTTTTCAGCATCTAGTGAGATGATCATGTTTTTGTTTTTTTTATCTCTTTCAGTTAGCTTATATGGTGGATTACATTGACTGATTTCATATTTTTAATGATCTCTGGGATAAAGCCTACTTAATCATGGTAGATGATATTTTGATGTGTTCTTGGATTCAGTTTGTGAATATTTTATTGAGTATTTTTGCATCTATGTTCATGAGGATAATTGGTCTATAATTCTCTTTTTTTTTGAATCTTTGTTTGGTTTGCGTATCAGGGTGACTGTGGCCTCATAGAATGAGTTTGGCAGTGCTCCTTCTGTTTCTATTTTGTGGAATAATTTGAGGAGTATTGGTGTTAACTCTTCTTTAAATGTTTGATAGAATTCTACACTAAAACTGTCTGGCCTTGGGCTTTTTTTGGTTAGGAGACTTAATGACTGCTTCTATTCCTTGGGGGTTATAGGTCTATTTAAATTGTTTATCTGCTCTTGATGTACCTTTAGTAGGTAATATCTGTCAAGAAATTTTCCATTTATTTTAGATTTTCCTATTTTGTGGAGTACAGATTTTTAAAGTATGACCTAATGATTCTTTGGATTTCCTCAATGTCTGTAGTTATATCCCCCTTTTCATTTCTGATTTTGTTAATTTGGATATTCTCTCTCCTTCTTTTAATTAGTTTGGATAGGAGTTTGTCTATCTTGTTGATTTTCTCAAAGAATCAACTCTTTGTTTCATTGGTTCTTTGTATTGTTCTCTTTGCTTCTATTTTATTGATTTCAGCCCTGAGTTTGATTATTTCTTGCTGTCTACTACTCTTGGGTGTGATTATTTCTTTTTGTGCTATAGTTTTTATGTGTGCTGTTAAGTTGCTAGTATGGGATCTCCTTTTATTGTAGGCCATTTGTGCTATGCATTTTCTTTGTAGGACTACTTTCATTGTGTCCCATAAGTTTGGGTATGTTGTAGATTCATTTTCACTGAATTCTAAAAAGTCTTTAATATTTTTATTTCTGTGTGGACCCAGTAGTTATTCAATAGAGAGTTGTTTAGTTTTCATGAATTTGTGGGCATTCTGTTGTTGCTGTTGTTGTTGAAATCCAGCTTTAATCTGATGAGATATAAGGGGTTATTTCAACTTTCTTGTTTCTATTGATACTTGCTTTGTGACCAAGTATGTGGTCAATTTTGGAGACGGTTCCATGAGGTGATAAGAAAAAGGTATATTCTTTTCTGTGGGGGTGAAATGTTCTGTAGATATCTGTTAGATCCATTTGGATTATAAGTCCTGTTATGTCCAGTATTTCTCTGTTTAGTTTTTGTCTACATGGCCTATCTTTTGGTGAGAGTGGAGTATTAAAGTCTCCCACTATCAATGTGTGTGGGTCAATGTATGTTTTAAGCTTTAGTAATATTTCATTTATAAACATGGGAACCTTTGTGTTGGGGACATATATGTTAAAAATTGAAATGTCAACTTGGTGGACTTTTCCTTTGATGAGTATGAAGTTTCCTTCCCCATATCTTTTGATTAATTTTGGTTTGAAGTCTATTTTGTTAGATATTAGAAAAGCTACACCTGCTTGCTTCTTTCGTCCATTTGCTTGGAAAATCTTTTCCAAGTCTTTACTCCGAGGTAATGTTTATCTTTAATGTTGAGGTGTGTTTCCTGTATGCAGCAGAAGGATGGATCCTGTTTCTGCATCCATTTGTTAGTCGGTGTCTTTATATTGGGGAATTGAGTCCATTGATGTTGAAAGATATCAATGACCAATGTTAGGTCCTGTTATTTTGTTAGTTGTTGTTGGTTGTGGGGTGTGTATGTGTGTGTGTCCCTTCTTTTGATTTTTATAGGGTGAGGTATTTATTTTCTATGTTTTCATTAGTGTAGTTAAGCTCCTTGGGTTGGAGTTTTCCTTTTAGTACCTTCTGTAGGGCTAGATTTGTATTTAGATATTGTTTGAATTTGTATTTGTCATGGAATATTTTGTTTTCTTCATCTTTGGTAATTGAAAGTTTTGCTGGGTATACTATTTATATACTATACTATACTATACTATACTATACTATACTATACTATACTATACTATACTATATATTTGCTGGACTGGCATCTGTGGTCTCTTAGAGCCTGTAGCATATCTGTCCACGACCTCCTGGCTTTTAGAATCTCCATTAAGAAGTTGGGTGTGATTCTAATAGGTTTGCCTTTTTATGTTATTTGCTCTTTTTCTCTTGCAGCTTTTAGTATTTTTTTCTTTGTTCTGTATGTTTAGTGTTTTGATTATTATGCGGTAAGGGTATTTTCTTTTTTGGTCAAGTCTGTTTAGTGTTCTCTATGCTTCATATCTTTATAAGAATCTCTTTCTGTAGGTTTGGGAAATTTTCTTCTATGACTTTGTTGAAAATGTTTTCTGGGTCTTTGAGCTGAGATTCTTCTCCTTCTTCAGTTCCTATTATTATTAGCTTTAGTAGTTTCATAGTATCCAAGATTTCCTGGATGTTTTGTGATAGGATTTTTTATTTTTATTTTTTGGATTTAACATTTTCTTTTACTGATGTTTCTATTTCTTCTATAGTATCTTTAACTCCTGAGATTCTTCTATCTCTTGTATTCTGTTGCTGTAGTTTGCCTCTGTAGTTCCTGATTGCTTTTCTTGGGTTTTCATTTACAAAATCCCTGGTTTGTGTTTTCTTTATAGTTTCTATTTCCATTTTTAGGCCTTGAATAGTTTTGTTCATTTTCTTCAATTGTTTCTTGTTTTTTCTTGGCTTTCTTTAAGGGATTTATTCATTTCTTCTAATTGTTGATGTTTTCCTGGGTTTCTTTAATGAATTTACTCAATTCCTCCCATTGTCTTTTCATTGATTTCTTTGAGGGATTTATTCATTTCCTCTTTATGGGCCTCTTTTATCTTCATAAAGTTGGTTTAAAGATTTTTATCTTGTGCTTCGGCTGTGTCAATGTGTTCATGGTTTGTTGTAGTAGTTTGTTGGGCGCTAATGGTGACATGTTGCCCTGGTTGTTGTTGGTAGTGTTCTTCTGCTGGTGTTTAGGCATCTGGGTTTGGGGTGATTATAGGTCTAGGTGACTAATTCCTAGGTTTGTCTTTATTGGATGAGTGTTTTGGTCCTTGTTGGGTTTTTTGTTTGTTTTGTTTTGTTTTTCCCCTTCTCTGGTCTTCTGTTCTTTTTAGCCTCTTATTGAGCAGGGGATCTCAGCTCTAGTTGGGGGCAAGGGTGGCCAACTTGGCCTCTGGTCCATCAGGAAGTCTCTGTCTGAGTTAGGGGCTGGGACTTGGTGACTGTTCTTCTGGTTGGCTGTCATGGCCTGTGCTGTTCTTCTTGCTGTTTGGCATATGGTTCTAATGATGGTGTGGACTGTGATGGTGCTAGGGGCTGGTTCTTCAGCTGTTTTGGGTTGCACTGGGGGCTATCCATAGGTCTTGGGGGCTGGGTCAGCAGGGCTGGAGGGGATGGTGGAGGGGTTATGAAGGAGTGGGTTGTGGAGTCATAACCAAGTGTTCTGCATGTGGGGTGCCTACTTGATTCTTCTGCTGGCTTAGGCTGTGATGGTGCTGGGGGCTGTCTGCAGGTCTTGAGGGTTGACGTTTCAGGGCTAGAGGAGATGGGTGAAGAGGCTACAGAGTGGTGTGTTGTTGGAGCAGAATTAAGTGTCTACAGGCAAGGTGCCTACCTTGTTCTTACACTGACTTGGGTTGTGATCCTTAGTTTTACTTCATACTTACTTTAGAAACTAAGCATTAAAGTTAGGCATTGTAGAGCACAGCCTTTAACCCTAACACTTGGGAGGTAGAGGTAGGAGGATCTCTGCATTCGAGACCAGCCTACATAGAAAAACCCTGTCTCAAAATAATAAAATAGAAAAGAAATAAAAGTAAGCATTGAAATCATTTATTGTGAGCGTCTGTTTGTATATGTGTGTATAGTGTATGACACAGAGATTTTTTTAGGAATAAGTAAATAGATGGATGGACTAAAACCTATGAACAACTGGGCATGATTTCACATACCTGTAATCTCAGCATTAAGAAGGCCCAGTCAGGAACATCATGAGTTTGAGGCTAGTCACTTCTACATAATGAGAACGTGTCTAAAATAATAATAAAGAAAAGTCCAAACAAACAAGCAACCTAGGAACAACATGTTAGGAAATTAAATAGAAAACATTCCCACAATTATATTTTTTCTCTGTTCCTAAAACGTACTAAGCTTGTTTCTATTTAACTTTCAAAATATAATATGAGCATTCATTTATCCCTGCTTTCACTGCTTATAATCCAAGACAGGAATTGAAAATATTTTTCTCTAAAGAATCATATTGTAAATATTTTCAATAGCCAGGCAGTGGTGGTGCATGGCTTTAATCCCAGCACTCAGCAGGCAGAGGCAGGTGGATCTCTGTGAGTTCAAGGCCAGCCTGGTCTACATACTGAGTTCCAGGATTGCCAGAGCTACAACAGAGAAACCCTGTCTTGCAAATCCAAATATATATATATATATATATATATATACTGTTTTTGAGACATATATAATCTCTCTGCAACTAAATTCTACTTTTATAGAGCAGAAAAAGTAGTCACAGATCACAGAAAATACATAAGTAAATATGTATAGAGGCGTTCTAGTAAAAATTTATTTACAGAAACAGGAGGCAAGATTGGGTCTATGGGTTATAATTTGCCAACTCCTGATCTAGGTCAAATTACCACTGTCTCTTATATGGACTACTATATTGAATGATGTATGGAATCATCATCTGTGACTAATATTGTTTCTGTCTTGACATCTTAGATTTATTAGAATTTTATTGAAATTTCAATTATCTTTTAAAGCCTACTTAAACCTTAAGAGTTCCTGAAAAGTTCAAGCTGTATATTCTGGTTTGAATTTATATTAGTCAAAATGTTTTTGTTTAATTGTTAAAATGAAAGGGTTAGGTAAATTTAGGACAGTTTATTTGATTGAAGAACAATACATGAATCTAGCAGTCCTCAGTATCAGGAAAGGTTCAGAGAGCTCTACCCCACCACATGGGCAAGCAGTATTTATAAATAGGACACAGACATAATGTATCAAATTTGCATATTTAGTTACGCTTTCGGATCATGTTGTTTAGGCATCATCTGTGTTGTTTGCAGCCTGTAGTTGACTGAACCTTAGCTGGTATGACAAGAATTAAATTACTACAGTTGTCTCCCTTCATCTTTAAGGAATGCAATCTAAGACCCCCAGTGGACGACAGATACCATGTATAGTTCCTAACTTATGTATTTTCAAAACTATACTGTAACAGCAACCTTAGGGGAAGAGTTTAAAGAAGGAAAGATTTCTTTTGGCTCATAGTTTCAAAGGTTTCAGCCCATGGTTGACTGGATCCAATGTTTTGGGCCTGAAACAAAGCAGAGTATTATAAAAATATGAGCATGTAGCAGAAGCCACTCACCTTATAATGGCCAGGAAGGAGAGAAATAGAGAGACCAAACTGGGGCCAAGATATATCCTTCAAAGTGACACCCTCAGTGAACTACTTCCTCCAACTAGGCACTGTTTTACAGTTTCTCAATCTCCCAATTCAATATTGTCTTCAATTTTTGAATCCTTGAAGGCATTGATTAGGTTAGAACTTTCATGATATAATTGTCTATGGAAATAATCTCACAGACAGTTCCAGAGATATGCTTCCTTACTAGCTTCCAAGCACCTCTGAATTCAATCAAACTGTTAATTAATACTAATCAAATATATCCAGTAAAGTAGAACAATTAAAATGTTATACAGAATTAAAATTATTTAAAACTTATGAATTGCTCATTCCTAGAATTTTAACTGCAATATTTTTGCACAGCAGCTGACTGAACTGTGGAAAGAAAGACTGGATTAGAGAGGACTTCAGTATTATTAAAATGGGTTGCAATCAGGTGGTGGTGGCACATGCCTTTCATCCCAGCACTGGGGATGTGTGCAGAGGCAGGCAGATCTCTCTGAGTTTGAGGCCAGGTCTACAGAGTAAGTTTCAGGACAGCCAGAGTTACATCAGAGAAACCCTGTCTCAAAAAACAAACAAAAAGTAGGTTGCAATATGTTCACATATTAAATTAGATTAAATTAGATTAGAGTTTGCTACATATATAGGCAACTTTAGGCCAGCTTCTCTATTTTGAGAATTGATCAAAACCATATACCCTCATTATTCTTTCTGTCACCATCAAAACTACTTGTTTGATATCAGTATGGAATCCAAAAGTCACAATGTAAAATTGGGTGATTCCTTACATGTTCTATATTATTTTGTTATTCTGTGATAAGGTTACTTAATGTACAGAGGATGATTGTGACATGATTGTTTAAAACTTCTGAGGATAGACCCTATACCAGACAGGCTATTGTGATAGCTCACAGAAGGATATACTAAGAAACTAAACCATGTCTCTTAACAAGAGTGTCCATGAAATGAACTTATCAAAAGTAAATTAATTCAAAGTTCAGATAATAAAAATAGTTCAGCAGTGTAACTGTTTATTCTCTTTGTTCAAGTCATGATGGCAATTAAGGATCATAGTTCACTGTGATATGACCTGACTTAAAGAATCAGCCATTTCTGTTGTGAACAAAGCTATGGTAACAAGTCATAGTAATCTGAAGACTCATAAAAAAGAACACAAAAATTGGAAAATGTTGGAAATAGGCACACTTGTCATCCACCACTCAAGATACCAGTTGACTAACTGGTAGCTTCAAACGTTACACACATAGATGTGTGTGTACACACACACACACACACACACACACACACAAATATATATATCTTATGTTCCATTTACCTTAAGAAATTTCTTCTATGTATTTCTCCTATGTATTTATTTGATGGTTATGTTAGACAGACAACAGAATTGATCATCCTTTTATATAAAACTCATTTACAGTGGTAAATGAGGAGAAAGATAAGTTTAGTCCTGCTTAATAACATACGCAAGTACTTAACATAGGCAAGTGAAGATCTAAAGCCATGTGGTATTTTATTCAGTGTTTTGCTGTTGTTGAACAAGAATGTTCACATCCACTGTTCATATTATGGCTTTACAGGCTTTCCAATATCCTTGAAAGTCTAATTGATTTGAGTATAAAATACAAAGTATTCCAAGAGTGAACCCCTAGGAACCTTTTGTGAACTTTCCTTGGCATAAACTTACTCTTTTTCACCAGTTAATTTTATTTGTATGTGTGATGTGGTGTGTGTGTGTGTGTGTGTGTGTGTGTGTGTGTGTGTGTGTGTGTAAATGCATGCACCCATGTTTATGGAGGCCAGTGAAGGATGCTGGATGTCCTATCACTAACTACCTTATTCACTTGGGGCAGAGCAGGTCTCTCACTGAACTTGAAACCTGTCATTTTGGAAGGCAGTCTGGCTCTCCCCAAGACTGGCTTTTACTTGGGTGCTAGGGACTTGAACTCAGTTCTTCTTGCTTTCACAACAAATATTTTACTATTTGAGCTATCTCCCCAGCCCTTCTTCATCATTTTAAGATTGACACCAATTTCAGTCATTGATTGGTTTGGTTTATGAGTATGGAAACTGTTAAGGGCTCTTTCAGGAAAAGCAGGAGTGAACTGAAATAAGTAACAGGATCTAAATGAGGGAGGAGGCAGAACAGCACAAGCTAATTTTCCAGAGGCAACATAGGCCATTAGGGCTGGAAAACGAGGGCCACCTAGTGGTGTTAGAACAAGGGTCAGTTAAATTTGTCCATCCATTAGGCTGCATAGTTCTTAAGATGACTCAGTGTGAAACTTTCTTTAGTGGTTCCCTTTTTGTGTGTGATGGAGTTCGAACGTAAAGCCCTATGCATAGTAGAAAAGCACTCTGTCAACAAGTATATTCTCAGCCCACTTAGTGGTCCTTTTAGAGAAGGACAAAATGGTTAAAACAAAATTTACTGGAGAGGACCTTATTGAATTGAATCCTGTGACATCATACCAGCAATTATCCATATTTACATATGTTGTTTCTGGGTCTTAAGTATAAGATGCCTGCAAATTTAGTCTGTGTTTTGTAGGCAGCAAATGTATAGGATTTCTATACTTGGGCAGCAATTAGGTGACTAATTGTGCAGTCCGTGGTACCATTTCCACTGAATATATATAAACACCTAAAATTGAGATGTCTAAAATATCAAGGATAGTTTTTCACTTCTTCCTTCTGGTTTCAGGTATCTCTCAATGAGATCATGAACAGGCATTGACATTAATAGAGTCCTTATTTAGGGGTATTGTACCACAAAGCCAGCAATTGCTCTGTTTTTTTCTCCACTTAAACAGCCTTTCATAAAGAGTAATCCCGTGGATTTCACTGTATAGAAAGGGAAGAGGACAGCAGGGAAAAAAGATAAGGGTTTCATGATGTCACAGAAGTCTTGATATATGAACTTTGGAAAACTCCCTCTGTCAAAGAGAATATCTGCATCTGGGGGAAAATTCCCTAGTAAACTTTACCTTGAGATTTCTAAATGATGATGAGTTCTAGGAGTATGCAAGGGTTCCTTTTAAAAGGTCATTTTGAGAGCTGGGGAGCCAAGAATCTCTACAGTGTTCCATTGCAATGTGAACGGTGAAAAGAACTTAGTATGGTCTCTTGTAGTACTAGTTTGTGAGTCACATGGGGCTTTGTATTAGCAGTAAAGCTTTGCTCTTTGTGTCACATTAGAAAATATGCATTGGAATTGGAATCTGAATGAAATTTATGTAAGTGTTCAAATAATCCAGCATGTGTCAGAAATGTATCACTTGAGATTGTTTTGGGTCTTATTGTAATTATGAAACTGATAAACCAAATATTGCTTATAAACCATTTATCAATTTTAGAACAGTTATCCCACAATTTTTTTTTCAGAATTTTGATAATTTTATCTCTCCTCTCATGGGTGATGGGGTGCAAAGGACTGAAAATTGGGGAAGCTTTAAGGACTCGAAAGTTACTGTGGTCATCAAGACTCTCTATGAGTCCACAGTTAACTCTAAATTTATGTCTTCTCAAATACCAATTTTGTTTCTCCTATTCAAGTTCACACTACCTACTGTTTATTAAATAAGTAATAGGACTGGAGAGATGGCTCAGAAGTGAAGAACATTTGCTGTTCTTTTAGTAAAGTTGAGTTCAGTTCTAAGCACTCATGTTGGGTGACCTTCAACTCCATCTCCGGGACACACACACACACACACACACACACACACACACACACACGGGGAGGGAGTGTCTTTAAGACATTGTACGTAATTTGAATTGGATAAATCTTATGAAACTCATTCAACTGATTTATCTTAATAATTTCTGGACTGTCTGATTTAGGATGAAGTTCTGCCAAATCATAATTTCTTTGTATTTAGAGAATTTGTGATGATGAGCTAATTCAAGTTCAAGTTTTATGAGTGAGTCAGTTTCTTTATTAGAATTCTGGGAATTATTCTATAACAAGATATGTTTTAAAAGTTAATAGAAGCCTGTAGTTTTCAGTCCTTTCATGAACCTACTTGAAGATTAAACACTTTAGGATTATAGTTAATCAAAAAGGTATTAGGGAAAGCAATTAAGCACTATATATGACAAAATAAAATGGTCATAGTTAAAGCTCTGATGAGAGTTCACACCATAATAATGCAATTCAAAGACAAATTGGTTATTTCTGTTGCATGTAACATTTTGAGTTAATTACAAGAACTATGGCTGATAGTCTTACACCATGATTATTATATTTGTGTGAGTGTCATACCACTTCTGAGGCACATATTAATGTTGTATCTCTCCTAAATAACTCAAAGAAGGTTTAACATATCATCATTTGACAGTGCTTCTGTATAATATTATATGTGTGTGTATGTGCGTGTGTATATAACTAATTTATTTAATATCTCCTTTTCTGTAAAGAGTAATGTCTTTTTGAGATGTCCAAAAGACCCGTCTGAAGAATTTCTAAGTTTTTTTCAAGGACATTAGAGTAATTTAGACTTTTATTTTGGAAATTTCATTAAAAAATCGAAAGTTTTAAACAGTTGTAAAAAGGGAATCACAAGTCACTGTTTAACTGTTTAATAGTTCATTAAAATTTTTATTAGTACATCTGCATTGTACAGAGTGATTAGCTTTATAGTATATTTGTTCAGATTTATAATATATTTTGACTGTATTTACTTCCCATATTCTTCTCCTGTTATCCCCTTCATCTTCTCAAATAATCCTCTCCATAATATTTTCTTTTTTATTTGAACTACTGTAAGAGCAAAAGTTATGCTTTAAATTTTAATTACTCTGCCTAAGTAATATTATGGAATGAGGACATAACTTCCTGGAGTCCTAGGCGGGGCTATTCAGGTAAAATAGTCTTACATTTCCCTTGCCCAAGGATATAACCTCTTGGATTGTTGAGTAGGGAGTGGCTAGATCCCAAGTTGACCCTATTGGACCAGATGTGCTACATACGCCAGATGTTCTTGGTCACTTGTAGGTGGGAGATAATCCAGATAGGAAGTATATCAGGATAGATGCTTGCCACTGATTGAACCTGATGGGAAGTGCATAGCCTTATGGATTCTGCCTTTTTAAACACCTGTGCCATGTGATTTGGGACCATTCTGCGGAAGCTCTGGAGGTGGCAGGTTCACTCCATGGGTATTTCAGAATGGCCCTGGTCAGAGTCCATCTTCCTGGCCAGTATTTAATTAATTTTATTAAAGCTTGCTTGCTTCAAATTTGGCTTAAGTGTGGTGGGCCTTATTCTAGACAGGATTTGGGATTTACACTACTAAGAGTAATATAGTTTTTATATACATTTTAAATTGAAATAGAATTATGTTACTTTCCATCTTCCCTTTCCTTCTTCCAGCCCTTCCCAAGTACCCTGCCTCCAAATACTCCCATGACTTCCAATCTTAAGTTGATAGGCATTTTTTCTTTAATTATTAGTGTTACATACATATATTTTTATGTGTGCACACATATGTAAATATAGCCTGCTGAGTCTGTTTATGTTGTTTGGGTGTATATGGTTTCAGGATTGACTATTCTGTATTAGACAACCAAAAAGGGGGCCAAATGGAGTCCTGTTTAGAAAGTCCTTTCTACAACTATATCCAGAAGGGATATAACCTATGTTTTCTTCCAGCATATTTAGTGTTTCAGGTTTCACATTGAGGTCTTTGATTCATTTGAATTTAATTTTGGGGCAGGGTGATAGATATGAGTCTTTTTGTGTGTAGACATCCAGTTTTTCCAGTACTATTTGTTGAAGATGTTATAGTTTCTTCAGTGTACTTTTTTTGCCTCTTTGTCAAATATCAGATGGCTGTAGTTATGAGGACTCATATTTGGGCATTCTATTTTAGTCCATTGGTGTACATGCCTGTTGTTTTGCTAGTACCATGTGATTTTTATTACTATATAATATATTTTGAAGCCTAGAATAGCAATCCCTCAGTATTCTTTTTGATCAAGATTGTTTTGGTTATATAGCTATTTCGATTAGGATTGCATTGAGTCTGTAAATTGTTTTTGGTGGGTGGTCATTTTCACAGTATTAATTCTACTGATCTATGAACATGGAGTGTCTTTCCATTTTCTAGTATATTTTTCAATCCTTTTCTCAAGAAAATTGGAGTTTTCATTGTAGAGATCTTTCACCTCCTTGATTATGTTTATTCCAAGATATTTTTATTGGTTTTATGCTACTATAAATTAGATTGTCCATGATATCTTTCTAAGTGTGTTTGTTGTTGGAGTATTTTTATAAGTTGATTTTCTACTCTGACACTTTGCTAAAAGTACTAATCATTTCTGTAGAAGATTGATATGTCCGGTGATATATTAATAAAGACACATGAGCTATGGTTAAAGGTACAAGCCAGACAGACTTGAGAAGAGCTCACAACCCCCTATCTTACAGCTCCAACTTCTCTCCTAGTCCCAGCAGTTTATTATCTTAAAAGTCCCTCCTAGCTCTCTCTTAACAGTCTATATGCATGATAAAAAAGATACAATGGTTTACTGTCTGGGTGTGTCCACGTCTATAATAGAGTGCCCCTGACACAAAAGGGGCTAGGCTCCACCCATCTGAGCTATGTTTACTTTTTATAGTGGGGTAACTACAGAACAATAGGAGAGGTCAAGCCACGCCTAAAGTCTCCAGGAGTCTGGTGGAACATCCAAAAGACCACTTTATCAGCAACATTATTTACATTAAGCTAAGAGAGAGTTAAAATAAACTAAGTTCAAATATACTGCAACACATTTCTAAAAGTTTTCTGGTGGAATTTTGGGGATTTCTTTTGTATAATGTCATATTATGTACCATTAGGGATATTTGACTTCATTTCCTATTTGTATCCCTTTAATTTATGCTTTGATTTTTATTATTTCTTGTCTACTGGGTTTGGGTTTGTTTTGTTTTTGTTTTTCCAAATTCTTAAGTTGCATCATTAAGTCACCTATTAGTACTTTTTTCTGATCATTTAGTGTAAGAGGGTTATAAACTTCCCTCTTAAAACTGCTTTTAATGTTTCCAGAGTTTTGTTGTGTATTTTTTTTTCATTTAGTTCCAGAAATGTTTTTATCTTTTTCTTGATGTCTTCTTTGACCCATTCATCATTCAGTAATGAGTTGTTTAGTCTCCATGAGTATATACACTTATTAGAATGTTGTTTGCTGTTGATTTTGTTTTATTGTGTAATTGCTGGTTAGGATGCATGGGATTATTTCAGATTTTCTGTATTTGTTAAGATTTGTTTTATGTTCCTGGTTGTAGTCTATTTTAGGGAAACTTCCACATGCTGATGAGTAGAATGTATATTCTCTGGCATTGGGTGGAATATTGTATTGGTATGTTACTTACTTAATGTAAGATGCCGTTTAATTCTGAGGTTTCTATATTCATTTTTTGTCCAAATGACATATCTATTAGAAGCAGTGGGTGGGTATTGAAATTGTCTAAAACTATTGGATTTGTGTTAATCTATGTCTTTAATCTCATTAGTATGTTTTTATGAAATTGGATGGACTAAGAGTTTGGTGCTTATATGTTTAGTATTGTGATATTTTCCTGATTAATTGATTCCTTGATAAGAATGAAGTGCCCTTCTTTGTCTCTTGTGATTAGTTTTAGTTTCAAGTCCATTTTGTCAGATATTAGGTTGGCAATGCCTGCTTGCTTCTTGATGCCATTTGCTTGGAATCCTTTTTTCCATCCTTTCATTTTAAGATCATACCTATCTTTAAAGCTAGAATGAGTTTCTTGTAGATAACAGATCGATTTTGTTTCTTAATCCATTCAGCTAATCTGTGTCTTTTTATTGTTGAGGCTATTAATATTTAGAGTTATTTTTGAAAGGTGTGTATAGATTGCAGTCATTTTGATTTTATCTGGTTTGTAGTTCATTAGAGTCTTTTGTCTGTGTTTATTTCTCTCTTCAGTTCAAAGTATTACTTTCAGTATTCTGCTTAGTGATTTTGTTGTTGTTAATATATTGTATTTTAGGCTGTTTGGATCATGGAAAGTTTCTCTTTCTTCTTCAACTATAGAAGATAGTTTTGCTAGTACAGTACTCTAGAATGGCAGTCATGGTCTATTAGAACTTGGGGTGTATTGCTCAGGCTTTTCTGATTTTCAGAGTACATATCAAGAAATCAGGTGCTATTCTGATGGGTTTTTCTTTATCTGTAACTTGTATTTTTTTCTCTTGCAGCTTTTGATATTATTTTTTATTATGTATATTTAGTATTTTAACTATATTATGTTATAGGATGTTTCTTTTTTGGTCTTATCTAATTGCAGGTTCTATATTCTTCCTGTGTCTGTATGTCTTTCTTTAGTTTGGGGTATTCTCTTCTATGTTAAAGATCTGGTCTATGCCATTGATCTGGGTTTCTTTTCCTTAGAATATTTGAACTTTTGATGGTGTCCCATATTTCCAGTGTGTTCCTTTTCTGTGCTTTATTTTTTTTCATATTTGGTTTAGATCCTCTGCTTTATCTGTGAGTCCTGATAGTCTATCTTCTGTTTGATTCAGTCTACTTGTAAGGCATTCTCCTAAATTTTCTAATTGAGACATTGGGTTTTTCAATTCCATCTTCTTTTCAGCTGTGTTCTCTTCAATGTTTCAATCTTTTTAATTGAATTTAGTTTTCAAATCCTGAATTATCTTCATCATTGCATTCAGCCACATATTTGTATTTTCTTGGCCATCTAGCAAAAGCTCTGTTGTTCATTACAACAAAATGGTGAGATAGTAGGCAAAGTATACAGCCAGCAGGAGTTTGAGAAGTTCCAGGAACCTCCAATGTTCTCATAGCTGAAATGGGATTGAATGAATTAAACAGAAATGACCAATTCTTTATTAATGTTTTTCTAAAAAGAAATAAAAAGGTCTAAGTGTCATTTGAACAGGTTAAGATACTTTGAATTCTTTGAAAATTTTAACATATTGTTACTATATGATCAGTTTATTTTTATCTTTTAGGTAAACTCATGGATCTCTGTAAGTTCTTGATGTTGTTGATGTATAATTTCTTCATACTGAAACATTAGGTATTTATTCCAGTCTTCACAATCTGGCTTTATTTGTTTCTGTCCTTCTAGAAATTCTAAGTAGTCTATTTTTTTTCTCTAAGAATGTAGTTGCTTCCACTATTTCAATATTAGGTGACACTCTATATATAGGTTTGCTGCAAGGTTATTGTTGGCATGCTGCCACTGTGTTGGCACTATAGGGTACCCCATGCCCAAGTTTGTCACAAATCTGTAGTTCTATTATTCAAGATTGGCTATGAAGTATCTGAAAGAGTATTCTGTTCCTGAATGCTTCTCCCTGTGGCTATGTTAGGCACAGATATGTTGTTCACCATCACTGGCCTGGGATCAGATATCAGAGAATTTTGCTAAGTCCTGAGCCTCGTTGTAGAGTGTCTGGCCCAAGGCTTCAAAGTAACAACATGTGCCTCTTCCTATACCAATTAGACAATTTCTTTATCCATGCTGTACTACCTAGAGTTATAGGATAAATCTGGTTAGTGGGTCTGATGACATTAGCATTTGTTACAATGCTAGGTCATACCCAGAGCTTACATCCCACTGAGGCTACCATGATACAAGGGTAGACTAAGTCCCACAACGCTATTGTCTGATTGCTCTTATAGTCCTTTTATAGTCCATGACCTATACAGCTTGACAGGTAATATAGGCCAAAATACAAGTCTATCTTAGCAGGGCTGTGGCAGGTCCAGAGATTCCCTATTCAGACAATGGTCTGAGGACAGTGGCCATTTAATTGAATTCTATTCAGTGTCACATTTCATGGTGGCAAGCCTGACACTGTATTTCAAGAAAATGCCCTGTGCTGACTACCCTGTCCTACTCTAAGCAGCTAGAATACTTCTTCATGTTATGTTGCCTGTGGTTAGGAGAGGCATAGTACATGTAATCCCTAAACAAGTAAGATAAATGCAGATTCAGAGGCTTTGTTTATGGGCACAGATTTAGGAGCAAGAACCATAGAATTCTGCCCAATTCCAGATTTTATATGATAAAAATTAAGGTGAGAAAAAGGCTAACAGTGAAACTCCAAGGTATTTAGTGAGGTCCCTCTTCAGGGGGACCTGGCCACCCCTTCACTCAACGGTTTCTGTGTCTGCAAACTGACAGGAATTCCCTCTAGCCAAGATCTAGTGCACCCTTTCTTTCATTTGTTTGAGAATCTTTCTGCTTATTCAGATAAAACAAAAATGCAATAGGTTTCTTTTCTTTAATTAATTTGTATTATGTTTCTCTTCTAAAAGCTCTATGTCAGGAATAGGATCCAAATTCATCTCTAGTGACTCTCTTCCAGGGAACTATCATACAAATTAAGTTTAGCAGAACTTATTTGAGAAAATAATTTCTGAATTGGGCAGTTTCTTGAAGCAAGGTTCAAAAAAAACTCTGCCCAGCAATGTCAGCATGCAGTAATTAGAGACAGTACATGAAACTGATGTACAAAATATCCTGATTGGCTTTAGCTTGATGGTTGTGTTATTTTGGCATAAGATGAGCAGTTTTCAGCCTATGATTGACTGAAATTGTTATTTATTACCATAATATACTTTGAGAATTTAATGTTTTGATCTGTTTTGATCATATTCACCCTTCCTTTATCTACTTTCAGAGCCTTCCCATGTCTCCCTCCCAACTTATTGTCCTTTTTTTATTTTTATTTTTTATATACTCCACTGAGTCTAATTAGTGCTGCCTATATACTTGTGGGTGTAAGGCTGTGATGGCTATTCTTGGATGACTATATTTGGAATTAACTAACATCAGTCCTGTGAGGGATTTTTCCTGATTAAATCATTTGGGGTGGGAATACCTTCCCTAAATCTGGGCCACACCTCTGGTGGCAGTCTATATAAAAGGATATGGAAGAAGGAAGCTTTTGCTTTTTGCCTGCTTGTGCTCATGCTTGCTGGAAAGTCCATTTATCCTGCTGCTAAGGTATTCCTTCCCTGCTATTAGAGCCTACTTCTTCAGGATTTCAATGTATACTAAAGACTAGCTGAGAAATCTAGCCCCCGTAGACTGAATAACTATTAGATTCTTGGACTTTTCATGAGGAAACATCTCAGACCCTGAAGTTAGAAAGGTGCTAATTGAGACCATGGCATTTGAAAATGCCAACACAGAGTGTAAGAAAGTTTTAAGGTCATTAAAAGCAAATTCTGCACCATTGGAACGATGGATCTGAGGTACTTACACAGCCACTGTAATAGGACAAGCTGTAGTTAGAGGGCTGAAATACCAAAATGTCCAGTGCTTTAACTGTGGAAAACAAGGCCGCTTGCAAAGAGATTGTAACCAAGCTGCTTCTAAAGGCAATGGTTTCTTTAAATATCAGTCATAAAAACAAGATCAGATTTCCAGGGGTGTGCAGATGGTGTGGAAAGGGTTGATACTGGGCAAACGAGTATAGATACAAAAGAGATACAGTCGGGAAATGCCACAGGGGGCTAAGGTTGGGCCTCAGGAGCGAAAACAAGCTTCCTGTGTCCTGTCAGCACTGGAGTAGCATGCAGACCAAAAAACCCAAACTTGAAGGAGATCATGATCATGCTACTGAAGGCAATGCTGCACTAGATCCGGGTATAGACAGACAGCTTACCCTATCTATCCCCAGATGTTCAGTGCTATAAAATTGCTTCTGGAGTTTATATTCATCTTCCCCCAGAGACAGTAGGAATGATCCTAAATAGGAGCAGTTTGACATTAATTGGATTCATTGTGCATCCTGGAATTATAGATGGAGATTTTAAAAGAGAAGTTAAAATATGGCCTATGTAATAAGAGACCTGAAATTTAAGACAGGAGATAGGATTGTACAGCTGTTACTGTTTCCCTATATCAAAAGAAAAGCTGTCATAGTAAGAGAGCAGGCAGATTTGGAAGCACTGGGAAACATGTTTTCTGTCAGGCTGTCATTATTGATAAAAGGCCAGAGTTAAAAGTGCAAATAAATGGTATTGAAATAGAAGGTTTGGTGGACACAAGTGCAGATGTAATAATAATCTCCCAAGAGTCATGGAATTTAAATTGGCCCCTTCAGGAAGTATCTACACAGTTTATAGGGATTGGGAAATTATCCCACACAAAGCAAAATGTGAATTGGGTTAAATTTGTGGGACCTGAGGGCCAAAAAGGAAAGTTAAGACCTTACATGGCTGACATAGCTATAAATTTATAGGGGAGAGATTTATTGCAACAATGGGGAGCTTAGATTAATATCTCTTCAATCCCAGAAACAATACATAAAATAAGGTTTCAAAGGGAAGATGCTCTTAGTAAGGAAATGCACAGGCTGTACAAGCCAGACACAACAGATGTTGAGTTTCTAAATTTATAAAGGGGGCCACTGCAGAAAATATACCAGCTGCCCTACCCTTAAAATGGTTAACTAACAAGCCTGTGTAGGTAGAGCACTGGCCTTTAACATACATATATATCTCTGAGTTCTGAGGTTTGATGTGATATTCCATGGTATGTGTGTATCAGTTTGTCCCATCATTTACCCGTTGAGCATTTGAGCTACTTTTTAATGGTAAATAAAGCTACTGTGAGCAGGTATGTACAGTTTTTATGTGCATGTGTGCTTGTAAGAGCACATTTTATTTTTTCTGAATTAAATGCCTAGAACTACATTTGCTAAGTCATATGTTACTTATTAACATTTATATGTTAATATATATTTAATATTCTATCTACCACACTGTCTTATAGAGTTGCTGTGTGGTTTCACATACCCACCAGTATTATATTAAAGGTCTGATTTCTATGCAATCTTTCTAGAATTTTTCATTGTCAGTATTTATTTTATTTCCTCTTAAAAACATTTGACTTTCTTGATATAGTGATATTTTGATATTACAATTTTAAAAATTATAATGTGTGCACACACACAAACATACACATGGGTGCCACTATATGCATGTGGAGGTCAGAGAGAAACATTTGGGAAGTTGGTTTTCCCCTTCCATTTGTTAAATCAGAGTCTTGTTAAATCAGCTGTTCTTTCTCCCACCTGCTCCTCTGCCCTATGCTTTCATCCCCTTCCCCACTTTAACTTTCTCTCTTCCTTACTTTTCTTTTTCCCTTTACACCTGTCCCCCTTCCCATAGGACTTATGATTTAACTTATGTTTTCTTTTACTTAATGATGGTATGAAAACAATTATTTATTCAGTATAAACTCCACTTCAAATATTGAATTTTGATGTTTTCCCAAGCTACTGATAGGTGATGTGCTAGTCTCTGATGATGTTGGACTGCAACAGCAAAGCACAGCTCTCAGTCAGCCATATAAATTATAAAGAGAAACAATCCCATCATAAAATAAAGAACATCTTTGAGATACTAGTTCTTTGTCAGGTATATGGTTTACAGATATTTTATACTATGTAATTTGTTTTTTCCTTTCTCTTAAGAAAGTATTTTCTGGAATAAAATTTTTAACATTTAACGAAGTATAATTTATGAACATTTCTGTATAGATTGTGCTTTAGGTGTCAGATCTAAGAAATCCTTCCCAAGAGCTACATGCCAAAGATTTTTTTTCTCATACATTTTCTAAAAATGTTTTATAATTTTAAAGTATTTAAGTCTATATCCCATTGAGTGATTTTTGTGTGAGATGCAGATTGAAGTTTATATTGTTGCTTATGGCTATCTACCTGCTCCAGAACAGTTGCTCGAAAGGCTATCTTAACTTGTTTGAACTGCTTTTGTACTGTAGTGTTTTGAATGAAAATGGCCCCATAGGCTCATATATTTGAATACTTGGTCCCCAGTTACTGGATCTGTTTAGGTAGAATTAGGTGGTGTGTCCTTATTGGAGAAGGTGTGTCACTGGGGGCCCGCTTTGAGGTTTCAGAAGTTCATGCCATGCCCAGTGTTGTTTCTCTGCCTTGTGCTTGTTAATCAAGGTGTAAGCTCTCAGATAATGCACCAGTGCCACGGCTGGATGCCTGTATGCTGTTACGCTCCCTGCCATGATGGTCATGGACTCACCCTCTGAAACTGTAAGCCCCAATTAAATTCTTTCTTCTATTAATTGCTTTGGTTATACTGTCTTTACAGAAATAGAAAAGTAACTAAGACATACCTTTGTTAAAACAATCATTTGGGAAAATCCATGTAGCCCTGTTTTTGTGGGGGGGTTTTCAGTTTGAGTTCATTGACCTAAGTGTTTACATTGTCATGATTACCTCAATTAATTTTTTTTATATTTACCAGTGCCATTAAAATACAGAAAGGAAGTCTTTTACACTACTGAATTTTGAAGAAAATAAACTTCAACCCCTAACTCATACCATACAAAAAACTGAATCTACAGTAAATTATGAACCTTGAATATGAATGCTAAAACATAAGTGCGCAGAGAAGAAAATATGCATTAGGTAACTGTTTTTCATCACAGGAAAATAAAATCACTAAGTGTAAAGGAATGGAATGTTGACCGTGGGAGAAGTAATAGTAATAGTCTTCCCCAGGGAAGAGAACACCAATTGGTTATTCCATATCAACTGGTATTCCCTGAAAACATACATACAAGTAACATTATAAAGACTGAACAGGTTATACTTAGGAATAATAATTAATGAAAATTATATTAAAATAAATATATAATATTATATAACTATATATATAAATTAATGAAAAAATAGGTCATGAATTTGAAAGAGAGCAGAGAAGAGTAATGGGAGGGCCTGGAGGAAAGAAAGGGAAGGGAGAAATGTTGTAGTTATGATACAATCTCAAAAATAGAAACAGGAAGGAAAAAAGTAATAAATTAAACTTTATCAACATTAAAGATGCCTGTATAGCAAAGATGTTGTTATAAAAGAAAAAGCAAGCTTTGAAGTAGAGAGAAAATATTCACCAATCATATATGTTATAGACATTAGATATTTAGAATATATATATAACACTTAAAAAATAAAATCACAGAACCTAGAGAGATATCTCAGAGGTTAAGAGCACTTCTTGCTCTTCCAGAAGACTCAGGTTCAATTCCCAGCCTCTTTCTGCTCACAGCCACCTGTAACTCCAATCTCAAGGGATCCAACTTCCTCTTCTGACCTCTGGGCATTGCATGCACATGGTATATAAACATACATGTAGACAAAATACCCATACACATAAAATAAATAAATATAAATAAAAAATACGATGAACCATATTAAAAGAGGATAAAAATAAATATATGCTTTATAAAAGAAGATGCAGAAACAGTCAATAAGCACATGAATAGACACTTAACATTATTTTCTCTTTACTTGAAGGAAAAGTTAAAAAAAACAAAAAAACAAAAAACATCATACAAATTTAAATACTGTGTTTAAAAAATGATAATACCAATGTTGGTGAGACTGTGGGGCATTTGATGGTAAAATAAAATTGTATAATTGCTTTAGAGAACTAGATAGCAGATTTTTATAGTTATGCATTCACTTTTCCTGTGACTCAGAAATGCCACTCCTATGTATTTATCCAAGAGAATTAAAAAGATGCATTCATATCAAGTGTTCTACACATTGTTTTATTTGTACTAAACATGTTACAATGTAAATATTGTAATAAATATGTAAAATAGCTTTATTTGTAATATAAATTAAGCATCCCCAAATATTCCTGTGTCGGTCAGCTTTCCATTATTGTAAAAAGCAGCTGAGACAATTAATTTATAAAGAGGAAAATATTTATTTTGGCTCAGTTTTTTGTAACTTTCGGGCTATGATTAGTTGGCTCCATTGCTTTTGGATTTGTGGTGAGGCAGCACATCACTGTGAGAGAATGCAGTGTAGGAAGCTGTTAACCTCAGAGCCTGGTACAAATGAGGAAGTGGAAGATAGAAGTAGAGTTCTGCTATAATATTTAAAGGCACTTGTTCCCCGAATGGCAGGACTTCTCACTGAGCCCCACTTCTTAAAGTTTCCATTATCTCCCAGTAGTACCACAGGCTGAGATCCAAGCATTTATACATGAGATTTTGGGAGAACATTCTTGATTCAAACTATAGTGGATCCAAACTAAAGCTTTTTAAACACTAGTATGATACTATAAATGGAAATTTTCAGTCATAGTCAAATGGAAGCATAGTATAAATATTATGTAAAATTGTCTTCAGGCTTCTGTATGAGGTATATTTGATATGATACAGAAGTGAATTTGATATTTACATTTGGGTCCTGTCCATGATATTTTATTGTGTGTGTGTATATGTGTATACACACACACACACACACACACACACACACACACACAAATATTTTAAAACCCCAAAATCTGAAATAAAAAACACTTCAGGTATCATATATTTTGTATGGAGAATACTTAATCTATAGCCTAAAACTGAAAGTAGTACAAATATCCATCCATCAATAGGCAAATAGATAAACTGTACATTCATAAAATGGAACACTCTTCATCCATAAAATGGAAGTGGATTACTTACAAGCAAAAAACATAGATTAATCTAAAATATATTGTTCTTAACTAGAGAAGTTATACATAAAATAATACATATTGAAGGACTACATTTATATAAAATTCTAGAAATTTCAAAATGAAATAGTGCTGATAGCAGAATTGTGATTTCCTAGAGGTAAAGAGGGTGTGAATTTACTAAAAAGAAGAATGAGGGAATGTTTTGGACTTATAATGATGCTTTATATCTTGTTGTGATGTTAGTTATATAGTGTATGTATTCATTAAAACTAACTGACATATGCAAGTTAAGATGCATGCACTAAAATGTATATAAATATATTTCAATAAGATTGAGTTGGAGTAAATTATATTTTACAGCTCACAGTCATGAGGCATGGAGACCAGAAATGGGATTAAGTTTTCAGGACCAACAACCAAAAAGTCATTATATAACTGGTGTAAAAAGGAAACCTCTTTTGCTATCACAAAGCACTAGATGCCACTATCCATACCACTTGCCAATTTATGATTAAAATTCTACTGTAGCCAGTAATGTTAATAGCAACCACTTCTATACTGGTAACTCAATCTAGAAACTGTTGTTGCTCCAGAGATAGCATGAATGTAAGAGCTACTAAGTTTGGCACTCAAACTCTTCCGCTATTATTATCCTTATTTTAGTTTTTGAGCTTTTGTTTTATTAGATTTATTCCATGCTTGTTTTGTATTATCAATGACTTGAATTAATTTTGAATTTGAGCCAAGTGTTGTATAAAAAAGAATTACATTCTAATAGTCAAATCATGGGTTTCCTTCTCTCTAGATTAAAGATTCCATGTTGTTTCATTTTTTTTCTCATGAAATAAGTTGGACTATCAGCACAT
This sequence comes from Cricetomys ansorgei, assembly GCA_026225945.1. NCBI lineage: Eukaryota > Metazoa > Chordata > Mammalia > Rodentia > Nesomyidae > Cricetomys > Cricetomys ansorgei. The sequence goes on from JAMJFZ010003921.1 coordinate 2,030,349, forward strand.
GCCAACAGATAAAAATATATGTTGTAGATTCTGGAGGCCAAGTTTCCAAATGACATCTCCACTGCAAGAGTCAGTATGATATCCGCCAAGGTCCCCTTGGGCTACACAGGATATTACCAACATGCTTGGACCAACTTCTCCAATATGAGTGACCTCTTGGGCAACCAGCTCAGTGCTTTTGAGGTATTATAGTAGCTCATGGCATCCAGAAGTCTCTTTTAACTTCACTCCTCATACTACATAGTCAGACTATTGGTAATTTAGATAAAAAAATTTAAATAAATAATAAGTTTAAATAAAATATATGATAATCCTTTAAGGACTAAGAAATTACAATTTACTGTTTTTGGAAAATGGTTCTAGTGGTCCTGCATATTTCATCTCTGATATATTGTGTATACTAGAAGCACAATTATTACCTGCAGTTGGAGTGCAAATTCCATGTTATAAAGTCAATGTTTACCAACCATTTTACAAGTTTACGATTTGTCTTTTAGATCTTGAGGTTTGTACTTTATTTTCTTAGGAGCTTATTCTGAGTATATTCCTCTATATTTCCTGTATCTTAATTTTTTTTTCTGTGTTGGTAGCCAGGGTTCATTTTCCAAGTTACTTAATGCTTAAGAGTCAGTAGTCTCTCAAGTTTTTTTTAATTGTCAGAAGATGATACTTTTAGCAATAACTTCTTGAGTCAAGTAAAGAAACAGATAGGGACCTAAGCTTGCATTAATAATCGTAAATAGGATCATAAAGAAGTATTTCCAGCCAAGCGGTGGTGGTGAACACCCTTAATCCCAGCACTAGGGAGGGAGAGGCAGGCAGATATCTGTGAGTTTGAGGCCAGCCTGGTCTACAGAGTGAGTTCCAGGACAGCTAGAGTTACAACAAAGAAACCCTGTCTTGAAAAAAACAAACAAAAAGCAAGAAGCATTTCCAACAGATTTCTAGCAAGTATTAGTGTCTAAGTTAAACAATATTTTACTGTAGCTCTATATATTTGATACTATGCTTTTCAGGATGTGTGAAAGATTGCTCTACCTAATCCCATGATACTAATAAACAAGAGAAATGGTTTCACTATTGTTTTGGAGTCCCCAGCTGTGCACACCAAATATCACATCCTGATTCCTATCACGGACCTCCCAATGGAGATGTGGTTGACTGGCTGCCTTCATATCCTTACCTGTGGGTTTGGCCTTACAGGCCTGTAACAACTTCAAGGATACTGGGCCAGATTTCAAATTAATGACCTATTTCAGGCACTGGAAATATAAAGTAAATCAGATATTCATATATTACTTGGGGTCTTCCCTACTTTATGGATGTTCCTCTTCATGTGTCTATTTCCCCATGATTTTTTTCTTTGCTTTTAGATTCACTTTCTTCAATGAGAGCACCCTAAGTGAAAGTAAGTCTAAGAAGTAAAGAAAGTAAATAAGATATTTAGATATAACCTAGACTCTTCCCTTTTTATGGAAGTTCATATTTTTCCAGTTGATATATGGGCATTTTACTTAAACCATTGAGTATTATGATACAGAAACTAATAATTTCTTTACTTAAAATTTCATAGAATTATATTATTTTAGAGAGATAAAGGAATTAAGACATAGTTTTCTTGCATTTGTCTTGATCTACTTAGGCTCTTTCACTTGACAGGTATGGAAGTTGATAGTCCAGAAATCTACCAACACATCTCCCCGCTATTTACCTGTTCTCATGTAATCCTTTATCTCATGTTTGTTGTGTCTCCAATAGAACTTACTGGTCCTGAAGTTTTTATGCTTTGACTAACCTGACATTGTGTTTGTTTGTGGAGCTCCAGTCCACTGTGCATTGGAATTTATAGTTGACTTATTTTCTATCCAAAGTAGGCTTGTACTTTTAGGGCAAATACTACAGCCTGAAGAAATCAGGCCATGCCTCTCTGTAACCCTCTTAGGACTAAGAGTTAAGAAGCTGTTTTGTTGCAGAAGTTTATTTTTAGTTATGTATAAAATAATTGTTTTATGCACTGTTGAGTGAAAGGCTCCCTAGGTTTTGGCATTTCGTATTGTTTACAGGTGTTGGATTTATATGGGGGATATTTGAATTATGATCTGCACGTGCTATCAGTAGAATACCTGAGGAGTTCTGGATCAATAAAAACAACCTGAGTGCAGATGCTCAGGTTTCTACTGTCTAGTATAGTGCTTGCCAGGATGGTGGTTCCCTCTGCTGAGGTCTGGCAGGGATTTTACCTATGAATATGGCTCCTTGTCTTTCTTGATGAGTGATACAGCAGCCTAACAACTACACTGTTTGTGTTGTAGCCTAAAAGCAGCCCCTGGATTATGGTTCTGACTCCTCAACGTTATTTGTCACTTATAATATGTTAATTGAATCATGTGATGTGAAACATCTATCACCTCTAAAAGGTTAAAAACAAAAATCAGACTTTTCTTTTGTTTTGAGGATTAGTCTAGAGACTCCTCAGGGAATATGCTCAGGGAGGTGCTATGAAGGCTGCTATCTGAAGAGATTCCTCTGCCCCCCCCTCCTTCTCTCCCCTTTACTCATTTTTAGTTTTAGTGTAGCTCCTCTTCAGGCTTTAAAGGAAAGCCTCTCCTTCCCTTTAAGGCCCCAGCATGGTAAGATGTCCGTATATTACATACATTATATTGTTTCTGTCTAATGATCTTCCTACCCCAAGGCCTCACCATGGCCACAAGGTCCTAATAAATTGCATCTTCTGGAGGGAATTATATGTGTAAGCTTATTTTTCAGGCCAGCTACTGCTTTATCTCTTGTTTTATTTAAGACTAAGTACCCTTGCCATGATATCTGTATTTCAGAGTACCTGCTACTAGACATTTTGTAAAAAAGATTAAAAACTCTGGCTCCAAGTTAAACAAAACTAGGTTTGGTTAATAACTGTACATACAAGTTTAGTCAAGATATCTGTATCTCTAATTTTGTATCAATGAAGTAAGTTTAATGATACATAACTTGCAGAATAAATATGAAACTTAAAGTAATGAAAGTAAAGCACCTAGTTTATATGTAGATATAAAACAGTCATTTCTATTTTTCTTATTTAGTACTAATTAGCAACAATATTTGGCATTTTGAAACATCCTTTGTTAGATAGAGGCTGCTTATTTCCATTTTGAGCCTTTAGTGCCAATAAGAAGGTGCAAAAAGATGATATTTCTGGTTTATGTGAAAATTGTTGGCATTTGCATGCTTGAGAATTCTTTATCTCTTACATTAATTTAATCAAGGTGCATTGTTTCCTCTCTAAGAATTAGACAGGCATTTATTTACAATGGTTTAACTTTCTGGTCAGTTATCATACATTCAATACCATGAGCACATCTGCAGCTCTTTCAAGAAAGTTATTATATACATGGTATATTTTCAGAGGAAAACCTAAAAATTACATATAAATGCAAATAAAAATTCAGTGTCTCCATTTTCATCACATTTGCTATTATATTAATTTATCTGTCTGAAGCCAGGCAGTGGTACTGCATGCCTTTAATCTCAGCACTTGGCAGGCAGAGGCAGGAGGATCTCTGTGAGTCTGAGGACAACCAGAGTTACAACAGAGAAACCCAGTCTTGAAAAATAAAAAAAAAATCTGTCTATATTTACACTTATCCCTATTTATGGCCAAATCAAGATGGTAATATGTCTTTAAAAAAAGATATGGTCACATTATTGCTCTGCCTCTTAAGTGCCTGTACTAATGTGCCCAATTATGAAATATCTTTCAAATTACTAATTTACCTCTAGCAAGCGACTTTATAGTACATTATCTTACAGATTACTTTCATGTTATTTGACAGATCTTATAACATAGAGTAATAAATCAATTTTTTCATAGTATTTTTATTAGTAATTTGAGTTTCATACAATATATCTCAATAATACCCTCTTACCATTCCTCTCTGTCCCCCTCTTACCCTGTGCCCTCAAAAAATAAATAAATAAAAGAAAAGAAAATTAAGTCTAGCTAGTGTGGCAAGAGCATGAACCACAGGGATCACCACAGATCCTGGACGCAACATGTTTCTCTGATGATAGACATTTACCTGGCCCATACTAGCCCAAGACTAAGCATGATGAAGTTCAACTAGAAGTTGGACTCCACTGCCCAAGCCCATAGGCCCTTGGACATAGCCCAGGCACCCTGATATCCTGCAAGTACCAGGGCATCCTGCAGTCCCTCAGACATCCTGAAGACACTCAGGCAGCCTGCAGCCACCAGGCTATCCCACAGGCATCAAGGCATCCCACAGGCTCCTGGACATCCCACAGATACCTGGGTATCATGCAGGCATTGGATCATCCTGCAAACATCCAAACATTGCACAGGCACCTTGACACTACACAGGCACCTGGACATCCCATAAGCACCAGATCCTCCTGCAGGTACCTAGATATCCCACAGGCACCAGGATATCCCACAGGCATTAGGGCCTCCTATGGGCACCCAGACATCCTTTAGGCAACAAGACCTCCCACAGGCACCAGGGTCTTCTGCAGGTATCTGGACATCTCGCAGGTGCCAGAATCTCCTCCAGGCACCAAGGCATTCCACAGGTGCTTGGATCTCCCACAAGCACCAGGACATTCCACTGGCACCAGGGCATCCTGTAGATGCCCAGGTGTCATGCAGGCACTGGGTCAACCCACAGACATCTGGGTTTCTCACAGGCATCCTGCAGGCTCCAGGACATCCCACAGATGCCCAGACATTATGCAAGAACTGGAACAGCCTACAGACACCCCCAGATATCAGGCAGGTACTCTGACACTACACAGATACCCAGAATAATAAATAAATTTTAGTGACATTGATAAGTTAAATTTTTTATTGACAATAGTCAAATATAATAGTCAATGTAATAGTCAAATATAAAATGAGTTCAGTTGACTACCATAGAGTATTTCATTTTTCTTTTGTTCATTCAGCAGACATTTATTAAACAAATACTATATACCTATTATAGGCAGTAAGATAGAAATAGTTGTTCTTAAGGTGGTCACATCCTCATATAAAGTACTATAATTTCTTCTCTTAATACAATTCAGTGCAAAGAAAACAAAAACTAGAAAGGTTAAGTCAATTCATCTAAATCACTAAATCAGAAAAAGAATAAAAAGAACTGAACTTTGTTCCACATCACACAGTTTTGATTAATTTTTTTCTTTACCAGTTTTTCTTTGGCTTGAATTTTTAAAATATAACTGGCAAAACACTTGTATATATGATGATGTGTAAGTGTTATGTTTTAATCTATGTATGCATGATATAAGTATGTAACAAAATGAGTTAAAATGAAAATATTAAACTTACATTAAATTATAGAGAATAGCAGAATGATATCCATCCTGTCATCCCACTTCAACTCATGGAAAGCTTTATTTCATCTACATTGTTTTGAAGTAGGTCCCTTATACTATATCACACTGTAAAAATTTCAGTATGTATGTATAAAATACACTCTTAAATTAAATAGCTGAAATACCAATATTCTACCAAACAATATCTCCTTCATACCATCAACTGTTTGGTCAATGTTATTAATATCTGTGTCTATATACCTGTCCTACCATCTACCACTTTTTTAATACATGATTCCTGGCTCATGACTTCCAAGTCTTTGTTACTTCCTAAATACCTGGGACATTGGTTCCTGAAGCAGCCTTAGAGTAACTTCAAAGCAATAAATATGAAAAGGCATTTTTGTTATGCTTAATTAGCCCATTTGTATTACTATAACAAAATATTCGAGATTGGGTAACTTGCGAAGAGGAGAGGTTTATAGTTTTGATTCAGAGATGAGGATATTCATCTTGGTGAGTCCCAAGCCAGTGAAGAACATCACATGGCAAGAAATAAGGAATGAATATGTATGTGTCCTGGTCTTTCTCCCTCTTCTCATAAACCAACATATTCAATCATGCTGGTTCTACTCTGATAGCCTTATCTGATCCTGATCACTTCCCAAAGGCTCCATCTCTAAATATCATTGTCTTAATACTGAATAATGAAGATTAAGTTTTAACACAAGAATCCCTGAGGATGCACTCTAGCCAAACTGTATCATTATTCTCTTGCCCTTTAAGGTTCATAGTATTGTCACAATTCTAAATTATCTCCAATATTAAATCAAAAGTTTAGAAATGAAGGTTTCAAGGCAAACTCCTTCCAGCTATGAGCCTATAAAATCAAGTTATTTACTTCAAGTGTATGATGATAAGACAGGCACAGGGTATATATTCCCATTGCAAAAGGGAGAAATAGGCAAATACAAGGAAGACCAAAACTCATCAAGAACCACTAAAATTTAAAGCTCTTAAGTCCAGCATCCTATAAATATTTATAGCAATGGGTGGAACCCATTGGGCAGCCCTTCCTCTATGAATGGTTTTATGGCTGTTCACAGATTACATGGCTATTCTTTCAGATTAACTTTGCATGCTGCATGCAACTTTTCCTGGCAGACATTGCACATTGTTGGCAGCTATAGATATCTTGTTACAGCCCCACAATCCTGGCTCCACTGTCCATCTGCCAATATGGAGCTCTTTTCAGGAGCCCTGACCCAATGGCAAACTTCTGTCTGGGCTCCCAAGATTTGTTCTAAAACTTCAGCAGAAGACAATGACCTCATTACTTTTACATTCTGCATACCTATAGAATCAGCACCATGTGCATACCTAAAGACCTACCACTAGCATAAACAGTGCCTGGATCTATCTGAACCATAGTTCTAGCTATGAAATATTTTGCCAAATGAAGCAGGGAAACAAATCCTGAAGCAGCTCTTAGGGGAAGCCTATAGAGATGGTACCTCAAAGGCATTCCTGAAACACTTCTGAAAGTATCTGAGCTTGTGATAAGTGAGGGAGCCTCAAAGATTTATGAGATACCTTAATGGCCTTTTCACACTGCCTTTGTGCAAAACAACTGGCTCACTTTCATGTACACTAGTTCTTTTTGCAAGAGGTAGCTCATCTGTACTCTTGTGTATGTTTTTGTTTTTGTTTTTGCTTTCTACAGTCTTTCCACTGTTTCCCTTTGATTCTGAATGTCACTATAAATCTTACTAAAAGTCAATTGTAACTATGCCACAGCTTAAATGCTTTGTTTTGAAATTTTCCTTTGATATATATAAATTAGTCCATCACTTTTTTGTGGTGCTAATTTACAAGGCTTTACACAAGTGTTAAACAAGTGTTCTATAGAAGCTTAACTCCTAGCCTTCAGTTTTTAGAGGAAGGGTCTCACTGTGTATCTTAAGCTGAATTTGTTATGTAGCTCACAATGGTTTTGACTGTGTGATCCTCCTGTTTCTACTTCCCAAATGCTAGAATTATAGGCCAGTACTGCCATAACAGGGAATCTATGATTTTTAATTTCAGACTTATATTTTAGGATCTTTTCATAATGTAGATAAGTTTTTTGAGATCTTTGTGCTTTTTTGACGTATGTGTTAATTTAAATAAACCTACTTTTGACCTCTTGCAACATCCCATAGGTTTGGGGATATGTTTCTACCCTTTAATTTTTTTCTTAATTTCTTCCTTGGTCAATTGGTTCAAGAATAAGTTATTTAATATCAATGTAACTGTATAATATTCAAAGGTTGATACTGATTTCCAATTTTATTGTATCATGGTCAGAAAAATAATTGAGTTGATCATTAAAAAATCATTGAGACTTGTTTTATGGCTTCTCCTATGATCTATCCTGAAAAATGTTCTATGCATTAATGAAAAAAAGTATATTTAGCAGCTGTTAGATGGAATGTTCTGTGGATGTATATTGGATCTTCATTATAATAATTAATAAATATTATTATTGATTATTATTATTGGATATTACTGAAAATGGAGTGGTAAATTTATATAGAATTGTATTGAGTCTAACTTTCCCTTCAGGTTTATTAACTTAAAATTTGTATTTCATGTGTCATTTTTAATAAAATTTGTCATTTTGAATAAAAGCTTATTTTATCTGATATGGTTATTGTTATAGTTTAAATGTAAAATGTCCACCATAGGCTTGTCTGTTTAAATACCTGTTTCCCACCTGGTGACACCAATTGGAGAAGTTGTGGACCCTGTGAAACATAGCTAGCAGGCATAGGTCACTAGGGGTGGGTTCTGAGAATGTTAGCCCTACCCACTACCATCCTGTCTTTTGCCTGATCTGCCAAAAAGTGATGAGCTGCTATTTCATGCTCCTGCTGCTAGGACTGAGTTGCCTCAGCCACCATTGACTTCCTTGCTGTGATGAGCTATCCCTTGAAACTGTTGGCCCAAATAAATCCTTTCTCCCTTAAGTTGATTTTGTTAGATATTTTGCTACATATATGGGAAAAACTCAACTAATTCAATTATTTATATTTTCTTTTTCATTGCATTTGCATGAAGTATTTATTCTATCCTCTCACTTTCAGTCTATGTTATTTTTGAATATAGGTGTTTGATTTTATACCACATCTTCCTACATTTTACCTAATGTATTAAAATAGCTACTTTAATTTTTATCTTAAAACAGATCTATACTAAAGTTATAAATTATATGACATAGTGACAATATCAGAGATTCAAATTTTTTCATGTGTACTAATTGCTTTAGAACCAATTAGTTTTATAACTTCACATATCTTTTAGTTTGAAAAACTATCTTTAACCAATTTAACTTTCTTCCTTCTGTTTTCCGTCACCATTTTGGAGACAGTTTCACTCTGTAACCTCAACCAGCCTGGAAATCAGTATGTAGCTACAACTGACCTCAAACATATGGCACTTTTCCTGCTTCAGCTTCCCAAGGGATAAATTATAGATATGAATCTCCATGCCGGACTGAACATTTCCTGTAGGACAGCCCTGGTGGAGATATATTTCTTAAAATGTTGTTTATCTGGAAATGTCATTTCTACATAACAATTTTTGGAGGATATACTATTGGTTAGCATGATTACTTTTTTTATTACTGTGAACATCTTATGCTACTCCCTCCTACCTGTGAATGTTCTGCTGAGAAAGCTGCTTTCATACCAATTGGGGGCACTCTTTTGTATTATTAAATAAATATTCTTTTGCTGCTCTTAGGAATCTTCCTCTTTATTTTTTGATTAATAGATTATTCATTTTAAAGATTTCTGGTTAAAATTACTTCAATCTTTGGGAAGGTTTTCTAAAAGAAAAAGCAATTTCTCTGTATTTTCTTGCAGCTCATTGAACTTCCCTAAAACAGCTATTTTGAATGTTCTGCTCAAGTGTTTAGACATATCAGATGCTATGAAGTTGGCTGCTAGTATCTTATTTTGTTTCTTACATTATGGCTCCCCAAAGGCTTTTTTAAATTTTTTTTGAGATAAGGTCCATGTAGCTCAGGCCAGTCTGGTATTTGTTATATACTCCTGGCTTGCCTCGAACTCATAGTAACCCCTAGCCTCAATTCTCCAAAGTGCTAGGATTGTAGGTGAGGGTCATTATGCCTAGCTTTCTCTGAAATTTCTTGATGTTTATTGGTGTATGATAATGCCTTTACCTGAAAAGTCTGTATTTATTTTAGTTTTCATAACCTGAATTTGTTTGTACCTACCTTTTATAAGTAAGCTGCTTATTGACTGTGAACTTATTGATATGTCTGTGATTTCAGTGTTAGATGGTACCCTAGCTGGTTGCAGTGGTACCATACAGAAGCATGAGGACTACAAGTTAGAGGCCATCTTGCAACATCCTGCATTTGGTGCCATAAGCCTTTTTGCTGTGAGTCTGCTTTTCCTTTTTTGTCATTGTTCCAGCACTAGAGGGTGCTTCAAGCCTAGGGTTAGTCCAAATCTGTAGTTAGTGTGTTGAAAGGAATTGAAAAAGTATCTGAAACGGGTAATCCATCCTCTCACAGATAGTGTCTGGGTTTTTTTTTTTTTAATTCTCAGTCACCTGCCTTTGATCAGACACAACAGGATTATGTCCAGCTCTGTGCCTCACCATGGAATGAATAGTCCCCAGGCACTTATGAAACAACATGATGTGCACCTTCCCTTTCTTCATCAGTTGAATAATCACTCCCTTCATGTGATGTTGTTGTTTCAAGTTGGAGGAGAAATGTAGTAGTTTGTCTTGTGGCCATCAATATTACAAGACTTTCCCCTAGCCTACTGAGAGCAGCACAATATTGGAAACTATACCTATGCTACTGGGGGTCTTTTAGCTCTAGATCATCATATTATGCCACAAGTGATTCTGTCCTGAAATAAATTCATTATCTTGTTGGGCATGGTGACTCACATCTGTAATCCTGTCACTTAAAGAGGCTGATGCAGTAGGATTGCCAGTGTTTGGGCTACATAATGAGTTCCAGGCTATTCTGGGGCTACAAGGATCAGAGGAGAGAGAAGGGGAGAGAGAAAGAGAGAATGAGAGAATGTTGTGTGGCTAATTTATAATGCATGATCTGAGAGTAATTAAGATTAGAATAAAAGAACCTGTGGTTGCCAATAGCCAACTACCAAATGGAATTGAGATTACTTGGAAAATTAAAGCCAATAAAACTGATATAGCATGTAAATTTATTGTTATTCCATAAAGTTTTATATTGTAGAAAACCATAAATATATACGTCTATGTTGCTGACACGACACACTGATGACATGATTATGTTGTCTTATCCCCCAAACAGATTCCTGCTCTACATCATGCTCCTTAAGTTTGGAGTAAGAGTAGTAGAATACGTTCTTTTTTTATACCAGGACTAATACCCAAGTCTCAACAGCCATAGGGACCTGCACAATTTCTGTTTCTGTCCTATTAATGTGCTAGTATCTTCTAGTGCCTTGGCAGGTATTGAAATCCTACCTCCAAATATTGGCCCGGGTACAGAGAGTTTTGGTATATGCCTGCCTGGGCCTCACCAAAATTGACCTGGCACTAAGCTGTAAGAAAAAAAAATAGAGGCTCAGTCATCAAGATCTGTGGGAATGTTCCTAAAACTGAGTTTCATTGTGGTAGACCTGATACTAGGGCAACTTTAAGTGCTGGACTTAATTTGTTCATCTCTTTCCAGGCTGCATTCTTTGGAATTGGAAGTGGGATAATATGGAAAACTCTTCCCTTCATTCCTTCTGCAATGTTTCTTTTCATAATATACTAAAATCTAGCAATGTAGTATCTCCTTTGTCTCTATTAGTTCTTGTAAATGTGTGTGAGCAAAAAGCTTCTGAGAGGAAAGACTTTCTAGAGGGTCTTACCCCAATGTCATCTTGATCCTCTGCTCCTTTTGACAGTGATCTAATTTGTATAATTTTTAGCAACATTTGTACTTTATCTAAAATTTCATTTTTCTGGAATAAAATTATTCATGATGTATTATAACAATTTTAATGTCCACAGTGTCTGTGGTGATATATATCCTTTAATATTTCATTGGTTTTGTTATTGTCATCTCTCTATGCCACTATTTCCAGGATTTTATCAATTTTATTAGGCCTTTTAAAGTAAAACTTTTTCCCTTTTATTAAAAATAATTTTTTCCTCCTACAATATATCCCAATTACAGTTTCCCCTCCCCCTACTCCCAGTTCCTCCCTACCTCCTCTCCCATCTGAATTCACTCCCTTTCTGTCTCTTATTAGAAAAGAACAATCCTCTAAGAGATAACAACAAAACATAAGATAATAAAATATAATAAGATAAAAAAAAAACATCATATTGAAGTTGGACAAGCCAAGCCAACAGAAAATCAAAGGGCTCCAAGAACAGGCACAAGATCAGAGGCTCACTTGTTCATACATTTAGGAGTCCTATAAAAGTACTAAACTGAATGCTATATGCAAAGGACCTTGTGCCATCCCATGAAAGCCCTGTGATTGCTGCTTCAGTCTCAGTGAGCTTTGCTCAGTTGTTTTAGAGCGATTCGTTCTCCTAATGTCCTCCATCTTCTCTCTCCCCTACTGCTGCTTCTTCTTCTACAGTGTTCCCTGAGCTTTGATGGGAGAGTTTTAATGGTGACATTCCACTTAGAGTGCTCTCTGAGAGTCTCAGTATTTGTTTCCATCTGCTGAAGGAGGAAGTCTCTCTGATGGTGACTGAATAAGGCACTGGTCTATGAGTATAGTGGAATATCATTAAGGAGTCATTTTATTGTTATTATTTCTTTAGACCTGTAATATTTGGTTTTACCCTAGGTCTCTGGTTCTTGGTTACCCAAGCAGTGTCTGGTATAGGTTCCATCTCATTGAATGGGCCTTAAGTCAAATAAAACATTGCTTGATTATTCCGTCGAGCTTTATGTCACCACCACCCTAGCATATTTTGCAGGTAGGACAGATTGTAGATCAAAGATTTTATGGCTGAGTTGGTGTTTACATTTCTCTTTTGGTAGCCTGCAGAGTACTATCCTGTACCAAAGATACTAGAATATAGGGCTGAAGGTTCTATATAGGCACCAGCTCGACCTCTTCATGTTCAATGAATTGTGTGGGTCTTTTCTTCACCAGTGGGGCCTTACCATCAGTTTGTGGAGAGCAGCCTATTGGCAACATCCTGGGCTATTTGGAGGTTTTCATGGGATCCCCTTTTGCCAACAACTCAATTGGATGTAACCCAGTCTTAGTACTGGAAGGGTTGTTTGGTGACAAGAGATGACAAGTTGGACATCCATCTTCCTCATTATTTGGAGACTTTATTAGTATTACCTTCATATATTTTAGGAAGTTTCCACTACACTAGGTTTCCATATCACCTTTCAAATGCTCCTCAATTCTAGCTGTTTCTCTCCACATTCCCCCTCCTTTCCTCACCTGATCCTTCTGTTCTCATCTCCAATTCCCTCACTCCACCCATAAAATCTGTTCTATTTCCATTTCCCAGGGAGGTCCCCCTTAGTCCCTTCCTAACCTCAATGGGTCTATGAACTGTAGCTTGGTTATCATTGACTTTACAGCTAATATACACATATAAGCAAATACATACTATATTTGTCCTTCTGGGTCTAGAATACCTCACTCTGGGTGTTTTTTTTTTCTCGTTCCATCTATTTGCCTGCAAATTTTATGATATCATTTTTAATAGCTAAGTAATACTCAGTTGTGTAAATGTATCACATTTTATTTATCTATTCTTCTGTTGAGGAGCATCTAAGTTGTTTCCAATTTCTGGCTACTGTGAATAAAGCAGGAATTAACATGGTTGAGCAAGTAGACTTGTGGTAGGATGAAAGAAACACCTTTTGTGTATATGCCTAAGAGTGGTATAATATAGATCTTGAAGTAGATCGATTCCCATCTTCCTAAGGAACCACCACACTGATTTTTGTAGTGTCTGTACAAAGTTTGCACTCTACCACCAATGGGTTAGTGTACATTCCACTTGTTCCAGATCCTTGCCAGCATGAACTGTCACTTGTGTTGTTGATCTTAGCCATTTTGACAAGTGTAAGATGGGATTTCAAAGCAGTTTTAATTTGCATTTCCCTGATGGCTAAGGATGTTGAACAAGTCTTTAAGTGTTTTTTTTTTTACCCATTTGAGATTCCTCTATTGAGAATTCTCTGTTTTGATATGTACCCCATTTTTAATTGGATTTTTTATATCTAGTCTCTTGAGTTCTTTATATTTTGCATATTAGTCCTCTATCAGATGTGGAGTTGATGAAAATCTTTTCTCATTCTGTAGGCTTCCATTTTGTCCAAATGATGGTGTTGTTTGCCTTACAGAGCTTTTCAGTTTCATGAGGTCCCATTTATTGTTGATTTCAGTGCCTGTGCTAACAGTGTTCTGTTCAGAAAGTCTTCTCCTGTGCCAATGAGTTCAAGGCTGTTCTCCAATTACTCTTTTTCTTTTAGTTTCATTGTATCTCATTTTATGTTGAGGTCTTTGATCCATTTGAAGTTGAGTTTTGTGCAGCGAGATAAGTATGAATTTTTTTTTCGTTCTTCTACGTTCAGACATCAGGTTTGACCAGTACCATTTTTTGAAGATGCTGTCTTTTTCTCCAGTGTATGTTTCTGACTTCTTTATCAAAAATCAGGTGTCCTTAGGTGTGTGGATTCATTTCAATACCATTGATCAATGTGTCTGTTTTTATGTCAATACCATGTTGATTTTATTACTGTATTTCTGTAGTACAACTTAAAATCTGGAATGGTGATGCCTCTAGCAGTTCTTTTATTATTCAGGATTTTTTTTAACCTATCCTAGGTTTTTTGTGTTTCCACATGAAACTGAGAATTATCCTCTCAAGATCTGTGAATTTGATGGGGATGCCATTGAATCTGTAGATTGCTTTTGGTGGGATGGCCATCTTTACTATGTTAATCCTACTGATCCATGAGCATGGGGGAGTCTTTCCATCTTCTGATATCTTCTTCAATGACTGGAAGCTTATATCATACAAGTATTTCACTTGCTTGGTTAGAGTTACCCCAAGATATTTTATATTATTTGAGGCTATTGTGAAGGGTGCTGTCTCCCTGATTTCTTTCTCAGTCCACTTGTCATTTGTACATAGGAGGGCTACTGATTTTTTGTGAGTTAATTTTGTATTCAGCTACTTCCCTGAAAGTGCTGTAGGTGTTCCTTGGTGGAATTTTTAGGATCACTTAGGATCACTATCATATTGTGTGGAAATAAAGATACTTTTCCTTTTTATTTTTGTTTCCTTTCCAATTTGTATCCCAATGATCTCCTTCAGTTTTATTACTGCTCTAGCTAAGACTTACAGTACTATATTGAATAGATATGAAGAGAGTGGACAACCTTGTCCTGTTCCTGCTTTGAGTGGAATTGCTTTGAGTTTCTCTTCATGTAAGTTGATGTTGGCTATAGGCTTGCTGTAAACTGCCTTTATTATGTTGAAATATGTCCCTTGTATCTCTAATATCTCCAAGTCTTTTATTACTCTGAGGTAATGCCTATCCTTGGTGTTCAGGTTTGTTTCTTGGATGCAGCCGAAGGATTGATCCTGTTTTCACATCCATTTTGTTAGTTTATATCTTTTAATTGGGAAATTGAGACCATCGATATTGAGAGATATCAATGACCAATGATTGTTGAATCCTGTTATTTTGTTGTTGGTGGTGGTGGTGGTATTGGTGGTGTGTGTGTGCTTCCCTTCTTTTGATTTTTCTGGTCTGATATTATTTCTTCTTTGTGTTTTCATGGCTTTAATTAACTTCTTTAAGTTGGAATTTTCCTTCTAGCACCTTCTACAGGACAGTATTTCTAGATAAATATTGCTTTAATTTGGCTTTATCATGTAATATCTAATTCTTTCCATCTATGGTGATTGAAAGTTTTGCTGGGTATAGTAGTCTGGACTGGCATCTATGGTCTCTTAGAGTCTGTAGCACATCTAATCATGCCCTCTTGGCATTTAGACTCTTCATTGAGAAGTCCGGTGTTATTCTAATAGTTATGCCTTTATATATTACTTGGCCTTTTCCCCTTGCAGCCTATATGCTCTGTTCTTTACATTTAGTGTTTTGATTATTAGGTGTCAAGGGAACTTTATTTTTCTGGTTTAGTCTATTTGGTGATATTTTATGCTTCTTGTACCTGTATAGGCATCTTCTCTAGGTTAGGGAAATTTTCTTCTGTGATTTTGTTGAAAATACTTTCTGGGCCTTTGAGCTGGGTTTCTTCTCTTTCTTTTATTCATTTCATTCTTAGATTTGGTTTTTTCATGATGTCCCAGATTTCCTGGATGTTTTGTGCCAGAATGTTTTTTAGATTTAACATTTTCTTTGACCTATGTGTCTATTTCTTCTACTGTATCTTCAGTGACTGAGATTCTCTGTTTCATCTCTTGTATTCTGGTGGTGAAGCTTGCCTCTGTAGTTCCTGTTCAAATTCCTAAAATTTTCATTTCCAGATTTCCCTCAATTTGAGTTTTTTAAAATTGATTCTATTTCAATTTTTCCAGTTTTAAACATTTTTCTTCATTTCTTCCTACTGTTTGTGTTTTCCTGGATTTCTTTAAGGGGTTTATTAATTTCCTTTAAAAGGACCTCTATAATTTTCATCAGGCTGTTTTAAGATTCTTTCTTGTGCTTTAGCTTTGTTGAAATATTCAGGGCTTGCTGTGGTAGGGTTGCTGAGCCCTAGTAGAGACATTGTCCTCGCTGTAATTGTGTATTTATGCTCTTTTCTTGGCATCTGGGATTGGGATGATAATAAGTCTAGGTCCTGATATATATATTCTTTTTCTGTGTGGGTGTTTTGTTCCTTGGTTTCTGTTTCCTCTCTGGATTTTAGGATAATGTGATTGCTGTGTGTTTCCTGGTATAAAATTATCTGTGGACCTGATAGGTGTTGCCACTGAGGGTTTCAGGTAAAATGTGTTTCTGGATATTGGGAGTTGATACTTAGGAATGGGGATGGGCTAGGTGTATGAAGGAGTTCACAGGAGGGAGGAAAGCAGAGTGTTGCACCAGGATCTGCCTATTTAGTCTCTTTGTTGGAATGGGGATAGAAAGTAAAGAGAGGTTAGAAGATCTGCTATAGAGCTGGGTATGAAAAATGGGGAATTGGATCTGGAGGAACAGAAGGAGAGAACAATATCTACAGTCAGCCTAACTGCTTCCCTGGGAGGAATGGCCTGTGGGTTAGTTAGCATGAGAGCTGGGATAAAGCAAGTGGGGGGAGGGAGGTTATGAAGGGAAGGTTTGTGGGATGGAGTGGGGGAAGGAAGATTGCAGCAGATGTTCTGTTATAGAGCTAGGGATGAGCCTGGGGAGTTAGATTTGGAGGAGAGGAGGTGGTGGCAAAAGTCTTCAGTTAGCTTACCCATTTCCCTGGCCTGCTCAGCTGGTGTGTTCCCAGGGAATGCCTGCTGGTGTTGGAGACTGGGATAATGGGATATGTAGAGGGATATTTAAAATCCTTTAATCTGGTAGGATGGCTGCTCTAGGGTAGAAAGAATGTTGGTACATATTTAATCTCAGTATTCAGAAGGCAGTAGTATCACACATCTTTAATCCAAAAGACAGAAACAGTGTAGAAGCAAACACAGGAAGCAGAGCTCACTAGTAGTCAGTGCCAGATTGGAAGTGACATCGAGATGAGTCAGAGTGAATGGCAGGTAAAATGACTAATCAGGGGAAGAGTTAACAGAGTGAGTCAGAGTGAGGACACACCCAACTCCCACAATTTAAAAGGTGGGCTCTAAGCTCAGAGTTATAATCAATTACAGAGGCAGATGAAGCAGTCAGTTATAGCAGGCAGTACGAGATGAGTGTTCTGACTGAGAAAAGAGGCTGACTGAGGCAGTATGGAGCAATTAGAGCTCAGGGAGACACACAGAGACACAGAGGCAGTTTGGCAGAAGTCAGTATCAAGTAGGAAGAGTGAGTCAGTTTGAAGATGAACAGAGCAGTTCAGTCTGAGGCAGTCAGAGAATCAGCCAGAATCTGCCAGAGTCAGAAGAGTTCTGGTAGAAACAGTAAGCCGGCTCAGACTGTCAGTTTGAACCAGTCAACTTGGAGAAGAGTTTGAGCCAGAACAGCAAGTGAGTTGAACCGGAATAGTCAAGAGTTTAGAAAGAACTAGTTAGAGTGGCTCAGTCAGCAGTAAGTCTCAGAGGTTTATTAGATTGTATAGAGGTAAGCCTTTCAGGTCTAGACTGAAGACTAAATTGTACAGATGCAGAAATGCTCTAGGGCTCCAGGCTAGAACCGGTAATTGAATTGGGAAAAAGAATAAACGGCCATTAGCCCCAAATCTACAGCCGTATCTGGCATTTACACCACATGGATGAGTTAGGGGAAGGAAGATTGGAGAAGTTCTCTGTGAATCATTGGAGATAGAGGCAGAGAGGAAAAGGAGACTGCAGCAGGAGTTCTGCTACAGAGCTGGGGATGAGACTGGGGGAGGGGTTGTATCTTGAGGAGCAGAAGCCCAAGTACAAGTCTTTATTTCCTTGATCATCTTTTGCTTTCTATTTAGGTATTTTATTGTATTTATGACTTTGTTTCTTCCTATTTTTTTGATGTCTTTCATTTACTCTTCCTTGCCTAATTTCTTGAGGTGAGAACACAGATTGAATTTAAAGCTTTCTTGGTCTCTAATAATGCATTTAAGCTTATACATTTCCTCTAACCATCATTTTAGCCATAATATAGAATATTTTATTGTCTTTTAGTTTAATATATCTTATACACTGTTGTGGTCATATGTATTCTTTGATGTATAGTTTACATTTTTAAATTCTTGGGACTGAATCCGGAGCTTTAATTTGCCCCTAGTAAATCTCTTGTATTTCCAATTTTTCTTGATTTCTGCTTTCTAGGAGACTTTACCTGACATAATTTAATAATTCCATTACAGATAAAAGACATCTTCTACTATATAGATTTTTCAATTTGTTTTTAGTTTCTCCTATATTTCTTGATATAGTTGATACAACTTCATTATATGTATATGAGTTTGTATGACTTTTATATGGTTCTTTGTTTTGGGGACCAGATCTCACTCTGGGCCCAGGTTGCCCACAACCTTATATCAATATTCTTGTCTCAGCCCCTGAGTGTTAGGATTATAAGTGAAATCCACCATACCTAGTTTGTATTGTTATATATTCCTTGTGATATGAAACTTTCATCATCATTTTATATGCCTTAAATGTATTTACTTATTTGTTTGTTTATTGTATATTTGTGTGCTCATGTACATGCCACAGCACACATGTGGAGGTTAGATGACAATTTTCAATAGTCAGTTTTCTTGTTTTAGCACATGGGTTCCAGGGATCAAACTCATATTGACAGGCTTGGTATCAAGTATCTTTACCTGTAGCAGTACACCTATGGTGTTGCTCAGCAAAGACAAGGAAGAATTTTCATGGATGCAAACCCTGCCAGATCTCACCTGTCATGGAAAGCACTGTCCTGCACAATTGAACCCATACATTTGATAGCAGGTATTTTTATTGATACAGAAGCTCCTCAGGTGTTCTATTGATACTAAAATTCTGCTCTCTCATCCAAAGGCCTGGCTCTGTCAGAAAGCAGTGAGCAGGTACAGATTGTGAGGAATCAAATATCTTTTACATAAAACCAAGAACTGCAGATAATACAAAATGCCAAGGCCTAGGCAGTTCTTCCCCCAAAAATGCACAAAACAACCATTTTAAACATATCTAGACATAACTTCTCCAACAAGGCATCTTAGCATATATCTGTTTATCTCTATTGTTTTTTTTTTCTTTTCTTAAAGTGTATTTCATCTCGTATTAATGTTATTATATTATCTTTCTTTTTATTTTTATTTTAAAATTATTTTTCAAAGTAATAGATTTCTCTGTGAGGCCATATTTTATTTTGGTCATTTCTTGCCCTTTTACTACTTATCTACCTTTTTCATCATTGTACACTTTCACTAATAGTAGTCTCTCTTCTATTTTGTTACATTGTCTTCCTCACCTTTCTCCCTTAAAACCTCTTTACTTCTATTACAAGGGCTCCTTTCTAATGTCCTGGATTTTATTCATATTTACACACACACACACACACACACACACACACACAAACATACAAAGTTAAAGGATAGCTTTCTTTTTTATTTATTTTTAATAACACTTATTAATAAATTGAATTTTGTACCATGTATCTCAATAACACCCTCTTCCCATTCCTTCATGTTCCACCCTCCTATCCCTGTGCCCTCAAAAAAACAGAAAGAAAAAAGAAAAAAAACAAAGAAATAAAATTAAGTCCAGCTAGTGTGGCAGGATCATGGATCAAGGGCATTGTCACTGTTTCTGGAGGCAGCAGGCTTCTCTGATGATGGATAGTCCCCTGGCCCAAACTAGCCTGAGACCAAGCACAACAAAATTCAACCCAAAGTTGGGCTTCACTGCCCAAGTGTCCAGGCACCCAGGCCTCCAGCAGTCACCTAGACAACGAGCGGGCACCCCAATATCCTGCAAGCACCAGGGCATCTTGAAGGCCCAGAGACATCCTGCAGAAAACAGGGCATCTCACAGGTACCAGAGCTCAAAATATAGTTTTCTCATAATGTCCTTTCACCACCACACCAAACTTATACTATTTCTTCTTTGTTCCTCACCCTGAGAACTACTATCTATTCTCTATTTCTAAAATTTTGTCATTTTGATAATGTTATGTAAGTGGAATCATGTTACATTTAGATTTTTTGGATTAGCTCCCTTTTCACCCAGTGTAATTTCTTGAAGATTATGCCAACTTTTTGCATGCATCAATAGTTTGTTCCTTTTTATTACTGACCAGTATTTCATGAACTGAATAGGATTTCACCTCCTTTTTAATTCTCAGTGTTCATCCTCCCTTCCTCTCTGAGCATAGACTTTTCCATTGTTACCCTGACTTTTATCATTGACAGAGTCTCATGGAGGAAAATTCTATTTGGCTGTCTTACCCAGGAAGTTCCTTACTCATAGTTTGTCTTTTCTTTTCTTTTAAATCTTTTCTTTTCTTTAAAAAAACACATATTTTCATTTTTCTAAAATAAATTCCGCAAAGTTCAATATCTGGAATACACAGCATTTGCATGCTTTGTTATTATAATTATTTGTTTCTTATAGGGATTAAAACTCTTATTTTGTACATCATAGGTGAACACTCTACTATTGAGCTACATTCCCAACCCTGTTTTTCTATTTATCTTTTTAAGGAATAAAATAAAATCTTTCCCATAGAAGATGTTCTATTTCACATTATGACAATCATCAATGTATCAGGTATCTGGTTTCTTTGCCTTCCAGCTAGGATTAATGAAGTATTGTCATTTTAACAACACTATTTCTTCCAATGAGATATTGTTTAAAATTCTTTTTTAATTTCTTTAATGATAAGTTTGGTGCAGGCTTTTCTCCTTTTCCCCCTAGCCTCTTAATTGACATCAATTAAAAAATTTAAGTTGTATTTATTATTAGTCTGTGAGGGGGATGGTACACGCACCGTGGTGTGCATATGGAGGTCAGAAGAAAACTTTCAGCAATCAGTTCTTTCCACCTTTATGTATGTTCCAGGGATTGAACTCAGGTCTTTAGGCTTGCATGACTAGAGCTCCACTTACTGGGCCACTGGTTTGAGATAAATAATTTTAATGTAATCATTTATAAATGCTAATGTCCCTTGAAGCATTTTTCTACATCTATTAGTATTTAGTGCATTGTATTTTTATTGTGCTCATAAACTATTTTCTAATTTCTCTTGTAAGTCCTACTTTGATTCACTTTAAAAGTGTGTTGTTTAGTTTTGACATATTTGTAGCTTTTCTTCCAGTGCTTATTTCATTTTGCTGTGATTACAGAAGATATTTTGTATAATTTCAGTTTTTCAATATTTATTAAGATTTGACTTATATCCCTTATATATGATATATTGTAAATAATGTCCCATGTGTACATATATACCCTAATTTTTTGTTTGATGAAGTATTCTACTTGCTTATAGTCTATTTGTTTTTTAATCTTCTTTAGGTTTTCTATCCTTCTTGATTTTGTGACTATTTATTCTATATATTATTGCAAGTAGAATACCAAAGTCTCTAGCTATTTTTCTCTTTTTCTTTTTTTTTTCTTTTTCTCTACTAGAGTCTGTCAATTTTTGTTTGTTGATTTATGGGGCTTTGTTGTTAGGTGTTCAGTTTAATATTTGCTACTAATTTATGGTGGTTATACCAGTGACTTGATATATATCTTTTATCAAATTGGAAAGTTTCTTTTCACTTCTATGTTATTAAGGAATGCTCATTGGCAATGAATATATAATTTCATCAACTGCTTTTTGGTATTAAGGTGAACATATGATTTTCACTTCCTATTGGCTAATAAGTTAAATTTTTGAATTTTGAATGCATTCTACTTAGTCATAATGTATAGTGTATTTTATAATATATTAATTGACTCAATTGTATCATGCATTATTAATGGCTTTAAAACATTATTTAGACTAAATTATACTGGGATTTTTTGATCTATTTTGTTTTGTTTCATATTAATCAACTTTTTATTAAAGTCATGCTATCCTTACTACATGATTAGGAAAACATTCTATTCTGTACTCTAGAAATAAATGGTACAAGTTATAGGAAGGAAAAGTTTAAAATATATTTGAAAATTAATGGGAAAATTATTTAAATGAATACAAAATTGGTAAGGTGACTATATGTAAGATAGAATATACCAAAATATTTTAAAATAGAAAAATTACTGAGGATTTCACCTGCTACTTCTAAATGGCATAACATTTTTTTGGTTTTTCAAGACAAGTTTTCTCGGTGTAACAGCCCTGGCTGTCCTGGAACTCACTTTGTAGAAAAGGATGACCTTGAACTCACAGAGATCTGCCTGCCTCTGTGCTGGGATTAAAGGTGTGCACCATCACAACCCAGCTGGTATAACATTTTAAGATTTGGGAAATATAAATATGGTATAGTCTTTTAACTATTATTAGTGTCTTTGCATTACTTAGGACTTCATTTACTTGAAAGTACCAGTCTGTGTGAATGAAATTCTTACTTATTGTAGGATTTTATATTCTCTATGGTGAATTGACTGTGGTTATTGTCAAATATAATGCTGAGCATGTAGGGATGGACTGTCTACATTATTTAGAAGTATAATCTACATATTTGCATTCATAGTGCAATGGAATTTATTTAAGAATGGCTATCATCATTTATAGATTGAGGCATTTTCTGTGATTTTAACAAAAAATTTATAATGTTAGTCATGTATAGTCATTAATTTAAACCATAATGTGTTTGAGCTATGCTTAGTAGATACTATATTAGTAAAGAGAGTATAAATATTTATGATTTTATTTAAATTGAAGTAGAATAATGTGGCTTATAAGGTATACCTTCAACAGTGAGATGTTTTTACAGTCTAGGATTCAGAGGCCAAGGGTAAATTTTAAAAATTGTGGAAGATGACAGATGAATACAGTTATATAAGCAGTTAAATTAATTATGTGTTGGGAAGGAATAGGAACATAAGGATAGAGGAAATTTATAAAGTGTCTTGTCACTTCTTTCACTCATTTTAATTAAGCTTTTTTTTAAATAAATAGGGTATCACACTGTGTATCCTTGATGACCCTGGAACTCATTATGTAGAACAAGTTAGCCTCAAACTCACAAAGATTCTCTTGCTTCTGCTTTCCTAGTGCTGTGATTAAAGACATTACCACCACACTAGGCCTATTGTCTTTTCTTTTTGATTTGTACGTTACTCATATATGCTGTACAGCAGTCCTTTGTCAAATACATGTAAGATAATGATTTTCTCATAATTTTTGTATTCCTTTTTCCTTTTGCTAGTGGTATCCATTTTTTATTATTTTGTATTTTTGTATATGACAAAATATGTGTATATATTTTGTATATGTAAGTGCACTGTGTGTGTGTGTGTGTGTGTGTGTGTGTGTGTGCGCGCACGTGCTGGGTACTGCAGAGGGAAGAACAAAGTGTCAAATTCCCTGGTATAGAGTTACAGGTGGTTGTGAGCTGAATATGGATGCTGGGAGCTAAACCTAGGTCCTCTGAAAGAGCTTCCAGTTCTCTTAATTGCTCATCTCCCCTCCTTTATTTCCCTTATCTCATTCCCAGCCAGCCATTTTTATCTGAAGAATTGTCTTTTCTTTTGTCTATCCACTCCTTAATCTTCTAGAGTTTGCTTTCCACCACATCACTCCACAAAGATTACTAAGAACTTCAGTATCACTAAATGTGCTGTATGGAAACAGCCATGATGTGGTTATCTAATCCATTGTAAAGATAAATTGTTTTTATATTAAATGCTTCCAAATCAATGCATGGATATGAGTATGTCCTGAAATTGCTGGAATTGGAGCAGCTGTCTATAAAATGCCTCTTGTTATGCTTTGCTAAGGAAAGGCAGTATCTTGTTTCTGCAACAGGATATCCATTCATGTAATCACTTTGAATAGCCATTAATGCCCAGCTGTTTATGAGTGAAGAGATAAAGAAATCAGAAGAATTAAAATGTAAAAGAGATATACCTCTTAGCCTTTGACCTAACTAAAATTTGGACAATTAAAGACCCTGGTATGCCACCTTGTGCAGCTGAGAAGAAAGAACTAAACAGGTAAAGAGGTGTGAGCTATTGCCTTGTAATCAGGATAGGATGAAAATAATTGGGATCTCTGGGAAGAGATCAGTGGGAGAAAACCTGAGATTGAAGTTTTGGAAGACAGATAATGCCTATGATCCTTACTTTATTACTCATCATTATTGTAAGTCAAAGCAAAAGCATAGAATATTCAGATGCTTCAAAGAGGTCCTCCCATTCCAGAAACTATGACTATTTGGCAATACAGAATTGCTGGATACTGTATAATTTATTTTTTAAAAACTGCGCTGTGAGAGTCTGACTACCGAGATAATGAGACTCTAGGATGGGAGAGGGTGGCATTTTTCTGGAAGGAAACAACAGTGAGAAAATGAGTTATATTGCCACTCACCTATCCCTTAGGCAATACCAACATAGAGCCCATCAAACCATGGCACGGGGGGAGGCATCCCTTCTAAATTGGAACATTATAGGCATTAGACAGTCATTACCAAAGGAAGGGAATCAACCAGGACAGGCACAACCAGTATTTTATGTCTACATGTTTCAAGGACTTATTAAAGCAGTTTTAATGCCAGAATGAAAAACAACTTAAAATGCCCCAGTAGAATGACCTAGCCCTTTACTTTCCTTCTTCAGACTGTTTGATAGTATATTTATGATGTGGAGGAAGCTATTCCTGTTCTGGGAGAAACAGAACATGGACAGAAAAGGGTGAGACTTGTGAGAAAATGTGATAGGAAAGTGGGACACATAAAAATGAGAGAGAAAAGTGAGAGGGGGCTAGGTAAGATTATATTATAGCAGATATGGGATGACTTTTGTTAGCACCTCTAATAAAACAAACTGTTTGCCATCTTCATATCATTATAGAAGGAGTGCCAGTTTGAACACAAGTTCCAACCTTGCTTAAATATAAAAGATGGTAAGGAATTCCTGTGCTCAGTCATTGTCAAATAGTTGAAATAGACTCCTCCCATTTCTCGTGATTAAGGACAAAGACTAGGCTACTCCAGAGTGAAAGCCATAGGGACAACCAGAGGCTTTATAGAGAACTAACTACTTACTGGTGCAAGAACAAAGAAGACCAGCACTGTATATTTGATACTAATTTCCTTAGTCCCTGAAATAAATTCTAGGGATAAATATCCTATTTAGGAAATACATTACAAACCTTTATGAGGGAATCAGACTTCAAATTTGAAGGCTGAAGCAAAATGAGACCTTGCTAGCCTTCTAGCCTCCAGGAAAGTAGTGATGCTAGGACTACAGGGATTACAAAAGAAGTAGAGGGTTATGATCTTACATTCTGCCCACAGTGCCATCAGTAATCTAGTATGGCCTGTGAATAAGCCAGGGAGAGCTGCAGAAGTATATAGTTGTATGCTGCTGTGGTGGCTCACCAAGAGAAACACAGAGGCATATTCATAGGTGAAATCCTTGCCAGACCTCAGCAGAGGGAACCAGTGTCATGGCAAGCACCATACTGGCACTGGACAGTGGAACCCTAGCACCTGAGCTCAGGTGTTTTTATTGATACAGAACTCCTCGGATAGTCTACTGATAGCACATGCAGATCATAAGCAATCAAACATCCTCCATATAAATCCAACACCTGCAGACAATACAAAACACCAAGATCTAGGCAGCCCCTCACTCAACAGTGCACAAAACGATTACTTTATACATAACTAAAACTTCTACAACAGAACTAGTTTGCTTTTACTTGGGAGGAAAAGGAAGAGATATTATCTAATGACAAGTCTTAGTTTTTTTCTACTAGTGATGTTATACTATTTGGTGAAGATTATTCTCTGGTATATTTATTTTGTTTGTGAAATATTTCAAACATACTGAAAATTAAGAATATGTATTGGTTTTATACTTTCACTGAATGCATGTGTACATATGTATTATATTATTTTTCATGCTTAAAATTCTGAGATGATGGTTTCAAATTTTACATAGCTTTGAAAGTTTTTATTCAACATATTTTAAGGTTTTCCTATTTTGGTGCACATTGATCTAGTTATTCATTTAATTTCTTCTGAGCATTCCATTAAATAAATGAACCATGGCTTATTTATCCATTTCTCTAAAAAGGGACACTTTAAGTATACTCCTAGTTTTATATATATAAACATTTTGCAATGAATATCCTCCATCAACTCAAAGCCCATATTTCTCCTCATTCTTGCCAACACTTGGAGCTAGCAGACAAAATTTTTCCAACCTGGTGAATATAAAGCAATACCTCATTGTAATGTATTGTTTTGTAAACTAATGGGGTTAATTTTCTCTTGATATTTACTGGTTACTATGTACTGACCACTGAGTTTTCTTCCTGCAATCATTAATTCTCATATTATTATATATTGAGTATATTTCCCCTTTCCATTTTGCTCCTACCCCCCCTTTTTCCACAAATGACCTAATTAATTCTTTATGGCTGATTTTATATATATATATATATATATATATATGGAGAGAGAGAGAGAGAGAGAGAGAGAGGGAGAGAGAGAGAGAGACAGAGTTTTATTATATGTATGTGTGTTTGACTTGCATGTATGCCTATGCACTACATGTATGACTGGTGCCTGTGGAGGCCAGAAAAGGATGTCAGATCCTCTGGAACTGGAGTTATAGGTGGTTGTGAGCCATCATATAGGTACAGAATATCTGACTGGGATCTTCTGGAAGATCAGCCAGTGGTCTGACTGCTGAGCCATTTCTCCATCCCTAAGTGTGATTGCACATGCCAGAATTCTATCTTAGTACTTGAGAGGTAGATGCAGGAAGATCAGGAGTTCAAGGTCATCTTAGGCATCATAGAAACTTAAATGCTAGCTTGGCATAGATGTTTCAAATATATATAATAGTTAACTGTTTTTGTGATTATTCACATATTGTATATTATATATTTTATATTGCATTATTTTATATATTATATATTGCACATTATTATATATTATATTATATAAATATTATACGTACAATATATTATATAATAATATATTATACGTATGCATGTGTGTTTGTACATATATGCATATTATACATATATACATAAAATATTATTACAGATTATATATTATATATTTGTATATTTTGTGTATATAGACTGTTTTTGTGTATAGTTTGTATATTTTTATGTATATTCAGAAATCTGGGGTTCAATTTGTTACAGAACTAGTTGAAGCCACTACAATGCACTATGAACTATAAATCTTCCACTTTTTCACATGTTAGTTTTCTATTTCCATTTTCTTTTTTGATCTCTTATATAAGCATTTGAACTTATTTCCTAATTAAGATCCATCCATAGTTGAGTCCATAGCTGAAATATTTTTCTAAATATTATGACTATTTTGTCATTAGTAAAGGTTTTATTGATTTTCTTTTGCCTTTCAAGGACCAGGTTTGGCATGGGAGGAACTGAAGTTAAGAATAAAAATACCAACTATAAAATGTCTTTCCTCATATACCATGCAATCAAAAAGAGAGTAGAGTAAAATACTTAAAGGGACAAGAGAAAAAACATACCAACCTAGAAATTAATATGGGGCTGAAAATTTCCTACAAAATGAGTAATAAAGATTTTCTCAGACAAACAACGATTGAAGGATTGTGTCACTAATAGATTTAATCTTGCAAGAAATGTTAAATGGTGTTCATTAGAAAAAGGAGAATGTTAAAGATCAGAAACACAGACTAAAATTTTTTTAAAAAAAGAAACAGAGAAGATAAATGAATGTAAAATAATTTTTTGAAAATTTTTGATTCTTAAATTTTCTAAAAATAACTCTTTTAAGGTAACAATTATAAGAATGTATTAGGTGACTATAGCATATGGAAAAGTGAAATGACTAAAGGAAATATCTTAGGGGATAAAAGTAATTAAAATTACTCTGCTATGTTTTCTTCTCTACAGCTGAATCATTTTGATGGTGTTTGGAGAGCAGGGAAA
This sequence comes from Cricetomys ansorgei, assembly GCA_026225945.1. NCBI lineage: Eukaryota > Metazoa > Chordata > Mammalia > Rodentia > Nesomyidae > Cricetomys > Cricetomys ansorgei. Next base: position 2,058,400 of record JAMJFZ010003921.1, read on the forward strand.
GATGCCATACAGGAAACTCATCCTTAATATGAAAGGATAGTAAAAAATAAAGTGTTGGATCCTTTCAGTTGGTGTGCTGTCTTTGTCACACAGACTACTAGAAATTCACTATAAATATTCAATAAGATAATGATTCTTTTAGCTCCAACAATGATCAGACAGGAATTTGGGATCTTCATACCAGCTGCTCAGTAAATATTGTCCCCATAAAATGTACAAATATTAGTTTTTCTTGGTATCATTGTGATGTAGAAAAGATTGGGAACCACTATGAAGAGTGAAGTCTGAGATGATCTAAACTGTTTGGTGAATTGTCCAAACCCTCACTAGTAATTAATCCGGGTCTCTTTCTAAATTACTGCACCTATAACATAGAGTGAAACATGGATAATGTGAAATTGAAGCAAAATAAAGACCATGGAAATTAACAAAATAAAGACAACAAAGAAAATAAGTTGGTAGGCCACAGTTGTAAAGGTTTAGTACATGGAGGAGAAACACTGCCCTTTGTGAACTGATAGTGGAACAGACTAAGGTAAAATGGGGTACACTCTGATTCCTGCATCAGTGCCAACTACAGAGAATTAGTCTTTCCAAATCTAGTGCCCCTGGAAAAAAGAATAGAGATACCATAGAAAAGATTAAATATAAAAACTACAATCAGGAGCTGCCTATGTTAGGCAGATCGGGATGAGGTCTGTAGGAGGAGAGTTGTGAAACCAGAGACAGTCTGAAGACCATGAAGATTTCAGAGCCAGTAGTCAGGGAGGTTGGAAGGGCACCAAAGAAACTTTGGCTGATTTCACACTTTGGCAGCATTTCTAACAAACTATGGCCTGACTCTTTCCCACTTCAATGTCTCCTTTAGAGAATACTAGGAAGAGTTTCACAGAAGCAATACCATTAGCCTTTCAAATATACTTCATATTTAGTAGGCAAAGAAGAAAATTATGTTATATACATACATGTAGTAGTTGAAAAGCATACCATGCTAATTGTCATGTATTTTTTCTCATGATGTAAGGTCCTTAAAGTGAGAAACTGTTTTGAAATTTTGTATTTGTATTCTAGTGCCTAACCACAGCATGGATAATAGATAGGTAGAGTGGTAGATAGGTAGATAAATAAACAAGACCTTATGCATCTATAATGTCTGCTTTTAAAATATCTGAAATTGTTGGAAATTGTTAGGGCTTGAAACAACACCCTTAAGAAGATGGAGAACAATTTTGTCCCAGCCCTTGGCGGGCCCTTTCTGCTTCCTCACTAAGCACAAATACCGACTCTTAAGGTGTCTCCATCTCCCAGAAACTGGGAGAAACAATAACCTTCCTGTATAAGAAAATTGGCTCCTTTCCTCAGAGATCAGAATGACTCAGGGAAAGAGTGATTAACAAAAAAACGTTATCAGGATATGATTTAGATCATGAGCACACTCAAAAGAAAATTGGTAATTTATTCCAAAATGTTTTCCATTTCCCAACCTGTAAATGCTCTTGTCTCATCTAGCTTTATATCTCTAAGAATCTAATCAACTCTAAAAACAAAATATCACACCCCAACAGATGCCTCAGAACTTTCTAAGGTCTAAGAATGGAGGTTACAAGGAACTCATTGAATAGATAGATGGAAGTAAAACAGCACATAACATCAAGACCAAAAGCAATTTGGGAGGAAAGGTTTTTATCTTATAGCTTGTAGTCTATCATCCAGGGAAGTCAGAACTAGAACTCAAGGCAGGAATCTGGAGGCAGGAACTAATACAAAGGCCATGGAGGAATGATGCATGCTTACTGGCTTGCTCTCTGTGGCTTGAGCAGCCTGCTTTCTTATAACACCCAAGTCCATCATCCCAGAGTTGGCATTGCTCACAGTGAGCTGGGCACTCCCACACTAATCATTGATCAAGAAAATGGACAGTAGACTTTCCCAGAAGGCAATCTGGTGGGGGCATTTCCTCATTTGAGAGAAATGAGGAATGACTTAAGTTTGTGTCAGGTTAATATAAAACCAGTCAGAACAATTGACCCCTTATCAATGCAATGTACAAATGCATCACTGTTAAAGTCCAAGTCTTTAAAAACTCAAACACTTTAAAGGTTCAGTCTCTTTACTATATCGTTTCTCTAAAATACCTAAAGTCTCTAAAATATCCAGTTTCTAAAATTCCAAGCTCTCTTTAAAAGTTCAAAGTCTGCACCAAGTCCTTTGTGTATATGTTAAGGCTGTTAGCTTGGTGTTTTTGCAGAACTCCTAACAATGGGAGAGGGGGTGTCCCTGACTCTTTTGCCTACTCTTGGGACCTGTTTCTTCCTACTGTGTTGCCTTGTCCAGCCTTGATACGAGGGTTTGTTCCTTGTCTTATTTTTGTTCCTTGTCTTACTGTATCTCCTGTTGTTTTTGGCTGATATCATTTGGAGGCCTGCTCTTTTCTGAATGGAAATGGAGGAGGAGTGGATCTGCAAGAGAAGGGAGGTGGGGTGGGAGAGCTTGAAGGGTGGAGGGAGGGGAAACTCTGGTCAAGATACATTGTATGATTAAAGAATTTTTTTTCAATTTAAGTCTTTTAACTGTGAGCCCTGTAAAATTAAAAGAAAAAAAAAAAAACAAGTTACTTTCTTACTTCAAGAGGGAATAACCAGGGCACAAGTCAAACCAAAGCAAAACCAAAGTCTACCAGTGTAAAGCTTAGTGTCAGACTTCTGGGACTCATGATCGTGTAGGCTCCAAAAAGGGCTTGCCACAGCACATAACAGCTTGTTTCTTAGGCTCAGGCCTGCTCTACTCCACATATGCTGCTGTGCTTGGCAGTTATCCCATGATACTTGCATCTCCAAAATGCTGAGATCTCTGCTGCAACTGAGCTGCAATTTCTCAAATATCCTCTCCTAGACTCTCTTCAGGAACTCTAACCCTGTCACATGGTGCCAAGCCTCAATTTCTTTCCATGACCTCTTCTTCTGGGCCTTCTACTTCAATTGAAGCTATATGTTTACCAATGGCCTTTTCCAGGCCTCTCTTTGAGGACTGCAGTCCTGCCACACAGCACCTAGCCTCAGTTTCTTTCCATGACCCCTTCATGCCATTTTGGAGACTCTTAACAATTACCAAGTTTTGCTGCCAGCTCAAGGTACAACCTTGGCACATTCTAGTCCACATCCTCTCTGTGCTGATCCTGAGGAAACACTTCCCAGAAGATTTGGCCTCAATAATGGTGGTCTCTTCCTAATCACAGCTGATTCTTTAGCCCAGCTTGCCAGTATCAATTGTTCTAGTGAAACAAAGGTTTCACTTTAGTGGTTCTTATTTCAAAATATTGATGGCCCCAGTAGAGTCTTTAGCAGTCCCTAAAACTTTATTCTGAAGTTTCACAAACAGGGCCTCCACTATCTGCAATACTCTCAACATTCTTAGGTCTTCTAAACTCCCACAGAACAGTCCACTGAGATGATAATTCAACAGCTTTTCTAAGTTTTAAAATCCTCCCACAATCCTCCCCCAAAACATGGTCAAGCCTGTTACAGTAATTCTCCATGGCCTGGTACCAATTTCTGTCCTAGTTAAGGTTTCTATTGCTGTGATAAACACCATGACCAAAAGCAAACTGGGAAGGAAATGGTTTATTTTATCTTAAAACTTGTTGTCTGTTATTCAGGGAAGTTGGGGCAGGAACTCAAGGAAGAAAGCTGGTAGTAGAAACTGGAGCAGAAGCCGTGGAGGATGTGTTTACTTGCTGTTCATGACTAACTCAGCTTTCCTTCTTGTGGCATCCAGGACCACTAGCCTAAGGGTGGCACCACCCATAGTGAGCTAGGACCTCCCACATCTATCATCAATCAAGAAAATATACCACAGGCTTGTCCAGAGGCCAATCTAGTGAGGGAATTTTGTCAATTTCAAAATAACTCTACCTTGTGTCAAACTGACATAAAACTAGCCAACACAAACCTAAACCTAAATTGTAGATGAGAAAAAAAAATTCCTACCTGTTTCCCTAACCCATGGAACTATTTTAAGGTTACAAGACATAGTTAAAGTATAAGTCAAAACAAATGGAATTTTCTGTTGTGCTTCTTCATTTTACAGAGAAAAAAATTGAAGCAAAGCTCTATTACTGTACTTGCTCAAAAAACTGCCATATGATCTAGCTGTACCTCTCTTTCAGAATATACCCCAAATAATTTCAATGTGCCACAGAGATACCTGCACAGCAATGTTTATTGCATCAGTATTCACAATAGTCAAGTCATGGAATCAGCCTAGATTCCTATCAGCAGATGAATGGATAAAATTGTGATATATATGCACAGTTGAATTTTATTCAGGTGAAAGGAAGAATGAAATTATATTTGCAAGAAAATGGATGAAACTGGAGATTATCATAAGAGAAATAGGCCACATTCAGAAAGACAAGTATTGTATACTTTTCTCTCATATGTGGAATTATAAATATATTCATTTTTCACTGTCAATTATGGGTGTGGTCATTTAGAAAGAAATCTGAACTAATTGTTAGTGACAAATTTGACTTTGGTTTGAGCAGTAAACAATGATAACTTAAAGCAAAGCAACTCAGACTTCATTTTTCACACTATTTCCCAATCTTTTCTATATCATGATGATACAAAGAAAATCTACTATTTATATTCTATTGGACAAATTTTTCTGGGAATCTGATATGGAAATCCCTGTTACCCAAATTACTGACTGGCCATTGTTTGGGGTAAAAGAGTCATTATCTTATTAAATACCTATAGTTCCTTTCTGGTAGCCAGTGTGACAAAGACTACTCACAAACTGGGAGGCTCTAAGACTTCCCTTTTAATTTTTCACTGTTATCTCATATTAAAGGTGAATTTCCTGTAGAGTGTCTTTTTATGTAAAGTTCTGTCTACAGCTTGAATGATTCCAGTATTGAGAAACTCACTGCCATACAAAGAAAGAACTGTTCTACTGATAGTTCTATACAATGTTGATAAAGATCTGCTTACTTATAAAATTAAGATGTGCCTCCCAAAACAGACTATACATCTGAAGTATCTGAAAGTACTATCTGAAGTAGTAACTGAAGTATCTGAAATAGTATCTGAAGTAGTAACCTCAGATGTGATTTTGTCAGAAAGCTTAAGTAGAATTTTTATATCTTCTTTCATTTTTATACTATACTTTTGTTTACTAGATTTTAAGCAACCACACATTCTTCACTTATATGCTTAATGTTTTCTAAGTCTTTTTCATATGCTAACCTCTTAAACAAAATGTACTGTTTAATGTATTTGAATAATTTCCCACTGATCACTGTTGAAGAAGTTTATTTTTACTTATGTATAAAATAATTGTTTTGTACACTGTTGGGTGGGGGGCTGTAGATCTTGGCATTCTGTATTGTCTGTAGGTGTTGGATTTATGTGGGGGATGTTTGATTGCTCATGATCTGCATGTGCTATCAGTAGGATATCCAAGGAGTTCTGGATCAATAAAAACACCTGAGCTCAGATACTTGAGGTTCCACAATCCAAGATGGCCTTAGCCATGATGGTGGTTTCCTATGCTGAGGTCCGGCAGGGTTTGCACATATGAAAATACCTCCATGTCTTCCTTGGTGAGATGCCACAACAATGTGCTACTACAATTACTATCATATTTTTAAATAAAATTTTTATTTATTATTTGAGAATGTCATTTAATATATTTTGATCATATTCCTTACACTCCCCCAATTCATCCAAGATCCCCCCACCTCTCTTCTGATCCAATTTCATGTTCCTTCTCTTTCTTTAAAACCAAAATAAAAGCCAAAACCATGGAGTCCAGTTTGTGTTGGTCACCTTCTTCTGGACAAGGAATCTGACCTGGAGTGTTGTTTATATACCAGATATCACTCCATTGAAGAAAAATTACTTCCCCTCTCACAGAATCTGTCAATTGCTAATAGTTCATTGATTAGGGGTAATATCTCATGCCCATTTCCTCTCCTTAAAATTGAGATTTTTATCTGACTTGAACTTGTATATCCTGTTGGAGTTTCTATAAGTTCATATATGCATCTGACATGCTGTGTCTGGTAAATGCTGTTTTCCTAAAGTCATCCACCACTTCTGAGTCTAACAATCTTTGCATCCCACTTCTTGAGGAGAAGGTGAGGGGAGAGGTGTGATATAGACATCCCATTTAGGGATGAGCATTTCAAAGCTCTTATTCTTTCCATTTTGGCCAGCTGTAAGTGTTTGTTTTAATTATTGCAGAAGCTTCCCTGATAAAGGTTGAGTGATGTACTGATCCATGATGTATGTAGTAAGTCATTAGGAGTCATTTTATTGCTATATTCATTTAGCAGAATAATAATAGCTTGTCCCCTAGGGCCCATGACCTATATAGCCTTATGTTCTTGACCTAATTGACAGTATCAAGAATGGGCTCCATCTCTTGGAGTGGGCCTTAAACCCAAGTTTTAAAAAGTGATAGACTATTCCTGTAACATCTGTGCTACTATTGTATCAGTGGTTATATCTTGCTAGGCAGGTTGTATTGTACCTTGAATAGTTAATATTTTAAGTTAATATTTTAATCATCTGTTTAGTAAGACTGATGATTATTTTTCTCCTTCAGTGGCTTGAATAGCATCTTCCTGCTCTATAAATACTAACAACTATAGATGAAGCTTCCAGTTGACTACCAGCTAGATTTCTCCGTGTTTCATCATGGAAATATGTGGTATCTTCAGCTATAAGTTGTTCCTATTATGTTGTAGTGGGTAACCAATAGTATTGGCCATAGCCTGTAATGTTTGGGGGTCCTGTGGGCCATTACTGGCCAACAACTCAAAAACATGTAACTCATTCTTGGTACTGGAGATTTTATTTGGTATCATATGATGTCTAGTTGGGGTATTGTTCCCTTATTATATGATAACTCCATTTAAATTCTCTCTGTCTCTGTCTCTGTCTCTGTCTCTCTGTCTCTGTCTCTGTCTCTCTCTCTCTCTCTCTCTCTCTCTCTCTCTCTCTCTCTCTCTCTCTCTGTGTGTGTGTGTGTGTGTGTGTGTGTGTGTGTGTGTACCCTCACAGGACAGAAGGTGGAAGAGCAAGAGAAAACAAAAATTCTCTATCAAACACCTTTATAAGAATGTTTAACCCCATTTTGTTGGAGGGTCTCTCACATCATAATCACCTTTAAATAGAATCATATTAGCATAAATTTTCCTATCTCTTTTGAAGGTTATTAGAGCCATTAAACTGCAATTATAAAAGAAAAATTTCCCCTGAAATACTATCTAGGAACTTTATCCAAAAACACTTTAAGAGTTGGGAATCAGAAAAATTTCTCAAGTAGAGTGTAGACTATAAAGGAAAAGAGAAAAATCTATTAATATATGAGAACTCTCATTTTTCAACAGACTTTTCACACTAGACCTGTCACTTAATAGAATCTGTACAGGTTCCTTAATTTCAGTCTAACTTTTATCATTTAATGTTACAGTGCTGAGATACTCTTTGAAAGATCTCTGCTTGTTTAAAAGTCTTATAAACTTAGGTGGGAGGTTCTAATATAGATAAACATATCTATGCTTTTTCCTTAAGTACCAGACCTTGTGTGTAGTCTTCTTACTAGAAGGTTTTCAATGTTATTGAATGTTCAATGCCCAATAGTCTCTCAAAAGGTATAAAACTCTGTCAATGGAAGGAATAAAAGGTTATTCATAAACAAAAAAATCTTGTCTAGGAAAATATGTGACCTTTCTGATAGGGAAACATGTAAAAATTCCTCAGACATATTCTGGAGCATGACTCAAGTCCATAGATGTTGCAGGAGGTTTGTAGGAATTCTATTTTATAAGGGTGTTATCTGACAAAAATGTACTCACTCTTTTTTTGGCAGAGATTTAAACCATTGAAAGAGAAAGGTTGCACACTAGGAAATCAAAATATCAACTTTATAGAACTGACATTTAAGAATTTAGCTGCCCTAACATTTCTCTGAACAGTTAGACTTACCTACCCATTTATAGGTAGAAGTACATAATCACAGATATCTCATGCAAAAATTTGTCCATGTAAAACCCCAAAGAATAAATGAGTAGTTGAAAATTTCTGCTTTGCATTAGTAGTTGTTGGCCATTAAGAAACATAACAATGAGATAGAAACAATAACTAAAAATTATATAACTAAAAAGAAATGCCCAGAGTCAGATGAATTAAGCACAGAATTCCACCAGACCTTCAAAAAAGAGTTAATGCCAATTCTCCTCTCACAGTTCTTGGCATCAGAAAGTTCATGATAGACACTGGCACATTAAGTCTGGAGAGGGCTGCCTTGTACTTCAGAGATAGAACTTCTTACTGTTTTCTACATAGGAGAAATGTGCTAACTAGTCTTTTGTCAACTTGGCACAAGCTAGAGTCATCAGAGGGAGGGAGACTCAATTGAAGGAATGCTTCCATAATATTAGGCTATATAGGCAGGCCTATAAGGCATTTCCTTAATTAGTGATTGATTTGGGAGGACCCAGACCATTATTAATGGGACTACCCTATGGCCTTGTGGTCCTGTGCATTCAATAATAAAACAGGTTGACATGGAAGAGGTTGAGAAAGGATTATAAGAACCAGAGGGGTTGAGGAGAACATGGCCAAGAGAAACAACTAAGCAGGGGTTCACAGAGACTGAAAAAGGCAATCATGGAGCCTGCATTGGTCTGTACTAGGTCCTCTGCATATATGTTATGGTTGTTAGCTTGCCGTTTTTATGGGACTCCTAACAGTAGGAGTGGGTGTGCCTATGACCCTTTTGCCTGCTCTTGCGGCCCTTTTCTTCCTACTGGGTTGCTGCATCCAGCCTTGATATGATGTTTTGTGCCTAGTCTTATTTTATCTTGTGCTGTATTTGGTTGATATCCCTAGAAGGTCTGCTCCTTTATAAAGGGAAGTGGAGGGGGAGTGGAACTGAGGGAGAGGGGTAGTGAGGTGGAACTGGGAAGAATAGAGGAAGGAGAAACTGGAGCTGGGATGTATTACACAAGAGAATTTAAAGAAGAAATTAAGTTATGTGTTAAAACACTATAAATACCACAAGCACAATAAAATTCAAGAAATAAAATTAAATGGGGCGGGGAGGGAGAGCAGGATGAGGCAAGCCATGTGAAGCAAGTCAGTAAGCAGTGCTCCTCCCTGGCCTCTGGATTGGCTCCTATCTTCAAGTTCCTGCCCTGTTTGAGTTTCTGTCTTGACTTCCTTTGATGATAAACTGTGAAGTGTAATTATAAGCCAAATAACCCCTTTCCTGCCCTAATATTTCCAATACTATATTAAATGAATAGAAACTATACAACCTATCTTGTTCCTGATTTATTGGAAATACTTTCTGCTTTTCCCCATTTAGTGTAATGATGGTCATAGTTTTGAATATATACCCTTTATTATATTGATTATATTATATTATATTATATTTATTATATTCTCTTCCTAATTTTGCAAGAGTTTTTTTTTTCATGAAGGGATGTTAGGTTTTGTTAAATGCATTTTCTGCATCTTTTAGAATGTGAAATGTAATTTCTGTCTTTGACTGCACTTATGTGATATATTGCATTTATTGACTTTCATATGTTAAAGTATCCCTATATCTTGGGGGTAAATATAACTTGGTCATAGTGGGTGGTCTTTTCCAAACAACAGATATGATCTGTCCACATAGAGCTGTCAGACAATGTAAGGAGAGATAGTCAATAACTAAGCATATATTAAACAGCCTGTTCTATCATTTTTAAGAAAAAGTACAGAGATCACTAGGGCCATTAAACATACTCCTGTCTGAACTGAACAATCCAAATATTTTCCTGTGAATTGTATATTTACATTGGAAGCAAAATGATCAATAATTGTACGATGAAAAAAATGCTGAATTTTGGTATGTATTCCATTTTTTTCTTTCCACTTACATTATATAATGGTCACTGTACATCCTTTGCAATATTTCTGTGGTCAGATTGGTTTTTTTTCCTAATTTTATTTCTTTTTCTGGTTGCATAGTGAATGTTATAAACTCTGTGGTTTTGAATACCATTTCCTTAATGAACAATAACCCTAGAATCTTTTCAGGTATGTAATTGGTGATTTGGGTATATTTTCGGTGAGATATTGATTGACATTTTTTAATATTGGATTATATCATTATTGTAGAGTTCTTTAAGTCATTCATTGTAAGTCTTAGACTTTCTGTCCTCCTTTACTGTGACTACCAACAATTGAACTCAGACCTGGAAAAAAATACAATTTTTCGTCTTTTTCTCTTTTTGAATCATGCTTTTGAGTTTTATCTGAGAAATCTTTGCCTAACTCCTTATCAGTTTCTTATTACAGTTATAGCAAATTATATGAACTTAATGGTTAAAAATAAAATAATGGCTTAAATATTTGTTATCTTAATTCTGAGAGTCAGAAACACAAAATAGCTCTTATGGAACTAAAATCACACTGTTGACAAAGATTTTTTTTTTTTTTTTTTTTACCTTTCAGGCTTGGAGATGATCTCTTTCCTTGCCTTCTGCCTTCTAGAGGTCACTTGTATTCCTTATTGCATGGCACCCTACTTCCACCTTTAAAGATTCCAACTTCTGTATCCATCCTTTTTTGTGCATCTGTGAACCTCTTGTTTTCCTTTAACAAGGACCTTTGTCATTGCTCTGAGTCCACTACTAGGACCCAGGACAATGTTCATGTTTCAACTTCTTTAATTATACCTTAAAAAGACCACTTCACCGTGTAAGACAAAGTATTGACTGGTTCCAGGGATAAATGGCGACATCTTTATGGAACCACTTATCCAGCCTATAATAGTTGCAAGGATTTTCTCCTGTATTTTATCATGGAAATTTTATGGGTCTAATTTTTATGTTTAGGTCTATGATCCACTTTCAATTATTTTTTGTGTGGTGTGAGATAGAGATAACAATTAATTGTTTTACATATAGGTATTCAGTTATCTCAGCATAATTTATTGAAAAAGCTACTCTCCATGTCTCCAACCACAACACTAATTAGTCTTAGCAATTTAGTTGAAACTCAATCTACTATATTTAAGCGAGTCTATCTCAGGACTCTGAATTCTGGTCCATTAATCTGTAGGCTTATCTTTATGCCAATAGCATACAGTATTGATTACTATTGACTTAATATGTCATAAAATCAGTTGAGTCTTCAATTTTTTTATAAATTGTGAAAACTACTTGGGTTTGTTGTTTTCTACATAAATATTAAACCTAACTTGTCATTTTTATGAAACGTCTTCAGAGGTTTTGATAGGAGATAATTGAATTTGCAGATAAGTTTTAAGATAAATGACATTATAAGAATAGAGTTTTCTAAACCACTAATTCACAAAAAGGTTATAACTCTTCATTATATAATTCTACCTTACATTTTCTCAACAATGCTTTTTCAAATCTTTTGCATTTATTTATTTATTTAGTTAGTTAGTTAGTTGATTAGTTCGTATGACACACACATACACACACACACACAAATTAAAACTGCTTTCAGATTTCATCCTAACCCAGTCAGAATGGCTAATATCAAGAAAACAAGTGACAAAAAATACTGGCAAAGATGTGGGGAAAAGGGAACCTTCATTTACTGTTTGTGGGATTGAAAACTGGTCCAGTTACTATGGAAATTAGTGTGGAGAATTCTCAAAAAGCTAAAGGTAATCTGCTATATGACCCAGCTATACCACTCCTTGTCATATGCCCAAAGGACTCAACATCTTAATCCAGATACTTACTCAGTCATATTCATTGCCACTCTATTCACAATTGCTAGAAAGTGGAAACAAGCTAAATGCTCCTCAATTCATAAATGAATGATGAAAGTGTGGTACATGTACACAATGGAATTCTATTCAGCTCTAAAGAAAAAATGAAATCATGAAAGTTTTAGGTAAATGGACAGAACTAGAAGATATTATACCAAGTAACCAGAACCCAGAAATACAAATGTTACATATTCTCTCTTATTTGTGGCTTCTAGTTCCAAGTCTTTATATGTGAGTATATAACCTGGAGTATCTCCAGATACTAGGAAATAAAAAGAAAACATTACAGGAGGTCTCTAGAGAGGGAGATAGTAGGACATAGGTGCTATAAATGGGGGAATGGGAAAATGGAGTGGAGACTTTATCTGGGGAGGTAAGAGACAGAGAGCAATACAGAGGAAGAGGAAGGAAGGATAAAGAACATCAAGGATGATTGAAAATAGTATAGGGAAACATTGTTTTATGGTTACTTAAATGCATATATACTGAATATAAGTGTATGTGTATACATACATAGATAATTTAAATGAAGTTATGTCACTTGGGGTGGTAATGCTCTCCTAAGAGCCATAGACTATCTAAGAAAAACCTCAGTGCCAGGCACCTCTTTTTCAAGTTGTTAGCCATGGGAGTCTAAGAGACTTCCAAAATAATGTATGCTATTGCCATTGCCCTTGGTTGCCTACCAGAAAGTAGAACCCTATTACTGAAAACACAAGACACTTAGGGCAAAAGACTTGGGTGAATCAATCTGGGACTGACCTGAAAACCTCTCTGAGGACTAGCACTCATAGTGTGTGTGTGTGTGGTGTGTGTGTGTGTGTGTGTGTGTGTGTGTTAAATACTAACATATATATATATGCATGTATTAGTATTTAACAATAATAATTAAATAAAATGAGTCCATGAATTTAAGAGGGAGTAGGGGTACACAGGAAGAATTGGAGGGAGGAAAGGGATGGAGGTTTGATGTTAATACAGTATTCATATTTCTCAAAGTAAGTAAGTAAGTAAGTAAGTAAGTAAGTAAGTAAATAAATAAATAAATAAATAAATAAATAATATTTTAAAAGAGATCTGAACAGGATACTGATAGCACAGACACCAAGATCAACAATTAGTAAATAGGACCTCATGAAACTGAAATGCTTCTGTATGGCAAAGGGTATCAGATTTGGACAAAGTGGCATGCTACAGAATGGGAAATATTTATTTTACCAACTATACATCTGATAGAGGGCTAATAGCTACAATATGTAAGAACTCAAAAAACTAGAAATCAAGAAAACAAACAACCGAATTTTTAAAATGGGATGCAGATTTGAACAGAGTTCTCAAAAGATGAAACTCAAATGGTTGAGGAACAGTTAAAGAAATATTCAACATCATTAGTCATCAGGGAAATGCAAATCAAAACTACTTTGATATTTCATTTTACCCCAATCAGAATGGCCAAGATCAATAAAACAAGTGACAGTTCATGCTGGTGAGGAGTAAGGGGAACACTTATGATTGTTGGTGGGAGTGGAAACTGGTACAACCACTATGGAAATCAGGATAGCAGTTCTTCAGGAAGCTCAGAATAAATCTACCTCAAGATACAGCTACACCACTCTCAGAAATATACCTAAAGGTCTCTATATCCTACTACAGAGATACTTGCTCATCTATGTTCATTGCTGATCTATTCATAATAGCCAGAAATTGGAAATAGCCTAGATGTCCATCAGTGGGTGGATAAAGAAAATGTGGTACACTTACACAATGGAATATTACTCAGCTGTTTAAAAACATGAAATCATGAAATTCACAGATAAATAGAAGAAGCTAGGAAAAAAAAACTCATTCTGAGTGAGATAACCCAGACTCCAAAAGACAAATATGGTATATATTCACTTGTATGTGGGTATTAGCTTTTAAGTCTTTGATAAACAGACTACAATCTGTATAACCACCGAGACTAGGTATAGAGTAAGGGAAGTATGGAAAGGAAGGATCTCTTGAGGAAGGGGAAATAGAATATATAGTTATGGATCACAAGGTGAGTGGGGTGAGATTGGAACAAGAGAATTAAATAGAGAAAAGAGAAGGAAGAGGTAAAGGAGAGAATACAGAGAAGGGCAGCTAAAAAAAACTAAAGGCCATTTGAGGGATCATATGGAAACCTACTACAGTAGAAGTTTCTAAAATATATGTGTATATGAAAGAATTCTAAATGAAATCACCAAATAATGGGACAGACAAAGCCCCATCTAGACATCGCTTGCCACCAAATGAAACCTCCAGTGCAAGGAATAGGTTATATATCTCCAGTGCAAGGCCAAGTTGTTGGCCAAAGGGGCCCCATGGAAAACCTTAAACAACTCAAGCTATTACCAAAGCTATTGATGGCTCTCAACAAATTGATAAGGCCCTATTGCTGAAAGCAACACATATACAATTCATTGAACACATAGAAGTTGAGCTGATGCCTACCTAGAGCTTTCACCCCTACTGACTAGTGTCCATGGTATTGTAAGGTACTCTGCATACTATCAGAGAAGAAAGATAAATACCAGCCCAGTTACAAACTCTTTGATCTACAATGGTGACCTGCCTGCATGATACATTGGTACTATAGTGGCACAAACCTTATGGGAGTAACCAACCAATATCGGATTGGGTTTAAGGTCCACTCCATAAGAAGGAACTCATGTCTGACACTGCTCAGGTAGCCAAGAATCTGAGACTACATAGGCCATAGACCTAGAGAACAATCAAATACTGTGTTCTGCTAAAAGATCATAGCAATAAAATGACTTCTAATGACATTCTGCTATATATGCAAATCGGTGTCTTCCCCCTGCAGCAGATGGGAAAAAATATAAAGGCCCACAGCTGGATACTTGTGCTGAGAGTGAGAGACCTTGGAACACTGAGTCCTAAATGGGATGTCTCCATCAACTCCCTCCCATCAAAGCTCAGAGAACTTTGTGGAAGAAGAGGCAGAAAGATTGTAAGAGCCAGTGGGGATGGAAGACACCAAGAAAACAAGGTCTTCTAAATACAAGCTGGGAGGCACACATAAGAACACACAAAGACTATGGCAACATGCTCAGGACCTGCGCTTGTCTAAGCCAGATGGGGTTCCAGCATTGAGAGGGGAAGTAGACACAAGCCCACATCCCTGACCCAGAAGCTATCTCCAGTTGACAACTGCTCACTAAGGAAAAAGTAGTTTTCTCCAACAGAGTCCCCTGGGTACAAATCACACTTAAGGGCAGGGCCCATGCTCAATAGTTGATGATTAACACAAAATGAATTTCGTGTTATTTTTAGAGGGTATTTTTTGTTTGTTTTATAATGCTTTGGGCTGGTTTTTTTTTTTAACCTTATAGGTCTTTTCCTTATATATTATGTTTTCTTATTTTGTTTTCTATGTGATTTCTATGTGTGCAAGTATGTGTGTCTCTGTGTCTGTGTGTGTTTCTTGTGCCTTTTCTTCAGCTCTTCTTTCCTGATCATTTGTTTTGACCTACTCTGTTTGTTTGTTTGTTTTAGTTACCTGTTATCTAGTGAGAGAGAGAAAGAAAGAGTGGATTTGGTTGGGGAGGATCTGGGAGGAGTTGGAGTAGGAGAAACTGTGATGAGATTATATAGAAAAATAAGCAAATTCAGAAAAAGAAAAAATAAAAGAAACCTCTTGCCTAGTCATCAGTTTAAACCGCTACTGAATTCAAAATTTAGATAAATTATTGGGAGGTGATACAACTGTGGAAAGTGGGGCCTAGCTGGAATAGTAGGTCTCAGGGAATATACTTTTCAAGATTAGGTCTATCTTTTCTCTGTCTCTTCCTGTTACTCCTGGATGTTGTTTCCTGTAGACAGAGTTCCTCACTTCTGCCTTTCTGCTGTGATTTTTCTCCCTTTCAATACGACCTTTTAAAAAAATCAATGAAGCCATCTGTCCATGAATTGGAGCCTCTAAAACTATGAACAGAATGAATGTTACATTTTAAAAATTGTTTTTCTCAGTTACTAGTCAAAGTGTTGAAACATTTGACTAGCCCATGAAGATACATAGAAATTGAGTATTTTATACAGTACTAGTAGAAATGCTAAATGCTAAATAAAGCTACTTTGAAAAATAGTGTCACAATTTCTTAAAGACTAGACGTAATTACCACAAAAACACAACCATTATATTCCTGAATATTTATCCCAGATAAATGACTTATATTCATGCAAAAGCATGTACATGAATTAAATATCAATATTTTAAATAAAGCTAAGTAGAAAAATTCAAATATCACTCACAAGGTGAGTGGTTGAACATGCCATGTTATACCTATACTACAGAATATAACTCAGCAATAAAAATGGACTGCTAATACAAGTAACAAATTTGCTGCCATTCAAGTCACTATCATTAATGAATTAATGAAAGGCTAATTCCATAATGTTACATTCCATATAATTCCATTTCTATAGCATTTTCACAATGACAAAACTTTGGAAATTAATGTTAGTAGTTTCTAGGGGACAAGAATAACATAGTTTGTGGCAAACAGTCAATAATAATATTAAAAGGTGGTACATAGAGTTTCTTCATGGTTATGGAAGAATTCTGTGTCTTTATTGTGGTGTGATTACTTGAGGCCATATATTGATGAAATATAGAAAACATTAATGCAGATTTTAAATAGTAAAGACTGAATAAAATCTAGTTAATAATAATATCCATAATATACCATTTTCAAATTCCTAGTTTAGTTGTTATTCTAAATACATTAAGATATTACCATTGGAAACTAGTTGAAGGGCTCACAAGATTTTATGGACTATTTTGTACTTTTCTAAATAAAAATTTTTTTTGCAAAAATTAGGTCATTACAGATAAATCTAAAATCCTTTTTTGGTCACTATTACTGATTTTATTTACTTTACCTGCACTAAAACTCCAGTAGCCACTACTATCATAAGCTTTCTTATTTATTTGTTCATAAATAGCTCATAATTTATGAACACATATATGTAGTCATAAAATATATGAAAATGATATTGTTTTGTTCTCTACTGTCTTTACTTTTGTTCTCTACTTTCTTCTACATTTTTCTACTTTCTCTATTTTTTGTTTTCTACCGTTTCTCTACTTTCATAAAATATATGAAAATGATAGTTTTGTTTTCTACTTTCTATAACAATGTTATTATACAGTAACTTGTTTCTTTATTTACTGTTACATTTTAAAGATATATTCATACCAATATTATTTATTAGGATTCCTGAATAACATCCCATCAGATATAAAATCTTATTTATTTCTCTATTATTAGACATTCAGATTGTTTTCAAATTTTTTAAATATTTCAGAAAACATTATGTGTGTTTTTCTCTAGGGAAGAAATGGAAGTGGTATGTTACTGGTTATTACCATCTTCAGTTTTACTAGAACTGGCACATGTATCCCATGATTACCCACAATCTGGGTAAAATTAAGTCTTTCCTTCTAAATATGACTTAATAAATTCAACCCACCTAATGGCAGTCTCAAAATGGGCTCATATCCACATAAATACCACATAAATATAAAAATATTACAATAAATTTACATTTTAAATTTTGCCTGTTAATATATTCTACTCATAATGTAGAACAAATAGTCAACCAAACATAATTTTCACGTATTTACTTCTCTACCTTCTGACTCAGTATATATCCGATATTCTAGACTCTATTCCCTCAAAATACCTAAAAACATTTACATCTATCCTAAATTAATTTTTCTTTCTTTATAATTCTCTGCCCTTTCTAGAGTAAATTAATCAAACAAAACCTGGCTTTTTTATTTTTGTCTTAACCATTGTCCTGATCTTTGGAACAAAGTCCAGAACAGAGTGTGCAGGGACAGAATTATCTTTAGTGACTACGTGAGGAGTCTAGGTTACTAATACTTTTTTTTTTTCGTTCTTTCCCCTAGCATACGTGCTTGGGCAAAACAGGGGATTAGTTTTAAGTTTAAAGTTTTAAACAGAGAATGCTATTCTACAAGAAGAGCTTTAAAATTCCTCTCCTGTGTGCACAATCCACAGGAAAAAAAAATATATGCTAAAGGAAAAAGGAAAGACAAAAACAAACACAGAGCTTCCAGGGCAAAAACAGATAAGAATTGCCTAGTTCAAAACAGCTGAAGTAAGAAGTACTAGCAAAACAATTTCAAGTTAAAATTATACTTGCAGAGTCTGTTTCAATAATTTGAGTCCTTCAACAGTGATTTCTGTATTTCCATGTTTGTTTAACAAATATTTCCAAAATTTATTCTATGTCCAAACACCAGTATCACATAGTTTATGAGAAAGGTGGAACAATCTTAGAATAAACAAGGAATCTACTATCTGATCTAAGAAACCTTTTAGTTTAGGGTGGCCATAATCTTTTGTTTTAATTTTATTAGTATACTTTAATTATACATATGAATGACGTTCACTGTGATAATTCCACACAGACTACAACACGAACTAATCAAATCAGAATAATTAGCACTTTTCTCTCATAATTGTTTAAAAATATTTTATGGTGATGAGACTCAAAACCAGAGCCCCACATTTATTATTCAAGTACTCTACCACTAAGTTGTATCTCCAACACCCTCCTTATCATTTATGTTTGGAGCCTACAAACTCCTTTCTCCTGGATTTTCACAAAAAAACATAATAAATTATTGTGAACTATAGTTATCCCACTGTGTTATGGCTCAAAAGAACTGATTCTTTCTATGTAATTCTGTTTTGGTACCTATTGTCCACCTTCCTCATCCCTCCTCTTTCCAACTTTACCCTTTACAACATCTGGTAATCACTACTTTATATTCAGGCATTTATTACTTTTTTATTTTTTCAGAGAGGGTTTGTCTTGTAACTCTGGGTGTTCTGGAACTCACTCTGTAGATAAGGTTGGCCTCAAACTCACAGGGATCCGCCTGCCTCCACCTCCTGAGTCCTGGGATTAAAGGTGTGTACTACCACCACCTGGTTTTTATATTTTTATTTTAGAAGTAGAAAACAGCAAGTACTGGTGAAATTGTGTAGAAATTGGAAACTTTATTCATTTCTGGTAGTAAAGATTCACACCCTTGTGAAAAAGTTTGACAAGTCCTCATAAAGTTAAACACAGAATTACTTAGCAATTGTACTCCTTAGCATATATACAAAGAAATGGAACCAGGTTTTTAAAAAACAAAACAAAAAAAAATGTACATGAGTGTTCCTAAGTACTATCTCATAATAAAAAAATGACCATCAATGGATGAATATATAAACAAAGTATCGTATGACCATAAAATAATATTCACCCGTAAAAATAAAATTGTGATACATTTGTGACATGAATGAACCTGAGAACATGTTAAGTGAAATATGCCAGACACCAAAGGACAAATACTGTAAGATTCCATATATATGTATTATGTTTATATTAAGAAGGTTGTGTTTTGGCCCTCTTCTGTTCTAGGAAGTCAGGCTGACCAAAGGAAATATGAAATGGCATAGTGTAGCTGGGAAACTTTAGAAGGAGAGGCCGCAGAAGGGAAAAAGAGTAGGAAAGATAGTCCAAGATCAAAGTGTCATGCCACATTGGGAAAGTAAGTCAACCTATGAGCCAGTGATGTTTGAGGAAATGAAAGTGAGCATTCTAAATGTGTACTTCCATGAACATCATACAGTAGAGGTCCCAGCCCAAAGATAAGAGTAAGAGAGACTATTAGAGAAACATGAAGTGGTGACACTCTGTTGTAAGGCATGCTCTTGCAAGCACAGACACAATGACATCTGTAAGCTCTCCCTAGGTAGCTTGTGTGTAAGGAAACTGTGGGGACTGAGCTGTTGTCATGGGAAAGAAGTAGTTAAACAAAAACAAAGGAGCTCTGGCTTGGCTTCCTGGAGCTACTTAGGTGACATTTCCCTATAATTATCCTGTAGAGCTCAGTCTCTACAAAGTGTGGTGTCAGTTTCATTTCAGATTCCAAGTAAGAAGGGACTTTTGATTACATATGTTGTTAAAATATTTCTGTCTGTGTCATACTGTACAGAAAAACAGTAAGCCCACAGGGAAATTGGTCACAAAAAGCAGAACATAAAAAGGGAAACATTAGTGCATATTCAGGGCACTAAAGTCAGAGATCTGACAGAGTCACAATCTCACACAGCCATTGCTCACATTATGCAGGGCATTACTGGAAGAAACAAAGTCTCCCACAGAAACCTTCCCACTCTTAGCAATGCTTTTTTTGGTTGGCTTGAGGACACTCTGCCTGTGGATTGTTTTGTAACAGCCACTCTTTGCAATATCCTTTCTAAGTGATACCTAGTTTTTCATGCTCCCCCATTTCCTTGAATTATGCTTCAGTGCAATTTCTGACATGTGTCTGATTCAAATTGTAAATTAGGGATACATGGAATCAAGGACAAATAGAATGCTCTAGTTAGTATTAAGTGCAGATCCCTTTTACTAATTTACAGTAGTGTCTGAATACATGACTAAGGGATATAGAATTCCCTCACAATTCCTAATCTCATTTTAGAACCACTCAAGTGTTCCTTATGGAAATTAGAGATCTTATTAGACTCTGGCCTCAAGAATATCTGTTGCAAAATTTCTTTCTCTAAGCTTGTGACTCTTAATACTAGATCAATTTGCATTCTCTAAGGTTTTTTTTTTTTCAAACAGACAACTAAAGGGAACAAACTAATTAGTTTTTCATATAATAGTTTTCCTGAAGCAACAGTAAAGATCATTTATTTCTTAACTGCTTTTGTGACTTAAAAATTATGTTTAAAAAAGGTGATTAAGAAACTGGTACAATATTAAGTTACATGACTATTGAGAAGCCCACAAAACTGGGACTGATTTAAGGACCATCCTGACAAGTAACTGAAGAGAGGTATGGACAGCACTTTAGAGGTGTGGCTAAAATAACCTGCAGGAATAACAAACAAAACTTACATTGAGGAAATCCACCTTTGAGGGCAACAGGTAGATAGATATCAAGGCTTAAAAGAATTTATGGCTTTGTGATATCTATTCTATATTTCAAACAAAAATCAGCTTTTTCTTTGGGAAAGAATAATATTTTCTCAGCAGACTTCAAATTGGGCAGATTAAAGCAATTTGACCTTTAGTAATCTACTTAACTTCATCGAGCATCAGTTTTCTACCTAAACATAAGAATTTCAAAACTCATAAATATGAATTGGGGTAAACTCTGTAATTTGCCTTACATATGACTTAGCACATAGTAAGTACCAAATATATTTTAGTTGTTCATATTATTATTTTCACTAGCAAATATAGTGGGATAAAAACTCAAAAACACTAAGTAGGAAATTAAGCCAGCCATATGGACCTTGAATTGTAACCTAGCCTTCAGATTCCTCATCAGGAGGGTAGGACCAGGAATAAGAGCATTACACTTGGCACAAGCCCAAACTGCATGACTGCACAAACACAGTTACAGTTCTGTATTCGGACACATTTGAAAGGATTTTTCCAGCATAAATTTCTAAATGTGCTGCTTGTTTTGTAATTCAATCCAAGGCAACAGCAGCAATGCTATCATTGTTTACATTTCTACCTTTCAGTCTTGATCCAAGGTATTTGCAGCAGTATGAATTGGCTAATAAGAAAATTCTTCTCTTTTCCCAAAATAATATTTCATGTTACTTTATTTTATGTCTGTAACAAATAAATATTAATCTTTTACATATTCTGTGATGTTTAGTCAGAAATTATTTACAGAAGTAAACTGCCTAATTTTGTTTACTATAGGTAATTTGACATTAAATTATTCCCTTTTTGATTTTAAGAAATTATTTCAGTGAAAGAGAACTTTGTTAGCAGCATATTGGATTTCTAATTCTGTTATATTTTAAGCTTTTTAAGTGAAAAAAGACAATAACAATATAAAGAGCTTTCAAGTAATCAGAAATTCTTCTCGCCCTCCATTAACTTTTCTGTTCTCCAAGATTTAATATTGCCAACCATAATATAGATAGCTGTTAATCCTCAATTTATAAGTGTAAAAGAGAAAAAAAATCATGTATGTTTATATCAAGATAGTGGGTTTGGGTGAGATGGCTTAACAGGTGAAGGTGCTTATAGCCAATGCTGATGACCCAAATTTGATCTCTGCAAACTCTACTTACATGGTTGAAAGAAAGAACGAACTCCTGCAAGTTGTCCTCTGACTCCCATATGTATGTGGTGGCATGTGTGCAAATGCGTGTGTGTGTGTGTGTGCGGCGTGCACATACATAGTAGATAAACATAAATGCACTTAAAAATAAATGTAGACTAGTACTCAGTTCTTTTTCATACTTTGGTTTTTACTCATTGTGTATAAATCTTACATCCTTTATCATTAATAACATGCACATATGCATTAACCTTTCTTCACTCGAATACCCTCAAATAATGGAATGATCAAATTGACTGATCTATAATATACTACTGCACATTCCTACAATAAATCAACTCCCATGCAATTAAATACTCTAGAGTAGAATTGTGAGAAAATATCATTGTTGAAGGATGAATAATTGAATAAGCATGTTCTATGTAAGAAGGCTACAGGAAATGTTCATGTTACACAGAGTACGTACACACTGTGTGTATGTGTGATTGTATTTTCATTTATTTCTTTCTTCATTATCACTTCTTGACTCCAAACTGCATATCTGATTTCATATACATCTCCAAACAAACTTTCACCCCTCAAATGACCTCAGTCTTATATGCTTTCTGATTTATAACAGAAATTTTCTACAAAATTAATGGGTAATCATAGGGCTTATCTCTTAATGGATGTTGATTCAAATTTCATTTTATTTCTTTAGAGCTCCATCTAATTTTCAACTCATTGCAGGATTGATTATTAGAGCATCACTGATAGTTTGTATATCTGTCATTGATTAAGCACTTCCCTGATTTAAAATAAAAGATTCATACATTGGCAGTTAGAGGTATGTTTCTGAAATTAAGCTAATATTTACTTTGTCTTACCAAATTATCAGGTGCAGCTTATTTTAACAGGAATTGTTCTATCTCCATTAATCCACATTCCAATATGTTGCACTTTTGTAAGCTACCTGACTCAATGCAGTATCCTAAACCTCAGTGCCAAATCCAGAAATGCATACTCTTACTACATTATAATAATTTTACAGTATGGTGGCAGGAAATGCACTTTCTGTTCACTGGCTATAGCTATTAAACTATGTGGAAACAACTGCCGGGAAGGCAGCCAGGTCCCTTGGCTTAAAGGCTAACCCTGAGGAAGGCAAAGGTAATATGAGAAGTGAAACTATACCACCTGACATAGAACATTATTAAGATACTCAGAATAGGGCTTTTCAACTCTCTGTGGTTGACTACTTTATAAAAATAATGTATTCTACTATGGACTTTGGTAAAATAGTAAATGATGCACAAACATGTAGTACTAACATAAAACAATCTAAAATTGTCTAAGTACAATATGTATACTCTAGTAATATACTCATCATTCTTAGAAATTCTATATAAGTATCATAGTTATTTCATAATAAACTAGTATCACTTTGGGGCTTGGTCTGTGAAACATATGTAGAATAACACTGTTTTAGAGAGGAAGAAAGAATGGGAATTATGTTTTACATTGAAATACTTTGAACAAACTTCTTATGACATATTATAAGGGAGTTATTCTTGCTATTGATAAGTTCTGGATGTTTTTTATCTTAGATAAAAATTGGTGACCATACATAATGAAATAATTAATACTTAATATAAGGATAATATCAATAAAATCAATAAACATTTGTAAATAATATTTAAAGTAATTAGTTGTGAGGTCCTCGATAATAATATAACAGTGAAATATTTGTTCACATGTAGATTGTATCAACATTTTCATAGTTATTTAAGTGTTGAAAATTGCATTGGTTCAATTTTTCCAATTGAAAACTAAAATACCACCAGAAAATATTAAGAAGAATCAACGAGACAGAGAAGTATAATCAACCTGGAACTCAAGTAGAGAGTTTTATGAAGACGAGCATAATCTATTATGTGAATGATACTAATAAATAAATTAAAATTGAGACAAAATTTAGTAAGTGTCAATAGTAACAAAAGGAATTTATAAAATAAGACTATTAATTAGAGTAAAATTCCAGTAATAGATATTTTAGGCTTAAGTAAAGAGTAGATGGTATAAAAACAATATAGCATAATAAAACTCAACTGAGATTAATGGCTGTGAATTGAAAGAGATTTAAATGAAATGAAGAACAAACTAATTAATATGGAAATGGAATAAATTGAGTGTAGAATTTATTTAGATTCTGTTTTTTTTTTTTCTCATGTGAATAAGATGTATTGGAAGAAGGGTAAAGATGTCAGTACTATATGTCTGAGAGTGATTGTAATTATGGACTGTGAAGTCCAAAGTCAAGTAAGGAAAACAAGTAAAAATATAGAGACAGTGTATGACAGAAAGTAAAAGATTGTTGAAGCCATTGTATCATAGTATCCATTAGGATAATGAACATGTGGGAAATAGGCATTATAAAGACTGAACAAAAAAAAAAGGATTAGAGGAGATTATTTGAGAAAGATTTTGAAATTGAGGTTATGTATATAGTACAGTTCTATTCAACCAATCTTGAAGCTTAGTTTATGGAAATAATGGCCAGGAATAATGTTTCTTTCCTTATAAGAAAAACTAATGCTCCTGCATTAGAGGCCAAGAAATGTGCCTTACTGCAACAGCTGCTGCTGCCAGCACTCTGCCACCACTCTATTTAGAACTTGTCCTTGCCATTTCTGTCATCCCCAAGAGCCATATTCCATTACTATCTCCTATTCCAACCAAAATGGAAGTCATATAGTACTGCTTTCTGCATGTTGAAAATTTTGCATCCAAGTCTAAACATTAGGGCATTTGATTGGTAGTTTCAACATAGACCAGAAGTCTGAGTTTTGACTTCGACATTTTAAAAGTACAAATTATTGTTAAGAATTTTCTGAACATATAAGGCTATTATGCTACCCAGGCAAAAATATTCCAAATATCTAAAATTTTTTAAAAAATTGCCAAAAGTTTACATCTTACTTGAAGAGTGACTAGCAATCCATACAACTAAAACCAAAATTATTTCTTTGAGGACTGTACATAGAAATTCTCCCAGAAGCAGCACATAACAAAAGAGAGAGGGGGGGAGATCTTTTTAGACTTCAATGATTTGTTTAATAAAAGTTGGAAAGGAAGGAAACAGAAATTAAAAAAAGAGAGGAAAGGGGGCCAAGAGAGATAACTCAGTGGGTAAAGTTGTTTGCCAGAAAAGCCCAAGTTCAGGCTCTAGAATTGTGTAAAGGTGGAAGGAGAGAACTGACTCCACAAAGTTATCCTCTGAACAGTACACATGGGCCATGGCATGCTGCACATACACACACACACACACACACACACACACACACACACACAGACATTCCACAAAAAATTAAAGCTAAAAAAAGAAATTGAAGAAATTGAAGCTAAAAGAATTGAAGAAGTAAGGTATAATGGACTATAGTTTCTTTAAATTGATTAATGACTTACATCTTTAAAGAGCTCAACAAGTCTCAAGCAGGAATAAATGCTAGATTGTTAATTTATCCCTACATCAATAAATTCAAACAGGTTGGAGACTTACCAAAAATATAAATTCATCAAAATATGTGAAGTACTAATGACAGCATGAATAGATATGGCACTAAACCTAGATACCATGATCCCATAAAGGAAAAGATTATATACATATTTTGAAATATTATACTGTATCCCTAAAATATGTATCAATGTATTTTTATTTAATGAAAATGACCATATAATTATTTGACTTTCATATAATGTGCAGTGTTTTAAATTAAGTTTTAAAGCCAATTGCAAACTGATAGAATTTATGTTTATATCAGGGGTCAATTATCCTAATATTTATACAATAATGATTATATTTAAATATATATATATGTATATATATATATGTGTATATATATATATATATATATATATATATATATATATATATATATTAAGGTTTTAGAGACAAATAGTAAAAGGAAACTCAACATAAAGATGGGCAGAGAACATGAAAGTACAATGTTCAAATACTGGGCATAGAAATACCAACCATATTTTTAAATGTTTAATTTCCTATTTTTAAAACAGAAAGTATCTTTTGAATTTTTAAATGGAATAAAGCCTAGAAATTTGATAATACATTTATTTGTCAAAAGTATGAAAAAATGAGCATTCTACTAAACTCCTAATTGGAACCATAAATTGGTAGAAACTGAAGAGTAATTTGAAAACATTAACCAAAATAAAAATAAATTTATGGTTTGCCCCAGAATTTTTAGTCTAGAAGTTTATCTTATAGATATTTTAGCAAAATGTTCTTTCTCTCTATGTATGTATATATGTAATATTTATTGTATTTCTATTCATAATATCAAAATCTGATAATTGTCTAAATGTTTCTCAGAGACTGACTGGTGCTTTGATAAGAGTTGTTTATGCCAGGAGTCTTTTTAAATGAGGACTAAAGAGCCTCCCTCCATATATTATTTTAAAACATGTAGTAAAAGTCACTCATTTAATGTACACAGTTCAGTAGTTTGGGTTATAGTCACACAGTTGTGCACTCATAACATTAATACCAACAGTCTCATCAACCAAGAAAGAAACCTTATATTCATTATCATTCACTCCCAACTCTTTCCTCCTTTAGCCTCCCAAAACTCTATTCTACTGTCTGTATTTATGTATCTTTCTACTATGGACATTTCATATAAACAGGATCATACAATACATGACCTTTTGCATCTGGCTTTTTTTTAACTTGTGATTTCTTCAAGGATCATGTTTATATCAATTTTTTATTTTTTTATGATTGAAAAATATTTCATATTGTTTATCTTCTTAGTGTTGCAGTTAGGTTTAGTTGGTTATTTCCATCTTATGGCTAATTCTGAATAACTTGCTATTAAACATTAATGCATATATTTTATTTAGGTATATGTTTTCAATACTTTTTGAATGTATATGTATTACCAGAACTTCTAAATCATATATAGCATTATAGCCTCATATTTAATTTTCCGGGTAACTTTTAAAATGCTTCCAAAGTAGATGCATCATTTTACAATCTCACCAGCAATGTAAAAGTTTTCTGATTTCTCCACCTACCCACTAACACTGTTTTGATGTTAGCCATTATTGTGGGTGTGAAGTTGTATGTAATTATGTTTTGGTGTGTATTTTACTAATTGCTGATAATGTTGAGTTTTGCATGCATACATTGGTTGTTAATATGTTTCACTTGGGAAGGTTCTGTTCAAATCCTTTGTCCATTTTTTTAAATCTCACTTCACTTTTATTCTTGAGTTGAAAGAGTTCTTTATTATAGATATGTTACATTTACAACTATCATTTGCAAAATTTTTCTCTCATTTTGTATGTGTGCTTCACTGGTGATATTTTTACCAGAAGAAAATTGTTTTTAAGGATTTTTTAAGATTTCAATTCGTCTACTTTTTCTTCCATCACTTGTACTTTGCTGTTGAATGTAAGGAGGTTTGCATAATCCAAGGCCACAAATATTTACTCCTATGTCTTCTTAGCTTATGTATTTAAGAGTTGCATAACCCAAGGTCACAAATATTTACTCCTATGCCTTCTTAGCTATGATGTAGTTCTAGTTAATCTTTTTCTATATGGCTTAAAGTTAGGGTCAAACTTCATTCTTTGACATGTGGCTATTCAGTTTCCTAGCATTGGTTGTTGGAAAGACTCGTTTTTTTTTCCTTCATTAAATGGTGCTTGTACCCTTTTAAACAATTAACTGACTATAAATTCAATGTTTTTTCTAGATTCTCATTTTTTCTTTATTTCTCCTATCTATCTATCTATCTATCTATCTATCTATCTATCTATCTATCATCTATCATCTATCTATCTATCATCATCTGTCTCCTTATGCCAATACCACACTATCTTGATTACTGTGGCTTGTGGAGGAGTTTTGAAATCAGGAAGAATAAATGCTTATATTTCTTTCTTTCTTTTCAAGATTGTTTTGTCTATTTGTGCCTCTTTCATTCACATATAAACTGAAACATATTTTCATTAATTTTTGAAAAAAATCAGCTGAAATTTCAGTAAGAATTGTACTAAAAAGAACATTTGAGAGGGGACTTGCCATCTTAATGAATTCTTTCTAGCCATGTACACAGAATATCTTCTCACTTATTTAAGTAATTTTTGTTTCCTTTAAACATGTTTTATAGCTTATATTTTACATGTTTTGCATTTCTTTTTACAATTTATTTCTAAATATTCTTTTTTAAAGTAAACTAGAATTATATTGTATTCGGAATTATTTTCTTAATTTTATTTTCAGTCTTTGTTGCTAGTACGCAACAATGCAATCCATTATTTTATGTTGATTTGTTTTGACATTTAGCTGAACTTTAAAATGTGTGTGTGTGTGTGTGTGTGTGTGTGTGTGTGTGTGTGTGTGTGCATTTTAAATAGAGAAGTTGCTTAGGAACTTGATCTCTCTCTCTCAGACTACTGGGTAGCAGTAGTGAAGAAATATAAATTATCTTATTTCATGATAAGCCATTGTGTGGTTATAACTACTTCATGCTTCCCACCTATAATGTGTGCAGAATTACAGTATCTGTGAAAATTCGCTGTTTGATCTAATGAACATTCATTGTATCTTTGTTAGCCTCAAGTGATCCATCCTAAAATAAGAACTATCTTAGCACTTTAATTATGGATACATAGCTATATCTATATAATATTTCCTTGAATATATAATATATAAGCTAGAACAGTATAAATACTCAACAAATGCAAGGATTCATTAATATTATATGTGAACCAATTGACACACACCAAATCAAACTTCTCAGACTGAAGACAGTTCTCATTTTTAATTTTGAGCACCTGTCTCTTCTGTTAGAAGAGTATTCCTAAGGAATTCTTTTTAAGCTAGAAGGAAAATGGGAGAGAATGGGAAAATAAGGAAAAAAAGAAAGGAGAGAAGAGAAACAGAAAATAATGACAACTAAATGGCAAAGAAGCCAACAAGGCAAGGAAGAAGAAAGCTGATGTGGTTGGGGAGAGAAAGTTAAAAGTGAATAATGTTCATGACTGGTAGGAGGGGATGGGGGAAACCTTCAAACACGAAGCTAAAACTTAATTGAAGTTTAAAAGAAAAATTGTTTGAAATGAAAATAATGGTTAAATTTAGTTCTGGGTAGGATGTAAGTTCTGAAAATAAACTGCTTCCAAAGCTGAATGCAATCCTGCAATCCTCAATGCTGTGTTGTCACCTACACCAGACTGGCCTGCTTGTAAAAGAAAGTACAGTGTGTATGTATCAGCTATCTTAGAGATCCTGATATTTGTAAGAATTTGCCCTACTGTTTTCTCCTTTTCCCATTCTCAGATTATAAAACTTCCAATTAGTGGGGAGAAAAAGAAGTTATAAAACTGAATACAGTGAGAAAATATTCGCACATGTGTAGAGTAGGAAAGTGTCCTGCTAAGTTGAAACCATAATCTCAACACCATGTGGTCAGATTTTTAATGTAATATTAACTACTTTTTTGATATATTTCTGAGACATAAAAGTAGGCAAAAAGCCTTAGGAACAATATTTAAATCATATAAAAGGAATATTTGAAGCATTCTGAAGGTGCCATAGAGGTAATTCCTAAGGAGATATCATATCTGTGACACATAGGGAGATTATAAGGCATACACACAGGTCAAAGTCAAGATATATTAGTAAAGGAGAAATAATTCATGATTTGTGCCCTCAAAACAAAACTGTGAATGAAGTTAGAAATGAGAAGGTATTTCTTCCTTTCTATTAAGAGCAAATTTGGTCTCTCTCCCTTTGAAAAGACATGACATTTTTGGTTTATTTAGATAGACACGTGCATACATGCGCTCACGCACACACACAGTGTTGGGAAAATATAGGTGAATCCTTTCACTAAACTGGAAGAAAAACAGGAAAAAGAAGTATTTTTTAAGGACTAACATAAAACCAGAATTCTGACTTTCAATTCTGTATTCATATTATGCTCAATCTTACTTAATTTTTTCTCTTTTCTTTTTGAGATTATAATTAGATAATTTCTCCCTTCCCTTTCCTCCCTCCAAACCCTTTCTTATATCCCTCCTTGCTTTCCTTCAGATTGATGATATCTTTTTATTAGTTGCTATTACATGTGTATATGTATAGCCTTCTCAGTCTGTATAATGTTACTTTTCCACTCTTTTGAAAAATGCATTTATCAACCAATGTCAATACATTTTAAGTGAAATCTATATGGTGCTAGTCAGAGAAGCTTATAAAATCCCAGAATGCATATAGAACCAAATAGTCAATATGGATGTGCATATTAGCTAAAGTCAACACCTTGATATAGCTTTATGGTTGCAGAAATTTTTTAATGATTCCTAAAACAATCTGTTGTAATTTTACCTAAAACTTTTGCAAAACCATGCCATACTCTCTTTTATAATTGTTTTGTTTTAACAACAAAATTTTCACACTATAACTTAATAACTTAGAAATGTATAGCCATGTTGACAGAGACAAGAAGCCAAAGCAACAGGAATATTATATTTTGCAGCTATCAGTTAAATCATACTACTCTAGAATGATTTTACACCAACATATTTACACAATAACTTGCTTCATGCTCATGCTTACTACTCTATCATCTAATCTCTTTCAATAGCTTCCTAAGTGTTTCCCTATTTCTAACCCAAACCCATATCTTGAATATATACTCCACAGAGCATTTACAGAGATCATTGCAAAATTATAGTTTAAATTTTTATCACTGCTCTACATACACACACACACACACACACACACACACACACACAAATGCATAGCATCTTCTCGGGTCATTTTGAGTAAGATGCAAAATCTTTAACATCACTTTCAGGACTCCAAATTGTGTAGCTTTTGCTGCTTCTCATATGCTACCAGTCTCTCTTCACTCCTACTATAAAAATAGTAAAGTTAATCTTTTCACAATTCTGGTCTCAGGAATTTGCATTTACTGAGGTCTACATATGATAGATGAGATGGCATCTCCATAAAGCTAAATGCCTTTCTTTCTTTCTTTGATTATTTACTTGTTTGATTCTGTGGTGCTGGGCATTGTACCCAGGGGCTCATATATACTCAGTAAATGATATACCACTGGGTTACACTCCAAAGTCCTTACTCTCTCAGAGTTTGTCTTTTAAGACTCAGATAAAAGTTTATCCAATGAGGGAAGCCTTTCATTACTACCATATGTAAAATAACAATTCCCCTCACCTTCCATGTTGTTTCTTAGAGAAAGGAATGACTTAGGGAAATGGCTCAGCCATTAAAGGCTAGGCTCACAACCAAAATTTGAAGAGAAAACAATGAGTGGAGATATCTGATATGAGGTTAGATATGTGGGTCTAGAGTTCAGCTAGAAAGCCTGAGCCAGATCTGGAAATTTCCACTGTTCCAGGCAAAGTGACTAGTGTTTGCAGTTGTCTAGAAGTGATAAAAACATGATACATTCAAGAATCATGTGAAACTTTTTGCTGATGCATAAGTCACTAAGTCTCTTTTGTCCTACTTTCTATCTGTCACTCAATTTTCTTTGTCTATACTGTCCTTACCATAATTAAGGCCATAACTGTGTCTCATTCTGGTGTATGCACATATTATATTTTAGTTTATATTTTTGCATGTTCATTATTGTATGCTGTGAATAATGATGATAAGGCCATTAATCAGTTCATTCAACCAGTATGTATTGGTCTTTTTTCTGTGGGGAGGGGGGTTTTGAGATAGGGTATCTCTGTTGTAACTCTGGCTGTCCTGGAACTCATTCTGTAGCCAAGCTGGCCTCGAACTCACAGAGATCCGCCTGCCTCTGCCTCCCAAGTGCTGGGATTAAAGGTGTGCGCCAGCATTGTCTGATCATGTATTGGTGCTTTATGACATATTCTATTGTGCTATATTCATCACTGCATCTCTCACATCAAGCATATTATCTGATGTTAAGTAGATGGTTTGTACACATTTGTTTTATTGAATTACATTGAAACATATCAGAGTTAGAGGTAGACATTTTCACTAGAAGTTACCACAATACAGGTCTCAGTTATAGTCTTAGAATATACTGAGCTTATTTAGAACCAACTTTATATCATAGTCTAAAACAGCATGTAAAATAATCATTATCAGGAACTACATCCATAAAACTAATCTAATCTGCTATTATAAACAATTTTGTCTTACTGTGTGGAAATCAGAAGGCACCAGATCCTCTGGAATTGGAGTTACAAAGAGTTGAAAGCTGCTAGGTAGATCCTAGGAATCAAACTGGATCCTCTGGAAGAGCAACCAATAATTAACCACTGAGCCATCTCTCTAGTCCTCTCAAATTTATATTTAAATGTTATTTTACTCTCATAGTGGATTAGATGTATTTTTTTCTATTTCATTCCAGATGCTTGATATTCTTTAATATATTTATCTATTATCTATCTTTACTACTAAATTATGATATCCATAGAATAAGATATTCATTTGTTATTTATATTTTAATTAATATCATATAATTATGTGATAATATTATATTTATATTAATATATAATTTAGCTGCACAAAGTGACACACGTCTGTAATCTCAACACTTGGAACACTGGGAGATAAGTATTGTCTTGAGTTCAAAACAAATCTGGGCTACATAGCAAGTACCAGATCAGCCAAAGCTACATAGCATGGTCCTGTCTCAAAAATTAAAAATAAACATATATAATTAATCCATTTATCATTATACTTTAATTTCCTCCTTAATCCCCAAACCTGGTACAAATTTGGCTCTTGATATGTTTGCTGATTGTTTACTTAATTAAGGATCTCATACTAAAGAAAATAACAGAACATTTAAATTATATTAAAGTATGGTAAAGAGAAAAATGGAAGTATGTTTGCTAGTTAGATATATTTACTTATTTCTTTTCTATAATCAAAATTTATAGAAGACTTCTCTTATAGGAGTATTATATTGTGTAGTATTGTGGTCACTGGATTAATGTGTATGCCTGTTCCATATGCCAATGGTTATCTTGTGAGTATGCCATTTGGAGTTGACCCTTCCCATTTCCTGAAGTAGTCTCTTAGAAAATAAGAATAATACTAATATCTACCATTTATTGGGTGCTTATATTACTTACTATTTACATCATTTCAAGTTACTGAGTTTTTAACAAATAAGTTAGTTAATGTCTCAGTTTCACAAGTGGACAACGTGAGAGTCAGGAGTCTTAAGTAACTAAACCAAACATCACACAGCTACTAATTAATGGAACTGGTTGTAAACCTAAAGTTGACTCTAAGACCTTGTCTAGATTGCCTTAGTTTCAGAGATGTTTTTTTGTGACCCTTGGAATTCACTAGGATCAAGCTAGGAGGAACTCCTTAGTTGTCATAATCTTATCCAATCTTCAGGTGCTTAAGTTCTTTTTTTCAACTGTGTAATTTCAGGTAAAATTGTAACAAGAGTAAAGCTTGTGACTATCCTTTGCTTTAAAATGTAACAAAGGCAAAGCTTGTGACTGTCCTTTGCTCTAAAGTACACAACATGCTTTGGTTCAGAATGTCAATCCTTGCAAATCCCACTGGAATTTGGCTCTAACAAACACTTTAAACCTCCTATTCATCTCTTCTTTTCCACTAATTCCTTCCTTTTATTTCACAACTCACTAGCTTCCCTGTGTTGATGAAATCTTATAACCACGCCATGCTTTTTTGTTTCCCCTCAATCTATTGATGCTTGAGTTTCTGCTCTACCATCAAACCTATTCTTCATTGTTCACCTGTAGTCCCATGTGACTAACTTAAATCATATATTTTAAACCATTTTTCCAATTTCATGTCTTTACTGAAATTTTCTCTGCACTCTGCAATTCTATAAAATTGTGCTGTTCTGAAACATTTCCAACATATGATAACTTGTTATTTAGTTTCTCCACTAGTTCTTATTCTTTTTGTCCTCTAACTTTCTACATGGCACATAAACCTTCTCTCTATTACTTTCCTGTATTTCAGAAGTTAGTGTGTTTCAAAAATCTAATAATCTCTTCCATGTTAACAGATCTTAAATTTCTCTGTTCTGGATTTTCATTCAAATTTTAGTCCCATATCATTAAATTTATACAAAATGTTCTCACTTGAAAACATCCCATAATCACCTCAAGTTCTATACTTCCCAAAAATAACACAAAGATCTTACCATCTTTTGTGCATTAAGAGTGTTGGACAGCATCAATAGACCTGAGTTCTGTGCCGGCTCCACTTCACATTTCATGGTTTATTTCAACAACACAGCAAAAATCACAATAATCACAGTAAAAAGTACAATAGGGGCACAAAGTTGAATATTCAGTGAGCTAATTTTAGTTGTAAAGATAAGACACACATAAACTATTTCAATAAAAATTAGATAAATTAGATAAAAACAGTATAAAATGATAAATACCTGGCTGGGAAATGTATCTCTCAGTAGAGTGCTTGCCTAGAATGCATGAAGCCCTTGATTCACAGCTTATACATGGTATGGTGACATATGCCTGTAATTCCAGCACTCAAGTGGTGGGGGCAATAGCATCAGGAGTTTAAAGTTTTCCTTGATTACAGTGGGATTTAAAGACCAGCCTAGACATGTGTTAAAGATAAATTACATAAAAGCATAACTTCCCTGTTATAAGGGTTCAGAAGTACAAATGATTAGATGTTGAAAAATGTTATACAGGACATCATACTTGAAGTGATCTTTAAGGTGGAATAAGATTCCATAGATTAATGTAAAAGAGAAATCAGGATAAGTGGGTAGGTTGGGATTTTGAATGCAATTTTATAACGGAGGTTTGATAATATGTTTTATAAAGTTGTTTCTAACACTATTGCTTTAAACTCATCTTCACCTTCCTACTTCTCCATATGGTAATGGTATCACTGTTACTGTTATGCCATCCTCACCTCTCATTTTCACTGTCAATTTCCTAAGATCTTACAATTTTTTGTTTAAATTTCTCTGGGGTGCTCTAAATTTCTAAATTAGCTGACCTAATTCAAATATCTTCCTAACCAATATATTGTGTCCTATATGTCTTTCTTTTTTTATTTTAATGTCACACTATTTATCTATTTATTTATACGTGTGTGTGTGTCTATGTCTGTATCTGTGTGTGTGCACGTGCATGCTATGTTGTGAATACTGAGGATAGAGGACAATTTGCAAGAGTTGGTTCTCTCCTACCATGTGGGTTCCGGAGTTTGAACTCTGGTCTTCAAGCTTGACAGCAAGCACTTATATCTGCTGAGCTATCTCACTAGCCTTGTCCCCCCAGTATATCTTTCTTAACACAATTTATTTTTATACATTATTACTTTGTTCAAATTTTTATTTCTGATTCCTAAAACATTAAGTCTAACTTATTCTGCTTGTCATTCAAGTTATTCTCCAACATTACACATTTCATTCCTATTTTCAATATATCTCTTACATAAGACAGTTTGAATGTGTCATTCTTCTCAGCACTCCATGTGCTAGTTGGTTCCTGACAATTGAACTTTCCACATGTATCCTTCATGCGAATTATGTATGCCTATTCAGTTTGTTTCCTTGCTCAGATACTAATTTATCTGTGAGACCTTCACTGCTTTTGTAATCCCTTAAATGCTTCACATGATCATGTCCTATCTTTTTCAGTCTGTATAATGCTTAGACATATTCTTTCACCTTTAAAATCTCTGTGAGCTAACTATCATAAGAGAAGTGATTTGAGCAATCAGTTACTATAAAGTGTTTAAAGATGTGATTAATTTATTGTAAAATCACAACTAAGAGTTTTTTTAAGTATTAAGAGAAATATTTGAGGGCAGAGTGTTTTTTATGGTTTTCTTCAAGGTTATTTTTTGGAAGCCAGCAGCTTGCTGAAATACATGGGCTGATTTATGCTGTGATATTATCTACAAATTCACTTGGAATGGAATTAATGTCATTAAAGTATTTTATAAATAAAAAAGAAGGGGCTGGATTGAGAAACAAAAAAGTTGTGTTTGCTTGTGGTTTCCACACTGTCACAAACTACCTGGATGATCTTTGTCAATTTAATGAATCTGTCCAATCTATTTCCCCAAAAGTATACCATTAACAGATTTCCTGAAAAGGACTGTTACAAAACCTAATAGTTTTGTAAAACAAATGCCAGATAATACATGCTGAATTTTGTAATGTCTCAACATTAATTTTCTGTATAGAACTGTACTTCTTTCATAGTCTATCAAAAATAATCAAACTGCAAAAGTAATTTGAGAGCACAGTAGCTTAAAATGCAAAGATCAGAATGCTATCCAGGTAGATTTCTAAGAGTCACTTAACCATTCGTTAAGCATTAATTGTGTGGGTAGTATATCAGTACCTAGAGATACAGCATTAAAGACAAATGCAATAAATATTGTATGTACCACTAATGATAACTATCTAAACAGATAATCATAATAAAGGATGGCAAATTCTGTGATTGATAGTATTCAATTATAAGGAAGCCAACTGGAGTGTTAAGAAGAGTAAGAGGTGATTAGGCAGTTTTTCCTACAATGTGTGACTTTCTACACTTACGTCTGAAAAATATACATTAGAGGGATATTTCAAGAAGACTGGAAAAAATATTTAAAGGCAAAGAAGTATACAATAATATAAAATATTCAGAGTCAATATCTTGGTGTGTTTTTTTTAGGTGTTATAACAAAATATCTTAGACAAGATGGCCAGTAAATCACAGAACTTATTTATCACCATTCTAAAGGCTAGGATGTTTCATATCAAGTTACTGTGTCTGGTGAGTTCTAACTTTCTGATTCATAGGTGGTGCCTTCTCACTAAATCCTTGTATGGTGCAAAGGGCAATCTAGCTCACCAGGGACTCTTGTATAAGATCACCAATTCCATTCACGAAGGCTCCAATTTTATGACCTAATTAACTCTCAATAGACTCCCCCTTTAATACCATCACATTGGTGATTAGTTTCCAACATAAGAACTTGAAGGAGACACAAACATTTTAACTATGGTAAATGCCAAGTAATTTGGAAGAATGTTTTACACACACACACACACACACACACACACACACACACGGATTTTCACTATGGCATACAGGTTAAATGTGTAATCCCTATAATGAGTTAAGTATTTGAACTTTCATTTCACCTTTGTAAAATCATACTAACGAGTAGGTAAATACCATAAGATTGTTGTGAGAATTAAATGAGTTAAACCACACAAAATACTTACAATAATATCTTGCAGATTATAAAAAATGTCTCCCTACCTAATTAAATGTCAATTCTATAAGGGCAGGACATTTAGCTGTTGGAATACCAGCAATTTGCTAATGGTTGGCCCATAGAAAGCATTGTGGAATGAATGATCATCAATATAATTATTTTGGCATAGGTACCCTAAAATGTGAGGTTGAATAATCTTGGTTGTTTTTGTTTCCTTAATATAGACTCACAGAATAAAGGGGAAATATTTGGCAACCCACTTATTCAAATTTAAATGTGTACCTTAAAACCATGAAAGGTGGGCCTGGAAAGATAGCTCAGAGATTAAGAGCACTTGTTCATGCAG
This sequence comes from Cricetomys ansorgei, assembly GCA_026225945.1. Lineage (NCBI taxonomy): Eukaryota > Metazoa > Chordata > Mammalia > Rodentia > Nesomyidae > Cricetomys > Cricetomys ansorgei. The sequence goes on from JAMJFZ010003921.1 coordinate 2,095,984, forward strand.
AGGACCCTGGTTCAGTTCCCAGCATCTGCATGGTGGCTCATAATATTCTCTCTTCTGTATTCATTAAATATATATGATGCACTTACATACAGTGGGTGAGGCACTCATACACATAAGATGAAAATTTTTTAAATCTTTAAAAAATGCCAAGACTTCTAATTAAAATTATCTCTTACCTTTTTTATGGGGTGAATTAATGTGAGAACAATTTTTAAAATTCATAGTCACTATTCATTGAGAGCTTTTTATATGACATTCACATGATAAAACTTCTAAATGTAAGACCTTATTCAAATTACAGGACAACAACGTAACCCTATGATGCAAAAACAATTTTTATCTCTATTTTAAAGATGAAGAAATAGGCTGGGGGTAATTGAATTTTCCAAAATCAGATACATACCTCCTAAATTGAGAAGCCAAAATTATGAATGTTGATCTGTTGTCCTGGATCTAGCTAGTAGTAAGTGCTTGGCACATAGTTAATGTACAACAGTTGTTAAATTATATATTACTGATCTATTATCTGCAGATTAACCTGTAGTTTAGCTTTATAGTTTTTGTAATTTCAATAAGCTCAAATGTAAAGACAGGATTGAGCTATAAAAAAGAAGAATTTACATAGGAAAATCTCTTGACTGGTTATTATGACTGAAAATAATAACTTAGATTTGCTTATTTTATATATATATATGTATATATATTACACACATATGCATGCATGTCAACAGAAAAATTTGAAGAACTTTTACAGAGCACATGTAGACACAACCATACATTTTTAAAGTTTCTGTTTTCTTTTGTTCTAATACTTCTGAAATGGTGTAAATAATATAATGACAAAGCTAGACAGGGCAATTACCAAATCAGATTTCCTTGTGTTAATGTAGAAATTGGTGCTCTAGAGAGGAAGTAAATTGCAAAGGTCACACAAGAAATTAGAGTAAGATTAAGAATCTGAGTTTCCAGACTCACAAGTTTGTTTTAGTCTGAACTGTCACCATTTACCATCTTAATTTTATAAATGGGGTAACCAAAGCATCCTAAGAATGTTGATGGCCAAGTTCCTGCCACTAGTCCACTGAAGCAGGACTTTGATTTTAAGTATGAGGCTTGAATTTATTCCAATGCTTCTGTCTGGGTGTGAGAAGGAAGAACACCCTTTCTTATAGAACTAAATAATGTACTGAAGACAATTTACAGAAAGATTTGTCTTTCTCTCTAAGAGTAAATTAAGACTGCTTTATTGCTTTATTTTCAGAACCCAGAAAGTCCCAAGGAGGGTCTATAAAGGCAGGAATCCAGAACACCTAGCACAAAGGAAGGCAGTTAATAAATATTTGTTGTTAAATGTATGATATGCTGAAGGAAGAAAGAGAATGTAGGTTGGATAATGGTTTCCCAAAGGATGATGGATGGACAATCATTCGTGTTGAAAAAAAGTGGGAATGAATGAGGAAAAGAGGTGGGGGAAGTCCTTAAAGGAGAAGCTGGATCTTTATCAGATTGAAGCTACAATCAGCAAATGCTGAGGGTCTTGTGATTGGCAGAGATATTTAAATAAGCCCCCCTTAAAATTGTTACCTCCCCCGCAACCCCACTCCCCTTTAAATTTTGTTTCAGTCATTACCCAGGGACCGGATACAGAGATTCCTATGGGGAGTTCTAATGGGTCGATTCAATTTCAGCTGGATGACGCCACTTAGCCAAGCATTAAGAGCTACAGCTCCGGGAAAGCAACGACACAGAGAGGGGGAGAGAAAGAAATTATAGCAAGGAGCAATAAATCCCTTCCCATCCTTCCCTATAACCCATTCACAAGACCTCCAGAAACCATCTACATTCACAAAATAGACAGCTAGCTGAGCTGAACACACAGTGCAACCTCACCCTACACACATACTGCCGCCGATCATATACCAACACACCCAGAACTGTATAAATAATCACACACTAGCGGTATCTATTGCTCTGTTGAGATACTCTGTGTCTACAACTGCAGTTTCTGCTGCTTCTGTTCTTCTGACAGAGGGTTGGAGGAGACCGAGGCGGAGGTGGAGGCGTGGGGGGGGAGCAAAGGGAGGTGGGGGAGTAGGTAAGGGAGGAGGAAGGGGAGAAGGGGGGAGGGGAAGAGGAGGGGAAGGAAAATATTGGAGGAGGAGGGGGAAAGAAACTGGAGGAGGAGGAGAAGGGGGAGGAGTAAGAGGCGGAGGAGGAGGGGGAGGAGAAAGGAGGAGGAGAAATAAGAGGAGGAGAAAGAAGAGGAGGAGGAGAAAGAGGAGGAGGTGAACTTACCCTGCTGAGCTTTCTTTGGGGAATACGTGCATCAAGATTCAGCTCTGCATGTAAAATCTATACAGAGTGTCTGCCACTACAGGTCTGAATCTTACCCCCCCCACCGCCGTTTTTTTTCTCTCTCCCTCTCTTTTCCTCTCCCTCTTTTTCTTTCTCCCTCTCCTGCTGTGTCGGAAGGACCAAGACAGAACTATCTGTTTTTATCTTCTCTTCCACTAAAGGAGTTTTCATTCAGACTTTCCGAAGAGAGGTGGAGAAACCAAAAGACTCAGAAGAAGAGGTCCTTTGAGCCAGATCGAGCATTAGTTCTTCTGTTTTTCTCGGCATGGATAAACCATTTTCTCAAGGTAAGCCACAGGGATTAGCCCTTAAAGACTTCAGAATTCCTTCTATGTAATGCACAGATTGCCATTCATTCCAGCCTGCGGTGTGTGTGTGTGTGTGTGTGTGTGTGTGTGTGTGTGTGTGTGTGCGCGCGCGCGCGCGTGTGTGTGTGAGTGTGTGCGTTCGCGCGCGCGCGTACTCGCGCGCGCGAACGCACACACTCACACTCACACACACACACACACACACACACGCACGCACACACGAAAGCGCCTGGGTAAAATAAAATGAAAACCCTTAAAATGACATTTAAATGAATCAGCTCTTGTAGAAAATCATCCATACTGTAAATTTAGAAATCAAAATAGGAATTCAGTATGATTCTTTTTTAGCCAAATGCCAATTTAATGTCTCGTCTGTTGACCTTTAGTGCATTTTGGTGCTTACCTAAGCCCCTTACAGTGCAGCCTAACCACCCAAGGTGAGGACATAGGAAGAGCCCGTGCTGAGGCCAGTCTGGCTGCCCAGCAGGCATCCTTGTCAGCGTGGGGGTAGTCTGCTATTGGCTCACAAGTCTGGGCTGTGCATCGTTCAGATTTCATCACATCACCTTGCCTTGGGTAGAAATGGCGCAAGCTGACACGGCATAACCTCCCAACCCCCACTCACCCTCCACCCCAAACACACACGCACGCACACACACACACACACACACACACACACACACACAGTTACACTGAGTCAGAGCATTGATTTAGAAATTTCTGGAATCGTGCCTGGGTATATGTGTACATATCTGTATGTGGCATATGGGATTTTTGTCCAAAATAGGAACCTGTGAACATGTCTAGTTAGTCAAAAGACATTTGATAGGACCTAGGGCAATGATTTACAATACACTTCCTTCCACAGATCTAACTAATTATCACTCACCTATGAATACTGCAAATCAAGTTCCATGAACAGAAAACAAATCTTGAACTTTTAAACAGAAAATACATTTTGAAATACAAATTATTGTTGCTTTCCTGCACATATTAAAACTTCACTGTAATATGATGTGTTATCACAAGAATTGGGGTATATAAGGTGTTAAAGCATGTTCCCAACAAATCAGCTGCATACATAGATGCAAATAAGGCACAGACTAGTAGCTCATCCACACTTAAGTATACCCTTGTCTCTTTGATTCTAACATACACTAAGACTTTATTGTAAAATTCTAGTCATTTTGGGGGTTTTTTGTGTTCTGTTTTTAGGTCTCTAATTGTGAAACATAATTTAGTGATCTGAGTGACTTGGATTTAGAGATATTTATTCAGAACTGAGTAGTAAGGAAGCAAAGGCTCGAAAAGAAAGGAGACTAATTCTTCATGAAAGAATGTAAGACTCAGATATGCAGCCAGAACCCAGCGTAAAATTTAGACCAGGGCAAAATGGGCTTTAAAAAGTCCTTCATGCATGCCTCTTTATTTTGCAGATGAAAAAACAGAGTGGTCACTTGCCTATAGTAATACAGAAAAGTAAAGTTAGCATTAAGACTATAAGCTAAGTTATGTCTTATGTCTTAGAAAAGAATTTGGTTCTTATAAAGATTCTAGTGTCTTAAATGAACAACTAACTTCTTAAAATTTTCCTCACCATTAAAAGTATATGAATTTGTTTGGTGTTACATTTTTCTCTCTGCATCACTCATCACTTAAACACCTATATCTTTAATAATGCCAAGGTCTTAAAACTGTGAGGCTCTGGGGCTTAAAATAAACTGCTATAAGTCTTAATGAAACTATTAAAGTAATGAATAGGACTGAGGTAGCAATGTGACAAGTTAAGAGTTAAATGTGGTGAGAACCTGGCAGCTCTAGCAAGATGTATGCGGTAGGAGGGAGGCCCAGTCAGTAACAGAGAGGTCAGTAATGTAAACTATATACAACTTGGTATTTGTAAGGGGGGTGTGGGTGTGTGCTTTGATAGAGATGCAAATGCTTTTGCACAGAGAAGGATTTTTAGAGAGCAGACTTTGGAATAGTAGAACTAAGAAAACATATAAAGCCATAGCAGAAATTCCCCCTATGTTTGCTTTCAGTTATTCCGAGAACAAGTGTATATAACAGCAGAGTACAGGGGAAAAGAAAACCACACCTCACAGCCATTACACTCTAAGGTACAAAACAGCATTGAGCTTGTGAGAGTGGGAGAAAACAGGAGTCAGCCCTTCCTTCTTTCTTCTCCCTTCTTTATAAAAATCAACACTGAATCACACTCTATCAAAAAAGATTTATTATAAAAATCAGAAATATCTTAAGGCATCAGCATAGAAGAGATTTAGGCAAAAAAGTTTTCAACTTTTGTCTCAAAATGGCAGATTTTAGGTTTTAGAGAAAAAATACATTTTCTTTCATTAACAAACTACTATTTCATGAATCGGTTTAGCTTACTAGTTTCCAAATAAGAAAAGAAATTTCTGTTTAGGTTGAATATAACAAATTTCATGGCTATAGAAAAACTATTCAGAAAGCTATGAACACCTGGCCAGCAAAACTGATGAGGGTGGGTTTACAATGCATCATTCATTACTGCAGAGGTACTACGTGACAAAAATCACTAGATTCCATCACTATATAACTAAGACTCATAACCACATTGACTGCTATTTAATAATATGTGATATGTATATTCTTTGTCATTTATCAAAATATCAAATTAATCACATGGAAATTTTTAGGTGTTGCTGCTCACAAAGCATGACTTGTTAATGGATGGACTCCTGAATAATAAACATGCATGTAGTGGTAGTTTCTCATCTAGTCTACATATGCTCATCTAGTCTGCAATTAGTATCTTGCTTATTTGATTTTGTTTTGTTTTGTTTTGTTTTTTAATATTCCTCCTTCTTACCTTCATTTTATATATATATATATTTTTTTTTTCAGTTTATATTTTTTAGTTAGATTGATTCAGCAGGCCCAGAGTGGCAAAAATTATTGTTACCCAGTCCTTTAATTACTATCCAAAACCTCAATATTACTGTGATCCTAACTGCCCACACTAGATGTCAGAATCCATTCTAATAAAAACTTAAGAGCAGAAAGAAATTAATTTCATACTGTCATCCCTTTACCTGAGGGCAACAGAGCTTCATTTTTCTAGATTTCTTTAATCATCTGACCAAATCTCTCATTCTTGCAAAAATGTAATCACCATCTTAATATAACTTCGTAACCTAACACCAGGTGACTTTCTGGTCCCCAGACAGGAGCCCCCTTGAATATTTTTATTATTGGTTCTAGGTTATTTATATTATGACCTAGATTCTATCAAGTTTAGCTTTCAACTTTGTGGGCATGCCCCTGAGTATTCAGTGACTTCATTGTAATCCTGTTTTAGGAATATATCTCCTGTAACTACTTCTTGACATTCTCCATGTATTTTGGAAATTAATATATATTTAACTATATTTAGTTCTAATATGTATTGCTGTATTTAAAACATATGGTAGTTGAATGATTTACCCATTCTGTATTTGATAATTTGGAATAAATCCATTATCAAATACTCTTCATAGTCCAAAGCTTCTACATTCACATATAATCCCCAAGCCAGCTGAACAGTATGTCCTTGTTTATTCAGATTTCCAAATGAATACTGTCTATTTCTTCCCAATGCTAAGACTATGACTGTATAAAGATTTAGTAAAGCTATAAGCAGAAGGTTGCAGGGTCTTTAAGTGGAAGGAAGTAAATATTTTTGTTTTTGAAATGTCCAAATAATCAAGGGCACTTTGCCCAACTTATATACCCCTATAATTATAAGGTAGTGAAACTGAGGCCTAAAGAAAGCAAATGGTACGACAGAAGTATCATACATATTTGAGCCTTGGGCCATCCATTATATTTATCTAATTTTTAAGCAGAAGTAAGTTTAGCTAGTCAAATTTAATGAGAATGTAGCCTCAAAAAGCCGCTAAAGTGTAGTCATTATTAGCTTCTGAACTCTTTTTGAACTATATCCTTTTTTTCCCAGTTATTATTTCACTTTGGGCCTATTTCAGTGTCGTTTGCTTTATTATGGAAATCAAATCAGATACTGTTCTCTATCTCTTTGTTCATTTTTATTTATTATGCATTCAATATATCCAAACCATGCAGCAGTATGAGTAATTGATTCATTCTAAGGATACTGCTGGATTTCAAATATGCAAGATTTCAAATATGTACTATATTCATGCTAATGATCATTATGTCCTGGTGTTCCATGTTGCCTCTTTGATTCATGTTTCCATTTCTATTCTGAACATTCAGGAGTCTACTACTTGTAAAAATATTTTCTGCATGGTCACTGTCGATTCTACACTAGATCAACGCCTTCAGGAGATCAACTATACAACCATTTGTGGCACAATGAAGATGTAAGAATATACTTTCTAATATTCAACTAAGCTTAAATATAGTATAAGAACACTTCTTACAAAAACATTTTGGTGTGAAGTAAAGATAGAGAAAGGCTATGAAGAATTTGTTTGGTAAATACAATCATATAGTTATGGTGATATTTGAAATAATTTAGGGTTTGTATTGTGGTTTGTTATAGTTGTCCTATCACTCAGTGTTATAGAGTAAAAAAAAAAAAATGTTTGTGCCGATGGTGGTGACTCATGCTTTTAATCCCAGTCCTTGGGAAGCAGAGGCAGGCAGATCTTTGTGAGTTCTAGGCCAGCCTGATCTACAGAGTGAGTTCCAGGACAGTGAGAGTTACAAAATAGAAACCCCATCTCAAAACAGCAACAACAACAACAAAAAAAATGTCTGATTCTGGAAGCTGAGTGTGGTGTTGCATACCTATTGTGCCAGTTACTCTGGAGGCTGAGGCAGGAGGATGGTTGGATATAAACATGTACACATATAAGGTCTTGGTAGACCCTTGAAGCTTCCTCTATTGATTCAATATTGCTTTAGGAAATGAACTTTGATTTTAACATTTGGCTCTACTTTTATTAGAATTCAGATGTTTAAAACTTAGATTTCTATGAACTAAGTTTCTATGCACTTAGTCACATAGTGGAATACCAAAAAAAAAAAAAAAAATTAACAATCTGACATTTGCTCCCAAACTGATTTATCCTTTGAATAGAGTGACTAGATAGAGTGACTAGATTTGTCTGAAAATAAGTGAGTTCACTTATGAAATAAAGGTGTTACATATACAACATTTGAAAGATAAAGTGGTTATAAGTCCTAAATGATTCCCGTGAACTTGTGACTTGTATGTTCTCATATATTGCTTCTATTTCTTTTCTCCTAGGATTTTCTGATGTACTTTGAGGTCCATATAACTATAAGGGCTCCTTTTTTTATCACCATAAGTGCCACTCTGACCCCAAATCACTTAGAGCTCAAAAATCTAGGCAAAATGGATGCCACAGCGATAGATGAGTTCCAACAAATCCTGCCTATTGAACAGCTGCGCTCTACTCACGCTAGCAATGATTATGTGGAACGGCCTCCAGCACCCTGTAAACAGGCTCTCTCAAGCCCTTCCCTTATTGTGCAAACCCACAAGTCTGAATGGTCCCTGGCTACCATGCCTTCTGCTCTCCCACGCAGTATCAGCCAGTGCCATCAGCTGCAGCCCCTGCCTCAGCATCTGAGCCAATCTAGCATTGCCAGCTCAATGTCCCAAAGCACCACTGCCTCTGATCAAAGGCTCTTGGCCAGCATTACACCCTCTCCTTCAGGCCAGTCCATCATCAGAACCCAGCCTGGAGCAGGGGCCCACCCAAAGGTGGATGGTGCTCTGAAGGGAGAAGCTGAGCAATCTGTAGGGCATTCCAGTGATCACCTCTTTATCTGCGAAGAGTGCGGGCGCTGCAAATGTGTCCCTTGTACAGCGGTTCGCCCTCTTCCCTCCTGCTGGATGTGCAACCAGCGTTGCCTTTGCTCTGCTGAGAGCCTTCTTGATTATGGCACTTGCCTCTGCTGTGTCAAGGGCCTCTTCTACCACTGCTCCACTGATGATGAAGACAACTGCGCTGATGAGCCCTGCTCCTGTGGGCCTAGCTCTTGCTTCATTCGCTGGGCAGCCATGAGTCTCATCTCTGTCTTCTTACCCTGCCTGTGCTGCTACCTGCCTACCCGTGGATGCCTCCATCTGTGCCAGCAGGGCTACGATAGCCTCCGGCGACCAGGCTGCCGCTGTAAGAGGCACACCAACACTGTGTGCAGAAAAATCTCTTCTGGTAGTGCACCCTTCCCCAAGGCCCAGGAAAAGTCTGTATGACCTCCCTACAAGATGGATCCAGAATGTCCTCCTTCTGACCCTCTTTAGTAAAGCATTGGCCTCATGTTTGGGGGAGGGTGTGAGATAGTAAACTAGCCAAAGTTAGGGCCTCACCTCTTTTGTTCCTGCAGCGTCAGGAGAATGGCAAAGTATATCCTAGTGCAGGATGCCTTGCTCTTTATCACAGTACCTATCCCACTCTTCAATCTTTTTACACCCGGCCTGCTCAGCTTTTATGGCTGTCATGGCAAATTCAGGTGATTATATGGGCATGAGGTTTGGACACTGAGGACTGACAGAGCCAGCAACGTGGAGGTTTAGGGGCTCCCCAAGGTAATGCCTCTCGGTGCAGGCTCTGATTGTCACTCTGCTTTCCACAGTGACTTTGAAGACTTTCTTCTAAGATAGTCATCACAGATGCATGTGGAACAGCGTTCAACCTTCCAGGGAATATGACTCTCCATCTTTCCTTCCCTCATTCTCTCCCTTGGTCCCTCCCTTATCCATCTTTCCTTCCTTTCCATTCCCTTGTCTCCTCTTCTTTAATTACCTTGTTCTTCTTTTTCATCCTCTCCTTTTACTTTACTACATTTCTTTCTCATTTACCACCTTTCTATTATTCTGCTAAGGCTAATCTTTGTCTATATTTTTGTTTTGTTTGATATTTGTTTGTTTCTCTCTTCCTGCCTCTCTTTCTCTGACACATTAAAAGTGCTGTTTTTCCATAGGTGTTTTCTTAGATGCCAAACTTTACTATGCTATATGCTATTTACTAAATTGTATTAAGAGAAATGGATTACTGTAATGAACTGATCGCTAGCAATAGTTGGTAACCCAATGTGTGTATGCACTCACAACCACATTCACCTGTTTGTGAGCATATGAGGCTCTTCTATATTTCCAAATTCAGTTAGTTGGAGTGTTTTTCTCCTTTTCCTGATAATCAACTTATAGTACTGACAGATTCTACTAGCATGCTGAGTAGGATAGTAAATCAGGATGCTCATAACTTTGTATGTCTGACCCAAGTGCCAAAGGCAGACGTGCTTTATAGCTAAATGAACAAAGCAAAGGATATTACAGAGGTATGTTCTCTCTTAGAAGCTAACTGCCCTGAGACTGCATGGCTCAGACCTTAATAATGAACATAAAAAGTCATAAAATTTTAGAGCTGGAAGGAATTTTAATATTAATCTAGTTCAGTATTGTAATTTTACAGATGGGAAAACTGAGGCCTGGAAATAGGAAGGGAATTGACAAAGGCCATAGTTCATAGCAGAATTTGACAGAAACAAGGGCCTTCTGACTCCTACTTCATTGTTTTTCCCCTTCATTACACTGGCTCATTGAACTTATTCTTAGGACTCTGTTAACAATTCCAGAAAGTGATTCCCTTCCAATTAACTTTTCAGAAACCATGAGAAGTTAGTGTGGTGGTCTTTCTGCAGTGCATGATGGGTAGTTAATTAACTACTGGGTATTGAGGCTGCCCCCCAGTGGACATCACCTTTGACTCTGTCACCTTGTAGAAGCTCAAATGTGGGGGAAAAAACATAAAGAAGCCCTAACCAAGCTGTATCTTCGCCATTGCATCTACTCTTTTCTGCACACACTGTGCTCCCTCCTGGCTTTGTCTGCAATGGTAGCTGACTAAGAACCTAGATTTCAGCAACAGTGAACAACTGAGATGAAAGACTCCCCTCTTAAAATGTACAAAGAGCCTGTGCTGTGAACCCCTGTCAATAATGAAAAGGCTGCAATGGTGATGGCAGGCTGCAAAAGACTGCTACTAAGAGACATGAGAATTATATAGTTTCCCTCTGTAAGTAAACCCAAAATTTATCAAGGAAATCAGATATTAGGGGCACTTGCTTGAAATCAAGGTGCTCCAACTTAGTTTAAGACTTCCAGACTCTATATATCATCTCTTTTAAAGTGTGTATGGATGTGTGCTGCAGGGTGAAGTGAAGTGTATAGTCATGCACAGGAGGAAGAAAGGGAATTCCATGTCTCCTTATTGGATATATATATATGCCACAAAGTCTTTATTGGCTATGAAACTTCCTGGAGTGTATTGACATTGGATTGCACACAGCCCCATACCTTCACTTATATCTCCTCTTGTAGCAATTGCTTTGCTCTATTTTTGTATATATAAATATGTTATGATGATTATTAATATTGTTAATGATATTGCTGCAAATGGTGCCATATATAAGGTTAGGCTTCTTGAAACATTTATAAACCTTAAACCAATACCTGAATATCTATAACCCTTTATGTTGCTTTTAAATCCTTTAACTTTAAATAATTTGTGTTTAATCTTAAAAATCTGCCTAATTGTACTTCAAACTTATCTACCCCTAAAAGCTGCACCCAGTTATCTGGGTCACACTGGATGGTGATGAGTAACAACACACACTTCTCTCCGCTTCTGCCCAAAATTTGCTTAGGGTCCAGATATCTAAGGGTTATCTGACACTAGTGCATTGTTCCGGAGCTAAAGTTACTCTATGGATGCTTGCTTATTAGATTCAAGCCCCTTCTCAATAGCTCCTTGATATTTCAACCCTGCAGTCCTTACTCAGGCAAATCGTGCACTGTCAGAAGGGCCCTGGGCTCTGCCATATACCCAGAGGAGTTCTTCTCAGTGTATTTCTAAATGGCCTTATACTTGGTAGAAGAAACTGAAGGGTTCTTGAATGCAATCTGCTGCCGAGTCAGGGCTTTCATTTATGTCAAGTTGGCCTGATATGGACTGCATCTGGTTTACAGATGGGTTTACAGATGGGTCCTGTTGGGGTATGCACACAGACATGAGAGTGTGCATATGTATCCCTTCTGTGGTTTCATATAGATATGTGTATATATATATGTGTAAATATATAATCACACATCTCTCTATATTTTAATGTATTGCACATGTATATTTAAAATATATACAAAATAACTCTAAATCCTTCAGAGTGGCTCTGTTTTCATTATTTCTCTGTTTTGTGATATGTACTATATAAATAGAAATGTATAGATGGTGTTTCCTGCTTGGCATTTCTTTGCATATAAGTTATTCTACACTTAATTCTACTACTTTCCACATTTTGGTGCTTTGGTAGGTGTTCTATGCTATCAGCTGAAAGTTTTCTTTTAATTTCAGCACAGTCTTCCTTTATCATAATAGCTATAATAAATATAATGCACCCTTATATACTACTATATGTTAAGCATGATAGTATATTGTCTATATTTAGTATTACCTATATTATCTCATTCCATCTTCAGAGTAACTGTATGATGTAGGTACTATTCCTTTTTTTATTTTACAGATGAGAAAATGAAGCACAGAATTATTAAATAACTTGTTAAAAGTGGAGATAAGATTTGAACCTAGGTGCTTTGCTCTCAAGTCCATGTTCCAGAGTCAGGTACAAATATTTGAAGTACAGTGTAAACAATTACAGAGTAACAAACCTCAATGGTGATTAGTTCTTCTCTTAATTCCACTCCATCTATCACCTTGGAGTTCCTATGTTAGGAGCAAAGCAACAATTACAAACATATTTTAGTTGTATTGCTTCAAAAAATGTTGGCATTACAAATATCTGACTTGAGTCCAGAGTTATTTCAAGTTTTAAAATTTCAGGTATCCTAACTTAGGTTTCATATAAAATTGAACTTGAAGCTAGAGCTGATGTACAATCCATGCGAACAGAAGTGAAGACGGTAGTAATGAGTTAGGGAAAGAAGGATAGTAGCTATTAGGAAGTGTAATAACACTGAGTTAGCTACAATCTGTTTCACGACAAGCTAATTTCTCAATATCTTATGACAGGCTGTATGAAATTACTGTATCTCTATACAGCTCATATGGGGGGAATTTATCTTCTGGCTCTCGTCTCATTATTTATATATACCTTCCAATGTGCTAGCAACTCCTCTGTGATGCTGGGTAGTATATCTGTGGCTGCCCATGCAGGTATCCTTGGCAGCAATGAAGAGGCATTGTTGTTCTACTATAGAAAGCAAAGATTATGTGTGGATATGAATTGTCATCGATTTAAGGTGCTGCCAGACTTGTGCCTATATCTTTAATCACATTCTTTTATTTAGAGACAGTAATTCCTGGATGGCCTGGAACTCACCGTAGTACCGTGTAGACCAGGCTGGCCTCAAACTCACAGAGATCTGCCTGCCTCAGCCTCCCAAGTGTTGGGATTGAAGGTGTGCACCACTATGACTGGTTTTAATCATATTCTTTTAAAGTGAGTCAGAGACAATCTACTATCTCTAAAGTACAAAGGGCTACACTGTGTTCACAAAAGACTTATTTTGAAGGTCTTTCCCCCCCAACATGGCCATGAAGTCCCTAGTTCAACTAAAGGACTTAAAAGTTAAAAAAATATTCTTATTTTTAGTATAGAATTTTATTACATTTTAATGAACTACTCAAATACTACAAGCATGAGTATACATATGTTCATTTAGGTTAATAAGTACAATAACATAAAAACTGGGTGATAAATTCACCAAAATTAATTAAATTAGATATTTTTGAAACTGGAAAATAAATTTGTTAACTAGTATATTTGTCAACTTTATTATCATCAAATTTGAAAGAAGATTTGTCATGGTTCATTGGTTTCAGTCCATAGTCATTGCTTTTGAGGCCTTTAGAAAGCAGTAAATTATGGTAGGAAAACTTGGAAAAGGCAGCACCCCACCTCATAGTGGATACTAAACATAGAGAAAGAGAAAGAGACTTTCTGTCCATTTCTGATCACTGTCCAAACAGTACCTTCAAAGGCATGCCCAAGTATCTGAAAGTACTTCTATTAAGCCCCACCTCTTAAAGATTCTAGATCTTAGTGCAGGGCACAGCGGTAGAGTGTTTTCCTAGCATACAAAAATCCCTGGTTTCCATTATTAGCACTGCAAAAATGTTTCTACCACACCACATTAATACCACAAAATAGTGACCAAGACATTAACACATGGGCCATGATGTGATCATATGCAAATCATGGTTACTGGCTTTAAAAAATATTCCTACCACCTAGTATGATATCACATGCACATTTTAAGAATTGTATGTAGTATCTTTTATCCTGATACATAATAGTTCCTTGTATTCTATAGACTGTACTTACATAAAATCAAAACATTTTCTTTAAACATCCCATTGATATGTTTTCATTTTTACTGATTAGATAACAAAAGCACACAATGCATTGTATTAATTTAATCCTTGTTTTGTCATGTAGTAAAATATAATTCTGAAAAAAAACTATATAAGTGAATACATTAGGTTATTACTCAAAATGATCTGGTAAAACTATTCTACAAATCACTTCTACTTTATGAAGTCATGTTACTTCACAGTCCTTATCATATCTAATCCATTATGTATATCTGACTATATTGCTTCTAAGAGCATGTTAATTTTTTTGACTTTACAATATTATACTCTTCTTGGTTTCCTCTTACTTCACTAATTGCTCCTTCTGCGTGTCCTTTGTTGTATCTCTTCATCCCCATCACTTCTTCATATTCAAGTATCCTTTAGAAATCTTTTCTTGAGTATCATTTATGTGAGAACTCAGAAATATTTCTCTGGTATGGACTATTTCCTTGAACTCATCTTTTTAAATACTCAGCTGTCAGTTTTATATCTGTACTCCAGTATATATTAGAGATGTCAAACATACACCTTTGTACTCTTTCTTATTTCTAATTCCAATTACAAACTGCTAGTTGTTCAAATTAAAAACTTTAAGTTTTTTTATTAACTGTGAACATTACCAAAATTCTAAAACTCCAAGTCTTCTTTGATGATTTAGGGAGGATCATATGTAGTCATAGTATGTCTTTTGAGCCTTTGTTCTAAGATTTGTTTAGCCCCTTTATTCTAATCTAGGCCTATAGGACTATCTTTGCCCTGTTCAGTTGTTTTCAAAGGTCAGGATGCTTTGTTATTTTCAAAGGCCAGGATGGATAAGACAAGGAAGGGTAATTTGAGAATGACACTGCTTATTTTTCAATATTTTGCTATCATTGCAATACAAGTTTACTCAGATATGTTTGTTAGCCAATCTCCTGAAAAAGAATAAGGTTCTCAAGTTGACATTCTTCACCTATCCAAAAATCCTTTGCACCAGATAATAATCTTGTTGCTTATGGTAAATGATACTGATGACAATCTGAAAGCTTCAAGTTCTAAAAAAACTAACTAACCCCTTTGTGGCAGAGTATAAAGAAAAAGAAGTGTACATATCCAGATAAGAGAATGCTCTAGCTTTATTAATAAATAACTTTATAATCAAACTATATACATGCTTTTCCACAATAATAAAGCTTGGGTGTGGCATGTATGAGCCATGAAGAATCACTTTGCACCTATTTGCTAAAGTCTAAACTAAGGAGAATAAATGAATCCCTTGACTTTCTTTTGTCTAGGATCAAGCTTTAATCCTTACTTCTGAAGTTTACCACTCTGCTGACAAAAGTACTGCAAAAGAAATCTAAGGAAAGGTGCATTCATCTTTATGATAATTTTATTTTGTCTTTTCTCAATGGCTTTCTTCCAATGAAGATCAATACTTCTTCTAAGAAGAATGACCCAAGTTCATCAGAATACATAAACCATATTGAAAGAAGGAAAATGGTAGGAGAAAGTAATACTAAAATGGGTCCAGAAAGAAAAACAAAACTTTAAAAAAATTAATAACAAACAAAAAAAAACAAAATAACAACATAAAAGAAAAAACTTAATGCCAGGCGGTGGTTGTACAGGCCTTTTATCCCAGCACTCAGGAGGCAGAGGCAGGCAGATCTCTGTGAGTTCGAGGCCAGCCTGGTCTACAGAGTGAGTTCCAGGACATCCAGAGTTACAACAGCAAAACCCTGTCTTGACAAACCAAAAAGAAAGAAAAAGAGACAGGGAGAGAGAGAGAGAGAGAGAGGGAGAGAGAGAGAGAGAGAGAGAGAGAGAGAGAGAGAGAGAGAGAGAAACTTAGTATTCAGTTTGCTTATCTCGCCTAAAAATATATTTTTTAATTTGTTTAATTACTTAATTAATTAAATGCTCTTTTCAAATTCCCATAGATCTTCAACTGGAATGAGTGTATGTACACCTATATGCTTACTGAGAGAGGTGAATGAGAGAGAGAGAAAGACAAACAGACAGACCATGATCACTTCCTTCTAATAGTACTTGATTTATACTAAATGACAAGGTTTTTCTTCCTTCATAGGGAAATACCAGACTTGATTTGTGGTTTCCAAGGATTAGTTTCTTCTGAGTCATTGTAGTGTTATGGAAATCATGGTATCCTGAGACCAATTAAAAATCAGAATTTTTGGAGGTGGGTTAAGGAATCCATTTTAAAGTTCCCAGGTGATTATAAAGTGTAAACAGATTTGAGAAGGCCAAATAACCTCATTGTATAAATGCACATGGTGAGGCACAGAGAAAGGATGTGATTTAGTCATAACCACTTAGTGAGTTAGTAATTGAGGAGCATAGAACCCAGGTTTGCAGATATCTAGGCCACAGATCTTGTTTTGATATAATGCTGCTTCTCTCTGTATCCCATGCTCTCTTTGCTTTGCTCTCTTCATCTCCAAAACAAAGGTAACAAACCCTAGAGATTTTGTAAGAATCAATAAAACAAAAGGAGCCTGGTGGTAGTGACATATGCCTTTAATCCTAGCACTCAGGAGGCAGAGGCAGGTGAATCTCTGTGAGTTCAAGGTCATCCTGGTCTACAGAGTGAGTTCCAGGACAGCCAGAGTTACAACAGAGAAGCCCTGTCTCAAAAAACCAAATAAATAAATAGGGAAAGAAAGAAAGAGAGAGAGAGAGAGAGAGAGAGAGAGAGAGAGAGAGAGAGAGAGAGAGAGAGAGAGAGAAAACAGAAGCATTTTGATATAGAATTTTAACACAAATGTGAAGAAATATTATGTTTTAGGGGATTAAAACACAGATGTGAGGTAGAGTCTCTAAAACAAAAGTTTTAATTGCATGTTGATAAATTCTAGTTGTACATATTTATATACAAAGGGTGCTATGGCTTTGAATATAATAATGACCAAGTAAAACCAACTAACTTAGCCATTACTTCAAACATTTAAAACCCTCTGTGATGAGAACATTTGAAAGCCAGAGCCTTGGAGACAGTGAAATTTATAGTATTCAATATTAGCCATAGCCATTATGATATGAATAGATAATAATTTGATTGATGAATTTATCATATAACATACATGAAGATTAACCACTTGCATAAATTGTGTTTTAAACCTGAACTTGACTTCAGTGGCAATTAAAATTATAAATTGAGGATTGTACTTTCTTTTGCTGGATTAAGGACTGAAAGAAATAGAAAAGAAATAGACACCTAGATTGCCTATCTCATCCAACCACAGCATTTGCCTTGGGCTAAACCAGAAATCTATGTAACTCATAGATCTTATTCCAGAGGCTAGCCTGGGTTGGAAGGAAGGGGTAAAATGTCTCTTCAGAGATAGTAGCTATGTAAAGCATGGAAGGTAAACTACTACTAAGAAGCTTATGCTGTAGAAGGCAAGAAGTAAGGAATGTTTTTATACATACATATGTATGCACACACACACACACACACAAACACACACAAATATATATGATTGAGGAAACATAATTATCCATGAATCTACTACTCCTAGAATAACCTGGAATTAGGAAAAACATTTTTATAAATTCTTGAGACTCAGAATAAGCTATCCATTCCCATTTACTATTCAATCCATAACAGATATTAGAAATTTTGAAAAGCCACTTTTATTTCCTTAGAATTATTTAACTGATATGTTTTAGTGGTCTATTTTTTGAAGCATATTACCCTCAAAGTTTCTTATGAATATTTTCAGTACCAAATAAATGCTTTCCCTAACAATAATTGACATAAAATCCTAGAAATGAGCTGCATAAAGTAGTAGGTGAGCAGAATGAAAAAAACAATGTTTAATCTGAAGTTTTAAAGAAAAGATCAAAATTGTGTTATTAGCCATGGTTGTTAATAGTAGGAAGAAACTCAAATCTACTTTAACAATGCTTCATATAGCCTGTAATCCCAGCACTTGGGAGGTGGAGGCAGGAAAATTAGGAGTTCAAGGCTACAAAGAGAGTTTAAGGCCAGTCTGAACTACATGAGACCCTGTCTTAAGAGATGGGCATGAAGTTCCACCCCTAGTTAAGGAGCTATTTGGTAATTGATTAGTTTTCTTTAAGTGTATTGTCCTCACACAGTTAATGGCCACACATCTAAGAGTGTATAGGCAGCACTAATAGAACTTGACAGGTTTTCCAAAAAAAAAAAAAAAATGAGGACTCAAAAGTTGGGTGAGTATGGAATGGCAGGCAGATCTGGGAGAAGATAAGGGAGGAAGATGAATACAATTAAAATGCAATGTATGAAATTCTCAAAGAATTAATAAAAATAAAAAATGCTTCATATAAACAGGATAGAAAATAAAACTGAGAAGGATAATAAGGTCCAATTATTAAATAAACTAAATAAAAGGCAAGAGAACATCTGAAACAAAATCAACAGTAGATTTAGAATCAGAAAATCTAACAACACATAAGACTGTGAAACTGGAAAAAGCTAGTACTGATGAGTTTCATCCAAAAGATTACAGTGAGTTCCACCATGTGGTATGAAGCCTTTATCAAATTCCTTAGCCTTTCTGTACCTGGTTTTTAACCAAGGAATCAGGACTCCAAACATCCTGTGCTCTTAACTACTTTAGTTTACTTTTTAGTATAAAAATGGCTATTTGAATGAGGACATAATGTCCAAATTTTCCCAAGACTGTGCTGGTTAATACTCATATCTTATAATATTTGTTAATAGCTTATATTGGCATTACTTATATATAATATGTAATATTATGCTTAACTAAAATATTTATAAAACAGAGATCTAGATTATAGTAACATAGGTAAATGAAACTTAAGAAAAGATCTAGAAATAAGCTCACACATTTAAGGTTAACTGATTTGCTTTTATACAAAGGTACAAAGATAATTGGATGAAAAAAAGGATAATCTTCATAGAAGCTGGTATTTGAACAACTGGATGTCATATATAATTTAAAAAAAAGAAGACTCAATAAACCTGATACTTCATCCACACAAAAATGAAATGGGCAACAACAAAACATAATCCTTAAAATCACTGATAAATTGGAGTTCATCCATGTTTATAACTGTCACACTAGGCCTCAACACTACACAAAGAACTTCAGGTAACCAAGGAATACTGAGAGTGGGAGATATAGTCTTACCCAGAGAAGAGTACATTTGGTTACCCAATATCAAATACTCAGCCCTGAAAACATATACATACAAATAACATTATACAGATCAAGTAGGTTGTACTTATGTATTTAAGAACATAAACACACACATATTACACAACAACAATTAGTGAAAAAGGTACTTTGAATTCAAAAGAGAACAAGGAGGGGTTTATGTAGGGTTTGAAGGGAGGAAAAGAAAGGGTAAAATGATGTAATTATAATCTCAAAAATAACTTAAAAATATACTGTGAAAATAAACACAAATATGTTGAAGAAGTTTATTTTTAGTTGTGTTTAAAACAATTGTGCATTTTTGGGTGAGCAGCTGCCTCAGTCTTAGCGTTTTGTATTGTCTGCTGGTGTTGGATTTATGTGGGGGATGTTTGATTGCACATGATCTGCACATGCTATTAGTAAAATATTTGAGTTTTGAATCAATAAAAACACCTGAACTCAGATGCTCAGGGTTCCACTGTCAAGTATGGTACTGGCCAGGATAGTGGTTCCCTCTGCTGAGGTCTGGCAGGGATTGCATGTGTGAGAATGACTCAGTGTCTCCTTGCTAAGCTGCCACAGCATCATACAACTACAAATGGCATACCAGTGTGGGGTACAACATCACGCCAGCTACATCCAACATGGAGATGAGGAAAGAAAAAGAAACTCCAGACCTTGCAGAGTCCTTTTTGTTTTGTTTTGTTTTGTTTTGTTTTGTTTGTTTTCTGCACACTTGTCCAGATACTGGTGAGATGAGGTGGTCCTGACAAGACACATCTGCTATGGTAATGGGAACTCCACTCCACAAAGGAATTCTTCTTGCAGACATGATTGCCAGTTGTTTTTCCTGCAAACCAGACTCTGTCTTAAAAATCTGGAGAGTGTTTCCTCAGGGTCAGCACACAGAAGTTGTCTTCCAGAACTGGCCAAGGTTGTATCTCCTGCTGGTAGCTGAACTTGATACTATAACAGTCACCTAGGTTGTGCTGGTTTTGAAGGCATGAAAGGGTCATGGAGAACAGCTGAGGGTTGGCACTTTGAGAGGCCAGGAAAGGCTATTGGTGAAGGTGCAGCTTTGGTAGTAGTTGAAGACCCAGATGAAGGGGTCATGTAAAGAAGTTAAGGCTTGGAACCATGAGGAGAGCCAAGGAGAGGCTATTCCTCAGTGGCAGTTGAAGGCCCAGATTGAAGGGATCATGCAGAGAAGTTGAAGCTTAGTACCATGAAGAGAGCCCAGGAGAGGCTATTGGTGAAAGTACAGCCCAGTTGCAGCAAGAGACTCCCAACATTCTGAAAGTTCCATTACAATAGGATGACCACCAAGAACAGCAGCAGCAGTGGAGTGAGCCAGCCAGAGCCTGGAGAACTGTGTATGCTGCAGAGGGCAGAGCCAGAGAAGTGACACAAGCTGTTTGGAGGAGCCCAGAAGACTGTGAGTGAATTCCAGATAATTCGATATTGATAACGTTTTTCTGCTGTTCAAAGACATTGTAAAAAGCTTGATAGATGTTTGGTTTCATTGGTTCTGTGCATTAGCAGCCCCTGTGATTGTTCCTCTTGTAAATAGTTTTGCTGGTGTAGTGTTAAATTGTGTTGTAGAGATAAAGCACTTTTTGTCTTATACAGAAAAGGGGATTGTTGTAGAAGTTTATTTTTAGTTGTGTTTAAAATAATTATTTTATGCACTGCTGGGTGAGGAGCTGCCTAGGTCTTCGTGTTTTGTATTGTCTGCAGGTGTTGGATTTATGTGGGGGATGTTTGATTGCTCATGATCCTCATGTGCTATCAGTAGAACACCTGAGGAGTTCTGAATCAATAAAACACCTGATCTCAGATGCTCAGGATTCCACTGTCAAGTGTGGTGCTGGCCAGGATAGTGTTTCCCTCTGCTGAGGTCTGGAAGAGTTTGCATGTATGATTATGCCTCTGTGTCTTTCTTGGTGAGGCACCAGAACAGTGTACTACAACACAAATAAAACATGGAGAATATACCTATAAAACTTATAACTAACATAGGACTTATATGTACAATATAAAAATGACTCTTAGAACATAATAATAATAAATAATAATAAGCAAAACAACTAGAAAAATGGGTCAAATGTGAACAAGTGTTTTATAGAAAGATTTTTTGTATATTTTCCTTTTTATATAAAAGAAAACAAGGCTAATAAGCACATGAAAAGACTGTCTACAAGACTAGTCATCAGGAAAATAGACATGAAAGTACAATGTGTTATTATTAAATATACACTAATGTGACAAAAATCAAAGAATATACTTTTTATCATATATTGTTAATAATGTGGAGAAACTGAAACTTTCATACCTGTGAAAGTATGAAAAGGTATGTGAGGTATGAAAGGATGTGACGATATTAAGTGGTACAACCACTTAGGAAAATAGGTCAGCAGTTTGTTATAAAGCTAAACACATTCTTCCCATACAAACTTGTGATTTCTTTCAGGTATTTATCTCAGATAAATGTAAATTTTTCCATATGGTTTATATTCAAATATTCATGTGAATCATTTCCATATGTTACGATTTGAATATGAAGTATCTCTACAAGCCCAAGTACTGAGATTTTGATTGTCTGGTGGATATTTGAGAAGTGATTGGATACTGAGGGCTCTGATTTAATGGCTATATTAATTCTTTGATGGGCTGATAATATGATACAACTATTGGGAAGTAATGCCAAGTAGGGGGTGAGTCTAGTTGAGGACAATAACTTCCCCTGGCCCTTTCCTATATACCTTTCTATGCTTCCTAATCATCATGAAGTAAGTAGCCTTTGCTGCTATGGTATTGTGATCCATCATGGGCCCAGAGTCAGTGGTGCAAAGGACTGTGGACTGAAACCTCTGAAAACATGAGTTAAAATGAATTCTTCTGCCTTAAGTGTTTTTTCTTAATGTCAGATATTTTGTCATTAGCAATGAGATTAACATTCACTTGGAAAAAAGGAAAAATTTTAACAGAGAAATAGATAAACACATGGTAATATGTCCATACAGATGAACACCGCACAGTAATAAAGAAGGAATGACTGATACAAAAGAAAGCAATGCTGAGTTTCAAAAATAGTATGCTAAGTGTGAAGTCAGACACAAAAACAGTTACATGACTTCAATTTTTATAGAATTCAAATGAAAACTTAGCTACAGTTGCAGAAAGTAGATGGGGCTGGGGGTTGGGACTCTTGAGAGTGTTTTGTAAGTGATAAAATTGTTCAACACCTTAATAGTAATGTCAGTTACATGATTATAAACATTTATCAAATCTCATCAAACTATAATGTGTATATTTCAGTGTACATAAATCATATGTAATTTAACTTTATTTTTAATTTTAACATATTTTATATTTAATGAGTGTATTGCCTGCATGTTTATCTGTGCATCACGTGCATGCAGTGCCTGCAGAGGCTAGAAGACAGCATAGTATTCCCTAGAACTGGAGTTACAAGTGTTTGTGGCCATCATGTTCTCTGCTGAGCCATTTCTCCAGCCTTGATTTTTAAAACTTACAAAAAAATACAAACATCAAAACAGAACTGTATTAAAATAGTACAGTATTTGAAATACAGAAGATTAACATCTAAAACACAAAAAAGTATGGGTACAGTTAAAGAATGAACTAACAAATTATACAACACAATTGAAGAACTATCTCAACCAAAAATGGAAATACAAAAGAAAACATCTGGGCCAGTAGCATGGGTAAGGTGCTTGTTACCAAGCTAAATAGCCTGGGTTAAATCCCCAGAACCCACATGCTAGAAGAGGAAACCAACTCCTGCAAGTTCTGCTCTGACATCTACATGTATGCCATGGCATACATTTATGCATGTGTGTGTGTGTATGTGTGTGCGTGTGTGTGTGTGTGTGTGTGTGCGCGCACACACACACACATGCACACACAATTAAAAAATAGAAAATAAAAATAAATGTAATAGCAGCAAGTCTTGGAGGTATTCTTGATAGAAGTAAATGGGTAATATGAGTCCCAGAAAAGAAGAAAAAGGAAGACAGAAGAGTAAATATCTAAATAAGTAATAACTATAATTTCGGTAGTATTAAAAATAAACAATACTGGCAGAAGTAGAGGGAAATAGGGGGAAATTCCCATCTAGAGAAATATGAACATTAAGATTCAGGAGAAAAATTTTACAGATTGTAAAGAGAAAAAAAAAAGTTTTCTGAAAATGGCATAACTAGGGTATTTATCTATGATACTATAAAAAAATAAGAAATATAAATAAGTAACAAGTTTCTTATTGATATAAATGTGTTCTAAGAAACCTGTTGTTAGAAAATTTTGTTGTGTGATCATCGTAGAGTTAGATAAGCTAGAAAAGCTACTAAAATCACTAGGTGATATAATCTTATAGGACTACCACTGTATGTATTCCCACATGAAGGCTCCTGGAAGATAGCACACCTAATGAAGACATGGAAACTCTGCATTCCTTCTACCACACCTTATCTTATTAATGTCTTCCATGTGGCTGTTGACTTGTATCATTTTAATATTTTTATAATAGATGGTAAATACAAAATGAGGTTTCTCTACTAGCCAATGAGATGGCTCAATGAGTAGAGATGCTTGCACACAAGCTTAATGACCTAAATTTGATCAAATTCTTCGGTCATAAAAAAGGCACAAGATAGCAGGAGAGAACTGAACTCTCAGGAATTATCATCTGACACTACATTCATGTGTGGTGTGAGTATGCATATACATACTCAATACATAATATATACACACAAATAAAATAAGATATTTAATTAAAAATACTTTCTATGAGTCCTGTGAATTACATTAACAAGTTTAACCAAACCAGGTGAGTATTTTATTCAATAGAGAATTGTTTGGTATAGAGGAAAAACAATTTAGTATCAAAAGTGATATGAATGTGAGACAGTTCATTTTTCACAGTAGTATCATTTTTTCATTGTGTCCTTCATAATTAGTTAATCTCATGATAACTATGCACTAATATATGAAACTATACACCTTTGGCTTGTTTTCTCTTTTTCATTAATTGTAAAAATATAGGTTTCATTATGACATTCTTATACATGTGAACACTATACTTTAATCATATTAATCCACTCAGAACATCCTGTTCCTCATGTTCTAACTGGTCTCCTTCCTCTCAAATAGTCCCCTTCTACTTCCATTATTTTAAAAAACTGAAATTCCATATATGAGAGAAACATCTGATATTTGTGTTGTTGAGCCTGACTTCTTTCACTTTTGTTCTTCTTTAATGCTGAATAATAATACATCATATACATATATATAAATATATATATATATACACACACACACATATGTATGGCACATTTTCTTTATTCACTTGTTTATTGATGAGTACTTTGGTTGGTTTCATAACTTGGAAATATTAATAGCACAGGAATAAACAATAGTTCTATTTTAGATTTTTGAGGAAGTTTTATACTAGTTTCTATAGTGGCTGGACTAATTTACAATTCCATTAACAACCTATAAAAGCTCTTTCCCCAATTCTTCTTGTATTCTCACCAGCATATGTGTTGCCTGTTTTCTTGATGATAGCTATTCTGACTGGAGTGATGGTATTAATATAGGTTTGCTTTTCTTTAATAGCTAAAGATGTTGAACATTGCTCATTTATCTGTTGGCTATTTATACTTCTTTTAAAAACTGTTAATTTGCTGATTTGTTGGTTGGATTATATGCTCTTTTGGTGCTCATCTTTTTTAATTCTTTGTATGGTATAGATATTTATGCCTTGTAATATGAAAAGGTGGTAAGGATTTTCTCCCATTCTGTCTTCACTCTATTGTTTGTTTTTCTATACTTTTAAACTTTATGAAATCTCACATAGGAATTCTTACTATTATTTCCTAACTTGTTGGAGTCCTATTTGGGAAGTCATTTTCTATGTTTTACTTACTATACCACCAGGCTTTGCAACTCTCCTGGTTCTCTCAGGACCTTTCACCAACCAGGTAACCAAGAGGCCCAACTCCCATAGGCTAGGTGGATCCCGCCTCCTCCTTAAGCAACTCAATTCCCTGCCTGCCTTTCTTGGGGAACTAGTGTCCCTCAGGCTGAATGCACTTCAAGCTCTCTTGGAATCTCAGTCTACCAGTTAGTCCCCACTCATTTCCCCCTCCCTAGCCTGTCCAACTCCTTGTCCCATCACTGGGACCTTAATTCCACTAGCTGGGCCCCTCTCCATGGATTCTTAGGCTTGATCTCTTGATTATGTTGCCGAGTTCATGTAAGTCCTGGTCATCTTTCATTTGTTTATTTTTAATCTCCAATGTTCTTCTCTCTGCTTGATCTAGTCTGATAATGCTTTTGCTATTTTTTTAATTTGACTTATTTTTTTATTTTCAACATATCCATTTGTTTACATTTTCAATTTTAGAAACCCAATTTCTAATTTAATTTTTCACTCATGTTGCTGACTTTCTTATCCCCATTTTGAGTTGTGTTTTTGCATTACAGTTTGTTCATCTGTTGTGGCAGAAATCCCTTGCAGTTACTTTTGTCATATGGAGATACTCATAGTGGTAACTTCCTCTTGAGATTACCACACCCACTTCCATTCATAAGAGAAAAAGGAAGAAAGAAATAACAAAAACAATTGTTTAAAAACAAATGAGAAGCAATATCTTGTGGCTCATGTTTATACTCCGGGAACCCAAGAGGCCAGCAGCAATGGCTACAAAGTTCCAGGCAAACAGAAACAAACATCAAGAAAAACAAAACAAACAAACAAAATAAATGAGATATTAATGTAGTAAATGTAGTAAAAAAGGAAATACTTATATACAACAAACAGGTAAGAAAAAAAAGAAATGGGGTGTTTACCATCTAAACTAAGAGTTTAAACATTATTAAAAATGAAGTATTATTAATTAGGCAACAAAAGAAAAGACATAGAGGAAGGAAAAAAAGAGAAGCAAGCTAGGAAAGAGAAGTATAAGTAATGGGATGAAATTGTAACAAATAATGGTGACAGATAACATATAGTAAGATAAGTACAGAGAAATACAAAGCAATGAAACTGAAACTGAAACAAAACAGCAGCAACAACAACAAAACAACCACCAAACAATGTACCAAGCAATTATTTCTTCTTTGCTAGGAAGAACAGAGTGTATTTTGTACCCCAGGTTTGTCTTTTACAATTTACGTTGATTGGAAAGAGCAACTAATTTTCCTCTTTAAATTGCAAGCTGGTTAGAGCAAGAGCAGTACAAGTAGGAAGCGCTTTCCAATAATTTCTCTGGCCCTCTTAAAATGTACAAGACAATAAAATCAAGGCAGTCTGTGCTTGCTGTGCTAGGCATGGGGCTTTTGTTGGTCTTTTGTGCCCTGGCCTCAGTTCACAGTCCTAGAACTTCTGCTTGAATTCACACATAGTTGGTCTTTTTCGTCGTACCAAAATGTAAACTATAGTTCCATGGACATTTGACTTTCTTCTATGGTATATGTAGCTTTGCAGCTTACACTTTTTATCCAAGCATATCTGTGCCATTGAATCCACATCAATTCTTGAGGGTCATTTTTTGCCTAGTTTGTGGAGGAGAGACCTTTAGAGTTTGGAGAAATAAACATTCAAGATCTTCTGGTTTGACTATAAGATACCTAATAAAATGATTCCTGTACACAGTGATGGTGAATAAACGAAAAAGTATAGTGGGACCCTTTATCAGCATCTGCTTGTATCAGCTTGTTGTGCAGCTTCCTTCCACGCTAAAGTTTGTTTTTGCAAAGGGTTGTTTCTGAACTTTGATAGTTTCCTGAGGCTTTTCTCTTTTACTTGCAGTTCCACTGAAGAGGGTCTATTTTCTCCCTTCCCTATCATTTTGTTTAGTGCTCCATGTTCTTCTCATTTATTTCTTTTATGATTTTAAAATTTTGTTTCTGGGTTCCACCTAGTCTTTCTCTACGGTGTACTGTAGCATTCCCTTGCCTTTCCTTCTCCTTGCTGGACATACCAGATATTTCGTTTCAGATTTGTGAAAACACAATGGAGAGCTGTGGAACTCTTACTCAACCATTTTATTTCTCTCTTTGGTTTCAGAGTAATTTTAAGTCAAAATTTCGATTTTAAATAGATGATTCAAAATAATCTGTGTATAAACTAATATTTCACTTATCAAATGAAAATATTCATATGTTGCAGCTCATATTCTGTTCTAGTGCTTTGATATTTTAAAGAAGTAATCAAATTAAATGATGAAATCTAAATAGCTCAAGTTTTTTTTAATAATATTTACTTTGTTCTATCAATCATTTTATTTCAAATTTGCCATTTAAATGTAGAAAAGTGTGGTTTTGGTACAAAATGCGCCTGCATGCAGGCTTAGTGATTATAAAGTACTTTAAATTAATTCTTCAAATGAGTCTACATCTATTAAAGGATTAATATGTAATTAGGATTTTTCTGAATTAGCATCAATGTAGAACTAAAAGGTAAATGATCAAAATCTGATAATTTGATGGTTACATATAAATTGTTAGAAGTAGTAACAAAAAATAAAAATAACTGCTTCAGCCAGGTGGTGGTAGCACATGCCTTTAATCCCAGTACTCTCAGAGTCAGAGGCAGGCAGATCTCTGTGAGTTCCAGGCCAGTCTAGTCTACAGAGTGAGTTCCAGGACAGCTGGAGTTACAACAGGGAAACTCTGTCTTGAAAAAAAAAAGTAAAAATATTTGCTTCAAATATTAGGAACCCAGACCAATAGAAAATTAATTTTTAACAGAAGTTTGGGAGAAATGTAAATTTAACAAGTATTGAAAAATAAATGCTGTCTACTTTAAATTCACAAGAAATAAGTTTACATGAACATAATTTTAAGTATTGAAAAGATGACTTAATGGTCAATACTCAACTAACTGAAAAGTCATAGAAATCTTAAGCATATTTTCATCAACTAAATATGAAGCAAAATTGTTAAGAACAGGCAGAAAATGAGAAATTTATGACAAAGATTTTAACACATTTCTTTTTAAAAAATAGTTTCTTTTATGTTTTGAGATTTTAATATAATTACATCAGTTCCCCCTTCCCTTTCTTTCCTCCTAACCCTCCCAAACACCCCTCCTTGCTCTCTTTTAAAATCATAGTCTCTATTTTTCATTATTTATTACATACATATATGTATACACAACCTAAATACATAAATAAAACTTGCTCAGTCTGTATGTTACTTGTTGTATGTTTTCAGGGATGACCATTTGGTATTGGATAGCTAGTTGGTGTGCTCTTCCCTGTAGAAGACTATTTCTCGCACTTTCAGCATTCCTTGCTTGCCTATAGTCCTTTGTGTAGGGTTGAGGCCTCCTGGGCTTTCCACTCCATTTTAGCATGCTTATTGCTGTTCTTGTTCAGCTCATGTTTAAGCATTCACATTGGTGAGACTTTATGGGTATAGTGTCTGACAATCCTAGGAGACACAATCTCACAGAAAACTCTCTGGCCCCTTCACTATTACAATCTTTCTGTCTCATCTTCTGCAGTGTTCTCTGAGCCTTAGGTGCAGGAGCTGTTTTGTAGCTGTATCTGTTGGGACTGGACTCTACAATTCTGCATTTTGATTAGTTGTTAACATACTATTTAAAATTAGACCAAAGAGACAAAGTTATTCAAAAGAATGTGGAGGATACCTTTATTACAACTAAGAAATTTCAACTTTATTAATATTGACTCCTTCAAATTAAAAATTTTGAATGGTGCTTGATCATGATGAATGAACTCAAGAAATATTAAAAAAAATATCTCTACCTTTAATCCTAGCACTTGAGAGGCAGAGGCAAGCAGATTTCTGTGAGTTTGAGGCCAGCCTGGTCTATAGTGTGAGTTCCAGGACAGCTAGAGTTACAACAGAGATATCCATTCTCAAGAAACCAAAAAAATGAATAAAAATTAAAAAAATATCCCTACACAAAATATTCTTGGTTCAGGTGGTTTTATAGGATAGTATTTTTATAGTGGTTTTATAGGTACATTTTAAGGAGAACATCCTAATTTTAATCAAACCTTCTTAGCAAGAGAAAAGAATATTCCCTAACTTATTCTATGAAGGTAGCATAATCACAACAGGCAAAGCCATTATGTGAAAGAAAAATGATATATTCAGTTTATTTATGAATATAAATGCATATCTCCTACCTGAAGTATTAATTGAACACAATAGTTAGTTTTATGTTAGTGATACAAAGGTGGTTAAATATGAGAAAAATGTTTTACAGTAATTCACTAAATTAATAGATTTAAAGAAAATTTACATCATAATAGAAATTAATTGTAGAAAAATATTTTGTTAAACTTTTAAATGTGAGAAGCAATACAATCTATTTTAGACTACATATTATCAAGGCAGAATATAGTCCTGATGTCATTCTATCTTTAAACAGATCTATCTTTAATGTGACATTGGCATAATTGATTACAAAATTCAAGGGAAAAATGGAAATATGAAAATAATTTAAGACTTATCTTATAGTATCCAAGGAAAAAATGTCTAAATTCAGTCTTACTGTTTCTAACAAGTAACTAACTAACTAAAAACATATAACCTGATAATCAGTGGACTCTTATGCTATACAAATCCATGCTAAGATATGCTGGAGAGAGACGGGGTGGGCACTAAAGGTTCTGTTTTCTTCTAGACTCAGAGTTAAGACAAAACTTGAGTAAGTCTGAGGGTGGGGTTAACCTACATCATACCATTTTAAAGGTTTGATGTTCAAGATTGTCTATACATAGGATTAGGGGTGGAACTATAAATGAATATAATAAAATGATCCCTGAGTATAAAGAGTGCTGATTGGAAGTAAATTAAGAACTGAAATACAATTTTCTATCATATGTGTTTCCAAAATTAACTGCCCTATGGATATCTTATGTAAAATTGTAACCAGAGGACAAAGATGAATTAGAACAGTTCCATGGGGAAACATAAGAACACTGATACATGTTTTTAATTAGACACCATAAGGGTTAATTATGTAGGGTCATTGGAAGAATAACTGTTCCAGATTAACTCTCTGGTATACGTGAAAGCAATGTGTTGCAATAACAGATATACTTTCCCTGCAACAAAAAATACTGAGACCTAAACTTTAACTAGAACATCAGTAAACTTTAATTGATACAGGTGGCAAGAGGTATGATAGGATGGTAAATCAAAGAAATAAAGAAATTTTAGACTGAAAATATGATTTTAGTGTGGCAAGATTGCTGTGTACAAATATTCAAAAAGTCATCAAATAAAAAATAAGATAAAAATAATTTGTTCAGAAAAGGAGCCAGTTTTTTAGCTCATAGAGTTGTTAATTTAAGATAAATCTAAGATGTGGTTGTAGATATCCAATAATGTTTTATCAGTTTAATTCACAAAATAATGAGCTCCCCATTCAAGAAAACATTTAAGAAGCTATAGAGTGCTTACTTTGGCAGCACATATATGAAAATTGGAATGTTACAGAAAGTATTAGAATGGCCCCTGTACAAGAATGACATTTATGAAGCATTCCATATTTTTTCTGAGTTATTTATAGGCAGTTAGTGGTTTCTTGGGGATGGAAACACATTTTCCTCAGTGGTATTACCACTGGTAAGGAGCCCATGCTTTTGCCAATAATCACCTAGCCTGCATCCTATAAGAAATCTTAATAGGATAAAATGGGTCACAAAAAAAGAGAGAAAATAAAAACATGAACATAGTAAGAGAACTAGCTGAATAACTGGGAGTAGAAGGAGTACAACAGAGGCTATGGATAGCATGACTATGGTAAGCATTCTTTATATTTGTTTATTACTATTACTGCTTCTTCTGCTACTACTACTACCTATTATTACTGCTACTACCACCACCACTATTATGTGTGTCTATGATATGCGTGCAACCGTATACATGTGTATGCCATGGTGTGCATGTGGAGACCAGAGGACAATTTCTTCGAGTTAGTTCTTTACTTCCATTATGAGTTTGGGATTTCACTCAAGTTATCAGGTTTGCATGGTAGGCACTTTTAACCAGCTGAGCCATCTCACCAGCCCCCAAATACATTATATACACATCTGAAAATGTCATAATGAAACCCATTGTCATATAATTAACAAATGAAAAAGATGTAACTGAAAAGGATAAAGGAAAAAGAAATTACATAATATTTATTTTGATGCTTGGAAAGGTACTATACCATTTGAGTAACTACTGAATAGGAGAAACTTTAATACTTAATTTATTATTTTCCTTTTTTGGAAAAAAAACACTCTTTACTTCTTATTGGATTCTCAAATAATAAAAATAATTTTTTAAAAAATGTTTCTTTTTCTAGTTAAGGATAAGTGTCTTATCCATTAGGCCATTGGGCTTCCTTATTTTTGTGTTTGTTTGGTTTGGTTTCCTTGTCTCACTAACCAGTACTGTCATATACTTTATTGCTAAAGGCAGAAACCAAAATTTTAAAATGAGTCTTGTTTCCACTGAACCCTCTCACTCATTATTCCTCACTTTGAGACAAAAGCCAGTTATAGCATTCTATCCATAATTACTTTAACATGTTTCTGTAAAGGATATGGATACATTTTAAAACATAATTGTAATATTATATCTAAAGATAACCATTTCTTTTCTAAAGATTTATATTTTCAAATATATTTTTAAAAATTTTATGTGTATGGATGTTTTGCCTGCATGTATGTATATGCACCATTTTCATGCCTGGTGCCAGCAGAGGCCAGAAGTTGTCTAATCTCCTAAAACCAGAGTTAGAGACACTTGTGAACCACCATATCAGTGTTGAGATTCAAACCTGGGTCCTCAGTAAGTGCTCTTAACCCATTTTGTGACGGCCCCCTCTTCCTCTCCCTCCCTCTCCCTCTCCCTCTCCCTCTCCCTCTCTCTCTCTCTCCCTCTCTCTCTCTCTCTCTCCCTTTACTATTTTAGTGTTTTGTGAGTGCATGCATATGTGTGGGAGGCATATATATGTGCCCAAGAGGCTGGAAAATGATGTTGGAGTCCATGTAGCCAAGAGTATCAGACAGTTATGAGCCACCCAATGTGGATACTAGAAACTTAAACCAGGTCTTCTGTAAAACCAGCAAGTGCTCTTAACCACTGAGCTATCCATATCCTAATTTATATCTGAAGATATTATCACATCCAAAGATAATAATTTTTTCTTAATATTTTCAAACATCAATTCAATGCCCAAGTTACCTTGTTTCCTATATTTTTAACAATTGCTTTGAATCAAAATCCAAGCATAGTTCACATTTAAGAGTAAATAATTTATTTAACTCGTTTTAATTATGTTTGCGTCCTTTCAATGTATCTGTAGAAGAAACCAATTGTTCTGTAGAATTTTTTCACACTTTGAATCTTGATAATTCTTTCTAATTGCTGACTTTGCTTAGCCAAAGTAGTCCTAGATCAGCCATCAGAAACTAAGTTCCTGAAACGAGATTATCTACACATGGACAACTGTTTCCCATAGAATTTCTATTTTATAGTTCTTTTTCCAGCTTTATTAAACTATAATTGACAAATAAAAATTGTATATATACAATGTATATGATATGATGATCTGATATATGTACACACTTTGTAATGAGTACCATAATCAAATTAATTAACCATACCCACCACCCCCTGCTGTTACAGTTAGTACAGAAGTCAGGACACTGAAATTTTGCCATCTTATCATATTTCAAGTTTAAAAATATCACTAGCTATTATAATCATGCTGTACATTAGATGTCTCAAACTTAGTCATTTTTTAACTGAAGATTTGTACAATATTCTTATATTAATGACTGGGCGCAATTGGTTCCTCAAATTAACTTTAAAAGATGAAATTACAGCTCTAGCAAACAACTTGCATTCAGCTAGTCTGGTGAGATCATAAACAAAGAATGTAACTGATACCTAGACTCCTCATTTGCAGAAACTATTAAACTATAAATTTGTGTCATTTTAAATCACTCAGTAGGTAGCAATTTCTCATACAATAATAAAAAACTAAATTAGCGACTTAAAATACTGAGTCTTTCAATTTCTTTACCATGTTATATATTTTTATTTATTTACAGCTTCTGCTATTGCTTTCAATAAACTTGTTTGCCTTCAGATGTACAGTCTTATACATATTTTGTTTAATGTACCTATCCATGTTTAATATTTTTATATATTTCTGCAATGGTATTTTAAATTTTAATTTCTAACTGCTCATTGATTATTTGTATATTAATAGTATATCTTATGGCAGTGGTTTTCAACCTGTGGTTAAGAGCCCATGAGTAACTGTATTAAAGGGTCACAGTATTAGGAAGGTTATACTGTCTTATGGCCTTGTGTTGTGTAGGTGTTTTCTCCTGGTTGAATGTGATCACTGCCATCTTGAATCAGCAGAGCTCACCATCACATGTCTTTCATAAGACTGAATCCATTAACATTCCTTTTTTAAAAGTAAAGGGTGCTAATGAAACAAATGGGTTCACAGGGCTCAAGAGACCTCTCCTCTCCCCAAAGATATGTAAGCAGTTAACATTTATTGGGTAGAGAGTTTCCTTGGTAATATAGCTGTCTGTGAGTTGACCATGCTCATGTAAGTAACTGCAATAACCTAACTGATCTAGCAAAATCCTAGGTAGAATAATTGTTTTAATCCCTCATTGCCTTCTCTATCTGAGGTTAACATGAATAGAGTACCTAGTAAAAGTCATACCTTATTAGTTAAAATAGCTTTTTATATAGATCCCTTAGGTT